>OZ026551.1:3379017-3454017 GCA_964020155.1 Chondrilla cf. caribensis | reverse complement strand
CAAGGTACCTACGCACACCTAGCCTCATGTACCTGCTGCTACTGCTATATTTCCTCATGTATTCTAGATCTGGGATGTTCATTTTTCTATGAAGAGTGTGGTGGCTTTAGAAGAAATCCATATCAATGTCTTTTAGGTGGATGCACATATGATGGCAAATATAAGGTGTGTGATTAGGACGACTGTATGTCCTTCAGCTTTGTATATAATGCCAGTTTATTTAGATAAAACCAATAATAAAAAGCATATTATGTATGTAAATTTCTACAAGATGCAAATAATTTGTTATTTACAGGAAACTATAGAAATTAAAATATGAGGCCATGCTTTGGATCACACTTTGTGTGAGAAAAACGTTGGCTGGGTTGTTTAATGTAGTGACTCACGTCACAACCCTATGTATAACTCCCGGTGTAATAATCAATTGTGTTTAATATTTAGTTCAGGAGTGAACAATGGTCTATCCATTCATAGGTACTCTATACCCCATCCAGGATAGGAAACTGTTTATCTTGTGTATAAAATCAATACATTATAACACGTATTACGCATATAAATTATTAAAATGCAAACACAGAAGTGTCTCAAGGCTTGACCGAATTGTCGAATAGAGTATCTATAGTTTATCTGACATTCCTTTGTTTCTATGAGCACTAGCAATGCACTACTATTGATAAAAAGGGTTAATAACACAATGGGTGGTGTAATTCCTGAAGTAAATACCAACCGATAGGATAATGGCATGCTCAATGTAGTTATTCAATTTTTATGGGATAATAATTATATTTCTGTACTCATGTATGTAAGTACTTTCATTTTATCTAATTGTTTCATGAGAGTATTTTTACGGTAACAAATCAATTTTTTTCATTGGTGTATGATTTAACCATTCAGGGGCAGTGTTTGGTAGTAGAGGAAAATTCATTTTGTGCACTGGTCTACCCTACAACAAGCTGTACAGTCTCTCCCCGTAAGTTGACATTGTCAAAAGTGTATATTTTCTAATAATAATATTGTTCACTGCGTATATTGGTAGTCTGTTTTAAAATTTATTCGTTTAACTTTTAAATTAGTAAATTGAAGTTTGTCAGTGAATGATCATGAGTGATTTGAATTGTTGACTTCCCCATCATTCTTCACTTACTAATAACCTATTAATGGTAACTATAATCAACAGGACACTTGCTATTAATATGCCTATTTCAGAAGAAACCCTATAAGCATACTTAGATATGCTCACCATTTCAATAGTAGACTTTCACAATGCTATCTCTGTACGTCTCTTTCAATATGGAAATAGCTTCAGTACTAGTCTGCAAGTGTCTCTAGTTGATTGGAAGTTCCTAACAATGTTATCTCTGTATGTCTCTTTCAATATGGAAGTAGCTTCAGTATATACTAGTCTGCATGTGTCTCTAGTTCTTAGTCACAGACAGTGAAAAGATATCTTGCCTTATGTACAGCATGTTCCGGCCCATAAACCCAAATGGGCATATTTTGAAGTGCATCTGTGCAAGTGCAATGTTTTGCTAATTAATAGAGAATTTCAAATTTAAATTAATAACAAAACTGCAGACGCTAGATATCATCATAATATTATTATACTGACTGCAAGCAATTTTGAAAGTTATTAACTCATGTAATATGTGTGAATGGACGTATACTATAATTTTAGCCATTTTATTGTTACCAAAACGTAATGTAATAAAGTGTAATGGAAACAGGAAATTTTATGTTTGGGTATACTCCAAATGAGTAATAGTTCTGTTTTGCAAAATATTAAATTTTGTGTAACATGAAAACATGCATATACATGGTATATTATAGTTGTGATTCGTTGTGTTTATGTAATAATATTGATAAATTAAATATTGTATTGCTAATATATATATATATATATATATATATATATATATATATATATATGGGGTCACAATCATCCCATGGAAGAGGGGACGTGCTTTGGCTTGGGATGTGACTTGCTGGGATACTTTTGCCCCATCATACACCTCGCACTCATCCTCTGGTGCTGGCACAGTGGCGAACCTGGCTGAAGCTAGGAAAATGGCAATTTATAGCAACCTGAACCAGACCCACCATTTCGTCCCCATTGGGTTTGAGACTACTGGAGTTTTTGGCGATGGGGCAATGTCCTTCCTAAAAGAATTGGGACATTTAATAAAAGATAAATCTTCCGACCCACAATCATTCCATCATCTTTGTCAGCGTTTGAGCATGACCATTCAAAAATTCAATGCTGAAGCCATTCTATCGTGTAGCAGTAACACTAACATAAATTAAAGTTAGATCTATACGTGTTCCTTAATTGTTTTGTTTTGTTTTTTTGTTTTGTTTTTTTTTCTTCTTTCTCTTCAATACATATAATTATATTTTCTTTTATTGTAATAATTATATATATATATATATATATATATATATATATATATATATATATTATAATAACAATACAATATTATCAATATTATATATATTATAATAGTATAGTATTTTTAAAGATATTTGGACCCTTTATTATCTTCATATCTTCACAGTTAAACATTGTTTCTCTACTTTTTATAGAAGAAAATGTTCAACCAGAAGGGAATTTCCCGAGAGGAATTCCTCCCTCCCCTGGAAATTTTGGAGGTTTTGATCTGGAAGTATTTGGAAACAACTCACTTTGCTTTCTATCCAGCTTAGTCACACAGACTAGGAACGTAACAGACTTTTCTCCTATAGTACCTCGCTGCTATGGTATTCAACCAGCATCTGATGGCATGAGATATGGTTATTCTTTAGTCACAGCAAAAAATAATGGAACTGCAAGTAAGGAAATGAGTTACATGCCTCACAATTATTATGAAGATATTATAATCCTGCCAAATGTTATGTGAATTGTAGTAAAGGAAAGGTTTGATTGATAGGTAGACTGTATAAAGCATGTCTAAAATTAAACATCCTCTGTATAGATCAACCCCATTCAAAAGCAGTTTCACATGCTTCTTATTATCTTGACATCGTCTACATTTTTATAAAGATATTTGATCTGAGCATTTTGAAATATCTGAACATTTTGAAATTTTGGGAAAAATAATCGATTCAGTAATATTACAGTAAACCTGTAACTTCCTTAGTAAGTATGTGGGTTATTACATACACCTGGTTAGTGAACACAACACACAATCCCTAGCTTATGTATGTCAAAAGGTACTGATAGTAATTACTTCTGATGAGAAGTACAGATTTGGTGTACCCTTCAAAGTACGTACTAAGTTGGACTGTAGTATTGTGTATAAATTTCTCACTATTCCTTTGGTGTGATTTAGAGTATACTGATCTCTTGCACTTCCATCACCTTTTATGTCAAGTGTACGTAATGAAGGAAAGGTCTGATTGATACATACAGTAGTCTACAGCATTGTCTAAAATCCAACATCCTCTGTAATCCAATTGTATAAAACGGCAGTATCACCATGTCACTTATTGTCTTGACTTTGTCTACATTACTATGGGGCTCATGAATGGATAGGTAGTGTGTGCATTGTACCAACTGACACAGACTAAACCCTTTAACCTCACACAGATGATGGTATTTCCTGGTACCCCTTTAATGATTAAATACCATAACACCCACACAAGTGCATACATGATTAACTATTATGATTACCAGCTTCCTGCAGTTCTAAGTTTTCAATTAAGCTTGTACATTGATAGAGACAGGTGTGATAGCTGGGTTTAGAAACTGTGGAATGCCAGAAATGTGTCTGTTGTGTTATCTTATTCCGCTTGCACACTGCATATATAGATCCATATCATATCTCCAATTCAAATTATGTACAGTGAAGTGCAAAGTTTACTGAACAGACAATTATTCCATATTTTGGATAGTAATTACTATTGATATATTATATGGATACAAATATAATGAGATTTGAAAACTTTACCTTGCACAATATATATTTCTTCCGGTGATTGAGTTAGAAATATATATTTTTATCAGATACTCAGAAGTGTCTTTACACCTGGATTAGTGTATAATCTGTCCTCTCACTTTAATTTGTACACATGTTCACAATTTAACCGACATCATGTTCATAATAGTAGGAAAGTAGTACAGTAATGGTATCATACTGTCCTTTGGATCCTCTTCATTACAGAGGTTTGAATCTTCCCAATGATATTATAGGTTATTTAATACTGTAATACTACACCAGGATACATAATGATGACCCTGTGTTGATATTTCATCATTTCAGAGTTTTGTGATATAGTAGACCAACTGCATAAATTGTATTGTATTAAACTTGTGATGATTATAAAGAAAGTCTATATAATATTATCCAAAACCCTCTAAACCCATATGGAACTTTTATATCAATTTTAGTGCATACCTTTCATTACTAACAATGCAGGTCTGGATTTGTCATGTAAGAACAGTGGGGAAATTGTAGTGGCTAATAGTGGCAGTGTTGCAGAGGGCAACTTCTATTGTGCTCACAATGAGGCTGTAGAATTTCTATTCCCACCAGAATCAGTTGGAAGTGAATTCCAAGCGGCTCGTAAGTGTCTAAATACCTTCACATAAAAACTCACATGTACGCACACAGGCATGCACTACACACACATATGTATATACAATGCATATTTATTCATACACACACACACACACACACACACACACACACACACACACACACACACACACACACACACACACACACACACACACACACACACACACACACACACACACACACACACACACACACACACACACACACACACACACACACACACACACACACACACACACACACACACACACACACACACACACACACACACACCATGGACATGCACAATGTTTGTATCACATTTGTTCTTACACATTCCTAGTTTGCGACAGAACCTGTAGTTCCTGTACGAAAATTGATGACCCTACTGCATGTCTTGATTGCTCCGTTCCTAATGTATTTCCAGACAGTGCACCACCAAGTACATGTTCTAGAGCAAGTAAGCTGGCAACAAACTACATGTGTACATTAATATACATAGTACGGTCAAGTATGTGTGCACTACATAGTACAGTCAGTTGAATCATGATTATGATTCCACAAACACAATAATAGTACTGGATACTCCTCTTGATCATAATTCCACTCTACAGCTGCCTACATTCCAGTTTGAGTAAGGTACGGTGGTATATACCTGTGTTATGTATAAGGACAGGAACTTATGTATGCTACATACACACAGCTTTTCCAGTTTTCTGTGGATCTATCCACATATTTTTCATAAGAAGATAGCAAGGGTTTCGATAATGTAATATGTTCTATGATTTGATAGTCTGTCAGTGGAGATTTTGTGGAGGGGTAATATAAGTAGTCATGAATTTATTCTATATAATTAATAGTATAACCACAATGACAAATTATGAGGGCTCTTATAGTGTAGGACCTCTACTATAGTTAAAATGATCAACTAGTTGGCAATAATAATTGTTCACATTTCAACTTTACATTTCTTGCTTTCATCCTGCAGGATCCTCCACACTAGTGAATGGCACCCTCTCAGATGATGGGAATTTTTTCAGCGGTCGAATACAAGTGCTATTTAATGGAATGTTGGATGATGACACTACATTTTGCATTGACACAGTGAATCAAACTCTGGCTGAGATCAGTTGCCTTACTGTAGAGTATGCCACTGTTGAAAATGCTTTTTTAGGACAAGGGGGTGTGTTTGGTGAGGGTCGAGGAGAAATTTACGACAGGTTTGAGTGTGATTTCAGTGACGAAGATAGATTCAAGTCTTTCACTTTGGTTCAATGTCCTGTAATGAATAAGACTAACACTTGTGACCACAGCATGGATGCTGGCTTAGCATGTTCAGGTCAGCCCTGGTGTATGTATGCCTGAAGTTTCTTGTTCATACTGTACAGCTCGAGTATGCACATATACCTGTCTTTTTGTATGTGGAGTATGCCTATATACAACTACTTGTTCATATTATAGTGTACTTTGTGAATGCTTATGAATGTATATATGGGTATTATGGATTCTGAATATAGCAAACCCCTGGAGACACAGAAATGAATTCCATTGCATGCATATGAGAGTTTTCTTTAAACTAATAAATAAAAACTCTAAATGAGATATTGTCAGATGCTCATTCTATGTATTGATTACTAGATCCAATGTATGTGTAAGTTAAATGTTATTAGCTTTTATAGATAGCAATACATTCTTAGTTGCACTTTTGAGTTCATAGAGCACCTAATTTATTATAACCTCCACTGCTCAAATATTCTACTGCCACACCAAAGAACAATCATTTAGAGCAATATACTTAAACTAATAATATTATATATATTTGGAAATAATAATTGTCATAGTTCACATATAATTATATCTAAATCCTATAATTAATCAGTAAGTGTTATCTCATAATAATAATATGTTCACATGACTGATAATTAATGTTGTTGAAAATTACCTATTCTAGTATAATTGATGATGGTTCAATCATGATTTAAGTATAATTATTGTCTTTTTCAGGTCGCCAATTGAATAAAAAGGAATTAATTGGATACCCCTTCACTACTCTAAACGGATATAAAGAAATTACAGGTTGTAGGGATTGTCCCTTCTCTTCAGGACAATCCCAGTTTCGCATAAGGTCAAGACCATTTCCAAATTGTACCGAAGACTGTCCCCAAATGGTGGCAACTCCTTATCCTATGAAATTGTTTGATGACAAAGACAATTATACCTACATCAGAGTAAGTCTGACTGTTAACAATTGCACCATTGTCCTACCACTTACTATACCAGATCTTAATATGTTAATTGCTTGGAAGTAATAAATTATTACAAATAACTTTCTGGAATGGATCAAATAGTATGTTGAAAGGAATATTGGGGCAGTTAAATTCGATTATGTACCAATATAGAGCGGAAGAACATAATCACCAAAACTAAATATCATGTGAATGGCACTATTTATTCCAGGAACATTAATTTGGTATACTGGATTATGTCTGTTAAATGTTGTTTGTTATGAACTTTACCTTCTAGTTCATAATGACGTTTTGAAAATTAGCAGTACATGCCACTGTACTTTATCAAATCAACAATCAACTCCTGATAAATTACTTGGCATTTAATTAATTTTTTTAAATACAATGTCATAGTGTTACATACTGGTTCAATGACTATCATTAATTGGAAATGTGCTTTCTTGATCACTGGCAGGTAGGAACCTACGGTGGCTTACATTTTCTCCCCTATATATTGCCAAATAATAGTGAGAGCAGTCCTTTTGTGGAGTTCACACCTTATGCTGAGCTATTTGATACTGTTTATCAAGGAAGTGTGTTTTACAAAAGCATACAGAGGGAAGAAGATCCATTACTTTTTAATCGAATTGACGGTGTTATAGCTGATTCCAGCATTACACCTCCATCGTTCTCATTCTTCTCAACATATGCTTTCATTGCAACGTGGACGAATGTAACAATATGTTGCACTCCAAAAGAGGAAGTAAGTTATTGTATAAGCTCTTTAGTGTGGTTTTTAGTAACAAGACACATAGTGTATGTATCATCTCATTTGCCTATTGTTAAGGACTACATCGAAGCCGTGATTGGTATGAAGTTATGGTGACAGTGTTTTTAAATGAGAAATCTTGATCCATAGGACCTATGGATATTGTTATAATATTTTTACTGATTCACACTGTTTAATTCAATAAGGTGTAATTACGTGGGAAATTATGTCTGTGTGCACTCATCTGATTATGAACTTTCTTCGATGTTCTCTCTCTTGTGATCTTTTTCCTGGTGTTTCTAATGTAGATAAACACTTTTCAGGCCATAGTTGCATCTAATGGTGAATTCACATTTGGTATTGCTACCTACCCAAGAGATGGCCTTCAGTCCATCCAGCGGAATCTATTTCAGGGAGTTGCAATCTATGGAACCCAGGAAATTTTATATTCATTTGGCTACTCATCTATTGGGTTCAGTCAACTGCCAGTCAATACAAAAAATTATGGTCAGGTTGTTCTCAGGATTGACAGCAGAGATCCCATACCAGTGGACACTGACCAAGATGGCGTAGATGATATTATGGTAAGTAGTACAGCAAAAAATTATGATTTATGCAAAATTGTGCACAGTGTATACAGTTTTAATGTTGATACCACGGCCATCAATGTATATTATTGCAAAAGTATAATGGCAAATATATATTTATAACTGAAAGTGCCCCTACAGACATATGTGCAGATATATTATGATATAATACAGCAGTAATAGCATCATTCCTTTTTGACCTCTACATCATTACAAGACACACTGGGCTAAAAACATGCTTACTAGGATTGACGATACCTAATACACTAAATTAAACTAACATCATCAAAGGATTATTTTTTTCTAGGATCCTTGTATTGGGTGCTGTGTGAGTGACTTTTCACTGGGAGTACAGTGGCCTCAGACAGTGCAAGGTGGAACAGCAAGGATGTCCTGTTCTATTCTTGATTCATCTTTCACACCTGGATCTGTTTTCACAAGGACTTGTTTCTTCAACTCCTTTTGGTCCAGTGTGGATCTGACCTCATGTACATTTAGTGCAGGAGCGGCAAACCCTATTCTCACTCACTCCGTGACGGGATTTTTTTCTTCACCAAATGTGACTATTGATGTTTTCATAAATGAGGTGGGTTATTACTGGATGGTAGCTGTAGACAGTCATGGTTTTATCCACAATTAACTATGTAATGTAACTATGTAATTACTGTAGTACTCCAGAGCTCTGGAAAGTGCTGGTATCACCAATGCCACTGTGACAAGTCTAGGAGGATTGCAGGCTGCAACTGAAACATACAGTTCAATACTCACTGTAGAGTTCCTTCTTGAAACATTTGATGAGGACCTGGTGGTATCATTTATTCAGAGTCTTGATCCAAGGAGAAAGAAAAGAGTGGTTGAGTCTATCTTTCAAACAATAGATGCTTTTGGGTTTGTACCTTCAAGTGAGTTGCATTATATTGTATGTATTATAATTTTAAGTATGCTGAGTTCTATATTTTTACAATTGAAGCCCGATTGGTAATAATGATATTTTTTTATATTGAAATGATATCATATTAAATTTTTATGATATTGATATAATTATTTGTTCATGTACCTGTTCCACAGCAATGTGTACATGTACCAATGTCACATCCTCTGAAGTCTTCACTTCGGTCTGCTCTGGAGCACCTCAAAATCCTTGTCAATGCACAACATCATCTTGTCAGGTACATAAGCTACTCTAACATATCCGATTTCTGGCCATATAGTATAATAAGCATACTAGTATTTCACAATTAAATTTCAGCATGAGGTAGCTAGTAGATTTCTATTTTCTGTGTAGCAATTTCCTGACTGCCATTCGTATCATGATGATATTATGTTTATTCACAGTGTGTGGATCCCTTTGTACCTCTTCAAGAGACCAACTCTAGCAGTCTACAGTGTTCGCTGGACAGTGAAGGAGATACCATTGCTGACCCCGAGGCAAGTATGATGTAAAAGTTGTCAAAACCTAAATTCCTCAACTGAGTTTGTTTTCTTCTACATTGATATCAATCATCATTACCATCATTATTATTATTATTATTATTATTATTATTATTATTATTTTCACTCTTTCTTCATTTATAGGACAATTGCCCTGATGTCTATAGTATAGACAACACATGTCCATGTGAGCAATTTGATTTGTAAAGCGGATCTTTGCATTGTCACTTATCTGTGTATTTTTACAATTAGCTGCACAATCACTTACTGGAGAGAGCTGTCCTGAAGAGTTTGATGAGGAATGGGGGTTCATGTGGAACCAAACAGCAGCTAATACCATAGCTGGACAGAGGTGTCAACTTTTGTTGGATGGACCAATAGTGTCAGGTGTGCTTGTTTATTACCCATTCTTCTTTTACTAATAATTGAGAGGAAACATTACTAATCCGAAATTGTAACAACTTTTAACTGTAATTAATCCGCATCATGCATGTTATGAAATCAACTGGAAGCTTTGACAGCATGTCAGTATGTATTTACAAAAGTGAAACGATTACTTCAATGTTTCAGTACAGCAATCTCCACGACAACCACTACATAGTTTAGAGTTTATGGTGGAGCCATGGATTTTTTGACACTCTGTTAGGTTCTGTGACAAGAACATGCAGCCCCACTGGTGAATGGCAAATGGTCAATACTACACAGTGTCAGTCACAAATTATCACTGATGTCAGAGATGAGGTAATTATTAATAATAGTAATAATAATAGTAATAATAAAATATATGTAATAATACTGTAATTAAATTTGCTATAGTATTAATTCGAAAACTTTTGTACATACATTCTACTATTGTGCAGATCATGAGGATCACTAATCTTGGTCGCCCACTCACTGTCTTCGAGCAACAGGAGGTTCAAATGCTGAGTCAGCAGCTTAACAATGCAACAACAGAATCAGTGTTGTTCCCCGCTGACCTGCAATCTGTTAATGTATATCTTGACAGTGTATCAGAGTGAGTCTGAAATTGTGTATATATGGATGTACATTTATTCATATAGTGGGTTTGAGGAATTCAGCACAATGTACCATTTTTTTACCTAGGTTGAATTATAATTACATTTCTATTTACATTGTTCATGGCATTGGCTATCTGTATTGATGGATTAAGTACTATTATCAACCACTTCAATAATTTCACAACTGAAACCATATATAGCTAAACTGTGAAGTGGTAGCATTTGAGAGAAAGTATATATATTACTAGACGTATGTATAGTAAATTCTTGCTTATTCACATTCCATAACCATACATTACTTACACTATTCATATCCCAAACCTTTTAATATGCCACAATTTCCCAGTGCATAAATACAAGTACTAATGAATCCACAGACTTGCCCCACTAAACCCTAGTGAATGGTAGCGGGTTAAAAGGATTTCACTACAGTTGGTTACTTGTTTCCTTCCATAATGGGACGCAATCCACTCTCATGTATGCAGATATTGATGAACAGTGTAATATCCCTGATGTATGATGTGTGTATGAAGCTAATTTTGTCAGCCGTTTCAAAATAATTGGCCTTAGCCATTCAATATATTTCTGCACGTACAGTCGAAACAGGAAATATAATATATACAGAGAATTCTCATAAGTTCGCCACAATTCATTTGGGAGATTATTATGGTGAATTAACAAGTTTGGCGGGTTAAATCAATAGTCATTGTTACTTGTACATTATATTGGTACTAGGAAATTGCGGTGGATTAAAAGGTTTGGCAGATAAAGCGGTGGATGGACCAGGCAGTATGTAATGTAGTTACCCTTGGGTGCTTTGTGTCCTATGGATTTGCCATTGTCCATATCTAAAATTTAATACATATTCTTAGAATTTAGACATGGTACTCATACTACAGGAGAGATCTCGCTATTGAAGTGATCCTTTTTACCGCATGCTATAATTTAAAATACATATCTGTGTATCATAATGTTAAGGAAGTTTCAAATTAATTTTACAGCCTTTTTGAAAATGGGAACGTGCTCCCTGATCGAGGTGTAAACATCACTGTAAGTTAAGTACGGTGCACTCATACTGGTAAAAATGTGCTAGTGCTTGTTGAATCTATTTATGTAGACTTTACTGGCCATATCCAGCAATGTCCTTGACAATCGCTTCCAGCAAGGGTGGACCACTCTGAATGATGTACGTTGTTTCAATTATTGCAATTAAAATTCTATATTACTTCATGTCCAATATACTGTAGTATAATAAAGTATGCTTCATCACATGTATTTCACATGTGTATACACAGTAGAATCACTCAGAATTACACTCAAACAGGAATTGTACCAATTATGAGTATGTACTACATACTATGAGTGAATAGAAAAATACTATCAAATTTGCTCCATGGCTCTGAACTACAAAACTGCAGATTATAAGTCATCATGACGGTTGGTATTTTCATATATGTATATCACTTCTTTCCATAAACTGTTTCTGAGTGACATCCTACATTGGCATGTACTGCATAATGTCAGTGTATTGATAGGAACAATTGAGTGGCCTAGGATTAGCATGAACTGAGTCCTCAGTTTCTGTGAAAACAAAATGTGTTATATTGTGTGTACAGATCAAAATACAAAGTGTGTGGATACCCACACTAATTGCACACTTCCTTTGCTTTGCACATTTGTAATTGTTACTTAAATTGTCAATTTAATTGTGTGTCATTTTTGCTCATCAATAATAACAATGCTTTGTGAGAGTTTGTATACCATTATTTATACTATTTCAAACGTAAACATATCACATGTTAACTCCAGTACCTCTTCTGGGATTGTTGAGGATATATACAGACACTATGGCTTTATAATTAACTCGGGCTTTGTCCATGTACACATTAAAGCCAATTTGTCCAGCCAAAGTTTCTACTTATCAGCTACAGCCCTACCAGAGGTACCTTAGTCGTAACATGGGATGCGTTATATAGATAGTTCAGTTTCTCTCACCAATGTGTAATGACTACCACACGCATTCTATTACCTTGTGAGATGTTTCATTTGTGATTAGGAGACAAGACCTAATGGAGCATCACAGCTGCTCTTGAATGTGGAGCGAATCGCCTCCATTGCTGCAAATGCTGTTACTCAAGCTCCAGGACTGCCAAGTACACAGGCAATGCAACTGGACAACATCAGTAAGATCTACATGTATAACAGATCACAATTTAGTTTAGAGTATACTATATTAGTAATAATAAATATTGTACCGACCTTTGATTATGGAATCTAGGATAACTATCATGTGTCCATGTGTAACAGCATAATTATTATGAGTGTCACTACTCTTGGGGACACCTCTGTAATAAGACATAATATTGATGTCCCATAGTGTCATTAATATAGAGATTCAACTGTGTATTTGTTAAAGGTACTCAGGTACACAGGCATGCATGCATCTCCCGGGTATGTAATTATGTAATACATGTAACAGTTGCAAAATAACGAATTTAACAAAAATTGAATTAAAATGTAGTTACTATATAACTTCTACAATCCACAACTATGTACCTGCATATTTGCCAGCAAAGGAATTGTTGCAAATTCATTATTATTGTCTGGATTTTCATCAGTCTTAGATGTGCGTTTGGTGGACACAAGGGCTGCTGGTACAGATGTCACAGTTGGTAATAATCAGGCGTCAGGTTCCAACTTGACAGAGGAAGAGCTTCCAATCATTACCATTCCAAGTGAAGTACTGGTACCAGTAGGACCATCACCAATGGTTCCTGTCACCACAGTTGTGTTCAGAAATCTTGATGCCTTTCTTCCGAGACAACTGAACGGTGGAATGTTAGTGTACAAGCCTATATATAATTATTGGACGTACATAGTTCATACAGATCAATGACCTGTACACGCCATCTATAGTACTACATATGTACAACTAATGTGCCTGGTAATTTGTTAACTGGCAATTAAACCATGTAGACAATAGCATCACAAAAGTGCCAGTGTATGATAAAAACGTACTGTGTATCCTAAGTCTGTGTACTCATCGAAGATCACTCTAGTGAGCATTTTGTTAGTGTCAAGGGTTGCTTTCACTGGGAGGCATTTGCAATTTCTTTAAATGCCCTTGTATTCATTCCCTCTCAACTACTTTTCTGAAAGTAACCTTCTGTGTGCTGTATGTGTATGTGTGGTAGATTTATCACTGTTGTTATCAAAATCCTATCAATGTACATTAGGGAGTTCTCCACTACGTCAACACAGCCTGGAACCAGAATAATTTCTTTGCAAGTTGGAATGTTTTCAGCCACAACACGTCCTTTGAATGAACCAATAACCCTGCAATTTCCTGTTATTGTTAACGTAAGGAAGAAAAAATATTCATACACTTGACAAAATGTACATTTGAACGAGTTATTGTGTACATTTGTTATATTGTATGATTCTTATATAATGCCTGAAGTTCCATTGTATTGTTTGACCTGCTATACTGTCCCACTAAACACCACAATACAATTAAAGAAACAGCCTGGCTACACTTACATAGCAGTACAAGGAAGTCAGACTACTGTATGCCAACATGCATACTAAGTATATAGCAAGTGTACATACAATAACTGGTCAAAAATATTAAGATGCATGGTTACAAGTTTGATTTGCTTTCTGCAGAATGCTATCAATCCACTCTGTGTGTTCTGGAGTTTCAACGACACTGAATCTGAAGGGTGGTCCTCCAGTGGATTGAGTGTGGGATCTTTTGATGAAAGCACTGGGACTGTCATTTGCATTAGTAACCATTCCACTAGTTTTGCTGTGTTAGTTGACGTCTCTGGGAGAATACCACCAAGCCGAGCTCTCTCAGTACTCACCTACATTGGATGTGGTATATCCATAATCTGCTTGGTGTTAACTGTCATCTTCCTTATAAGTATGAGGTATGTAATTTTTGTGTATCTGAGTATAGTACATCTGATATGGTAGCAGTATGCTGTTATCCACTTTAAACTTAGTACACTGGAATAAAAACGTTTATGTAGGCTTTAAATTTATGTACACATTTCACTAGTGTATATTATGTGTTTGTAGTACTTCTGTGGTAGAATGCCCGTTGATTGTTAATGTGAGTTTTATATGAGTTTATCCACATATTAATGTTTCCCATAATAATTGTTCAGTAAATTGAAAACTTTATATTCATTTGATATTTTACTAAGCAAAGATAGATTATTGAGGATGCATTTGGTAAGCATAGTGGATTTTAATCTTAAGTTCCATATTCAGCGGATATCTGTTGATTTTATTGATCATTTCACAATTTCCTGCTCTCAACAAGAAACGTTTAGAAAGAACTGATAATTGTACAGATTAAAGTGTGTGTATTAAAGAGAAAATTTGGCATGCATAATATTCATTATACTACAAACAATAGGTACTTGATTTTTATCTAATTTGTGGTATATGTTGTTTACACTTTCCAGGAAAGACTTATATCAAAAAGTCAACAATTTTGTGCTCCTCAACTTGTGCATTGCCTTAATATGTGGATTGATTATCTTCTGTGCTGGTATAGAGACTGCTTCCTGGAATGTGGTAAGTGAATAATATACACATCAAACTATGCAGATTTGTTGGGTACAACGGCTTCCGAGTGTAACAATTTACATCAGTCCCTACTAAATGATGCACAAATATGAACACACACACACACACACACACACACACACACACACACACACACACACACACACACACACACACACACACACACACACACACGCACAGGCACATATGTACATAGTTATGTCTTGGTCTGCAGTAAGATCCAAAGCTTGTGGAATGTTAGGTTGGGAAATAGTTCAGTGCAATTTTTTATGTAGTTACGGTTGTCCTCTTTCCATCCCCTTACAGATTCCTTGTACCATTGTCGCAGCTCTTCTTCACTACTTCTTCCTAGCTGCCTTTGGTTGGATGTTGTGTGAGGCTGTTTTGATCTACAATCTTCTGGTGAGAGTATTTGGTGCTCACGAGAGAAAGTGGTTATACATTTACCTCGGCATTGGATGGGGTTAGTAATTTAACAAACGCATACAAATTCATAAATATTGTATATACATACTATTATACATTTTCGTTGTTACAGTATTTTCTTCAGTAATCATTTACCATGGCTTTGTTCACCTACCCTTGTTACCCATAGTACCAAATTATGTAATTGTTGGCTATCTAAGCAAGTTTGAGCTCTTCGACTACCAATTGCATTACTTTTTGCCATTCAGGATTCCCAATACCCATCTTGATCATTTCACTAGCAAGTCGATACAACTACTACTTCATCAGAGCCTCTCTGGACCCATCCAGTCCACTCTATAACGATATTAGAGCGTACGTTGACATTTGATATGTATTGTGTTCAGCCATACACTCAAGATTCCTATATTTGTGTGGTACTCTACCTGCCAATTACATTGCTATATTATGATATTAGAATGATGTGTTGTTACTTGTCACAGGACTAGCTTAAATTGTCAAGTGTTGAAGTTGAATCAGCTAAGGTGTTCTGTATTTTACAGGTGCTGGCTGTCCAGTCAAGAGGGTGTGATCTTTGCCTTTGTTGCTCCAATTGTAGCCATTATCATTGTAAGTGTTTGAAATTCACCCCAATCCCCCAAATGTACATGCTTTGATCATCTGTCAAGGACATTCAAATAACATATACATAGGCATTGCTGCACTGGACCTACCGAGTGAATCAACTTTATAATTTGCAGTAATAATAATACGACCTCATTGAAGCCCTATGATCTGACTTAAGCACTTGGGCAAGCAATTCTCAGCTCCTTCTTGTACAAATTGCACAAAATTATTTTGCATCTCTTGACCTACTAATTTCAAATTATTAATATTATACCAATTAATTGGACATTGTTAAAATAATATTAATTGTTGTTATACCTTTGGGAGATTGTCCGATTTGATTTTCAGCATTACGCATTGGCTGTGAATGATCTTTGTGCCATTTTATTCTGGCAAACCTGCATGTATGAACATTTTTACTAAATGTTCGCTGTGTATTACTTAGTGAAATACTAAAATGGGATCAAATTTGGCATGCGTAATTGAGTTCATATCAAGCAATTAAGTTCACTTCTGTACTTCAAATGTCCATGTATCCACAGATAAACACGTGTCTTCTCATCCGAGCTATGTACAGCCTGTGGAAGTCGGACCTGGGTTCGAGTGCTCAGAAAATCAGTGAAAAAGACAAGAAAGCATCAAAGGAAACAGCAATGTAAGCAGCCCATCATTGACATAAATATCCATGTTTACAATCGAGTGCCTGAAGTGTGAACTGCAGTCGATTAAAACAAAACAAAAACAGTTTAATACGTATATCAATCAGATATCGAATAATATGGATGTCTATTATTATGTGTGTATGTACATTCATATACATTATTATAATATTATATAATTTACCGTTAATATTGATTACTAAGCTACAGTTATATCCCATAATTTATTTAATTGCATAATTGTACATAATATATTCAGGTGAGATTGTGGTATTTCCTTTGGTAATGTAATCAGTTTGCTTAAATTACTATAATTACATACACTTACAATTATTCTTTCACAGAAAACTGATGAAAGCCACCATTATTCTGATGCCTCTCCTTGGATTAACTTGGTTAATTGGTCTTTTGGCTGCTATACCGTTCCCTCAACCAGTACCGCTCATTCTAGCAGCTTTCTTCCTCATTCTGAACACCCTCCAGGTTAGAATACCATCTCACATATGATATGCTGACTACACATTACGTATTCCCACTGTATTACACAGGGAGCATTCATATTCTTCTTCCATGTTGTGAGGCACGATAGGATATGGCCAAAGCTAAGAAGGATGTGTTTCTGCATCAAAACGAAGAAAGAAACAACTGTGAGTTATATTCCTACTGTCCTTGGGGTGTGATCTTTTGTCAGCCTTATATTATTGAATGTATATTGAAATTTTGGGTACTTTTCAGCTGTTTGTTGTATGCACTTGCATCCCATGGACATGAAAGCATGTTCATTGATTAAAACCAGCTTGAAGTGCACCAGTGTTTTCAAAAAGTAGAATCAGATTTTGATTGTGTTATTATTATCGACATTTATTACGTATGTTGAAATGTTTATATTTCTCTACGGAATGCATCTCAGTCTACTGGAACACAGTCCAAGTCAAATAAAACTACATCTACAGTGGGTGAGTTTGAAAAGCTGTATTTTATTGGTAGCTGAATATGAGTTGTGTACCCAAACTCCACTCCATAAGCCATAGTTACATACTGTGTGTACAGACATAGGAAGACTGAAAATTGCAAACTTGAAGTGTGATAATAATTTTGAAATGAGGATGAATCAATGATTCATTGGTAATTAATTGATAAATTACATTTTCGTGTGAGGATGTCCGTTTCAATCTGCCTTTACATTGTTACAAACACATTTTTCCAATGTAATTGTGTAATCTTACGCTTCTGAATCAGTATCCAATATGTGTAGTGTATCATGTATAATTTTGTATTGTCTGTAGGGCACTCTAGCAAATCACGCAGCTTGTTCAATTCAAATGCCACTCAAAACCAATACTCTGTCAATGACCGCTCGGATTCCATTGCACTGGATTCATATGTCACTGCTAATATTTATGAATCTGAGGCAGAGAAGAAGCTGGACCACACAGGTGTTGATGCTCATTCTGTGCAAGAGTTCAAGATCGAATTTACTGACTCTCGATTTGGAGATAGTATACGCAGATGAAGTAGAGGCTGTTAACTGTACAAAATCATTGCTTGCCTTTCTGTAGTTTATGATATCAATGAAACTTTGTATATTCATGCCTACTTTAGGTAGCATTTATGCATGAGTGATTCTGTATTCAATTATTATACCATACAATGCATTTACAAAATTACTGAATGTTAGAGATAATATCTCATAAACCTGATTTGACATCGATCCCAGGAAGATAATGTTGGGAGTCAGAGTATATTTTACAATAATAGCTGGGGTGGATCTGTGCACATCACTCTTGATATTATGGTTTGATTTGCATTAAGTGTGATAACCAATTTGTTTTAAATTGTTTAACACAGAAGAAAAGCGTATAATGTGTGTGGTGAAGGAATGTGACAGATGATATCACAAATCTATTGTGGCCAAGAGTCTAGACAATCAGATATAACACACACATTTTATAAGGATTATAATTTGAATATTGAAAGGAATCACACAATACTTGTAGTGCACTACACACAATATAATTATGGTCTATTTTACTTTCTCTATAATAATATCAAATATGGTACACAGGTTAGTAAATAACACCCATGTTGACAACATTAACTTGTTACAACTTAGAAATTGAATGGTTGTGAAATCTGTGTAGATAATATGCTTAGACATTTTCAGTTCCTAGGTTGTGTAGATAGTCTAGCAACCTTACTACATGTACAAGCTCAAGCTTGCACAAGTGTGTGACAGCCAAAGATCGCGATATTGCATAATATCAATATTCAAATTTTCATAACTATTTTCATTTATATTTTCAATTTTAATTTCATATTTCATATTTCAATTTTCATTTTCATGTGTGCATGTATGAATGACTCAGTCCATTTCTTTTCTTTACTTATTTTATATTGCACTCAAATGCACCATGTTCATGACACAGTCCCTGTGCCACCATCTGGACTAACACATGATGCAACTTCTGATACAAGTCCTGACATCAGTTGAAGTGACCAGATGAGCCAAATGGAACGATAATTAGCCATTAGATCCATAAATGTCATGAACCAGGTGTAAGGTAAAGGCAATAAGATGTTTAAGATGTACACATGGATGTATGTGTGTGCGTACGCGCACGTGTGTGTGTGTGCATGCGTGCGTGCGTGCGTGCGTGTGTGCGTGTGTGTGTGCATGTGTGTGTCCCCCGAAAATGGGGAAAATTCATAAACTGGAAATTAATGCTAGTCAGCTTGCATTAGGTCCAAGAAAAAGTTATGAATTGAGAGTTTGTGAACATTTATTTTTGTTATATAACAATATGTACTTCAACAGTATGTACACGACACTCCAAGAGAATATTGGGTATAAATCAGTGTGATACTATTAATTTTCTATAACACTATAATTCCTTAAATGATCCAATACTTGAAATGTTGTAGCTATAATCAAACTGATCAGTGTTTGCTTAAATGCGGTGGAGAAGCATGCACCAAATCACATATGTATGCCACCATTTTCTGTTATAACCATATCCATGAAGTTCAAGCTAACCCACAACAAAATCCCACCCATGCTGTGCTTCTAAATTGAAATTAAAAGTGCAGCATCGTTTCACTGGGTTTTTAGGCCATTTGCTTCACCCTGGTGTACACAATTGTTCATCCATTGGAATTCCAGAGACAGGCATTCAGTACCCCTCATTCGTCTCACAAGCAACTCACATCGACCTGGATAGGTAGGTGCTGTCCTTAGGCTATTATAGGCCTATAAATTTTTACATCTGATTCACTAATGTTGGGGATAATGAACTGAATCTACCAATATTTTCTTATTTTTCAAACTGTTGCTGTTGCTCCAGTATGACAGTAATACACTGTACTTCCAGGTAGTGATCCAGCTATTTCAGAGTAGTATGAGTACGGAATGTTGCTACAGTATATTCTATGTAACAGTTGCATTCTTTACTACACTATTATACTACAGAGCTGTGTGTTCTCTATTACAATTGCCTTTGACTACTCACTCTGTAACACCTCCAGCAATGAAAATTCAGTTTGTTTCGATTTAGCTTGGGTCTCTAGAATATTGTTAGTCCATTATTGACATTGTACTTTGAAGGTGCTGCCAGTATTAAAATTGGTCTACTGTACCCAATACACATACCAGCTAAGTGTTCACTACAATTGAATAAAGGTTGCAATACCAGTAGTTTTCACTTGAGCAACCATAATTTACAACGTCATTAGCAATATACATCCCAGATAAATCTTTATTCTGTCAGAGTCTGGATTGTACTGAATCTGGAACAGGGAATTGTCAATGAGCAATGGCTGATATTAACTATGTGATAGTTAACCTTAGGTTCCTACCATAGAATAGTGTGATGGACTCCTGTCTTGCTGCCATTAATACATGTAAGACTACTCCACTCTCTGGGATCTGTATAATATACTGGTCTTCTGTGTACTAGATAGCTTAGACAAGTTTCATAATATATTATACTGAACTAATAAAATATGTAGTTCCATTTTTCTTTCATCATCACTTATCCTGCCTACTCATTCAGAATGTTTTGGATTACTCATGTGGTTGCAGTGTATTCAGTTGTCCAACTGATAGGGCATTACCATGTTCAAGGTGAGGAATATAGAATAATAACATAGTATTCATTCATATAGTTGATTCAAGTACAATCATTTTAAAACACACTCTTAGTTTGTAATTATAACCAGGAAAAATCTCTGTATTTATACTATAATTGCAAAACATAGCCCAGGTCCGTCTTGTCAGTGGAAATGGAATTAACACTGGACGTGTTGAAGTATACTACAACAACACATGGGGTACTGTGTGCGATGATGGCTGGGACCTGAATGATGCTGCAGTTGTCTGTAGGGAACTGGGATTTTCTGGAGCTATCTCATCATCTTGTTGTGCAGCATTTGGACAAGGAACTGGTCCCATTTGGTTGGATGATGTGGCATGCACAGGGAATGAGACCAGCCTAAGCTCCTGTTCTCATCCAGGATGGGGAATAGAGAACTGTGGTCATGGTGATGATGCTGGAGTGTACTGCCAACGTGAGTCTGTACAGCAAGAAAACAGGCATATTTAATTCTTATATGAAACGTTGACAATAATCTATTGCCTCTGATTAAGAATGTTCTTTATCTGTACTGTAGTTATATCAATATGATATACTTTGAAACATTGTTATACTTCTATATATACTTATTTTTAATCACAAAATGTAGCCAAGGTTCGTCTTGTTGGTGGAAATGGAGTAAACACTGGACGTGTTGAAGTATACTACAACAATACATGGGGTACTGTATGTGATGATGGCTGGGACCTGAATGATGCTGCAGTTGTCTGTAGAGAGCTGGGGTTTCCTGGAGCTATCACATATTCTTGTTGTGCTGCATTTGGACAAGGAACTGGTCCCATCTGGCTGAATCGTGTGAGATGTAGAGGTAATGAGACTAGGATAGGTTATTGTGCTCATCGAGGCTGGGGAAGACTACGTAGCTGCAGTCATAGTCAGGATGCTGGAGTGTTTTGTAAACGTGAGTACCGCACAAACATCTGACAATGTGTCACTCTGGTGAGGTCAAATAAATAAAGTGCACCTAGATACACAACATTGAATATTGGTTACAAAATAATTTTATGTAAATGAATAAATTCATAATGTGACTAGTATTGTATAGTTTTATGGCATTCAAACCCTCTGTAATATGAACGAAAAAATCATTACTCAATGTATACTTTCATTTACAGCAGTTATAGCTATTATAATATTATATTATTTATTTCTATATATACATATTTTAAATATTGCATATACAATATACAGTATGTAGCATAATTGATTTTTCTGAGTGTTGGCAATTATAATAACACCCAATTGTTTATGCTCTTCACCTGTTGTTATAAGATATTGAAACACCTCTGTGCATTCATATACATAATATAGCCAAGGTCCGTCTTGCTGGTGGAAATGGAGTGAATACTGGACGTGTTGAAGTATACTACAACAATACATGGGGTACTGTATGTGATGATTGGTGGAGCATGAATGATGCTGCAGTTGTCTGTAGAGAGCTGGGATTTCCTGGAGCTACCTCATATTCTTGTTGTGCTGTATTTGGACAAGGAACTGGTCCCATTTGGTTGGATAATTTGAGATGTACAGGAAGGGAGATCAGCCTAAGCTCCTGTTCTCATCCAGGCTGGGGAGTAGAGAACTGTGGTCATAGTGATGATGCTGGGGTGTATTGTCAAAGTGAGTATAATATTATTATACTAGTTAATATACTATTTTATGAAAATATACACAGATTGGGGCACTCAAAATACAAAATGTAGTACTGTATCTCAATGCTCAGTGAATATTTATAGGTATTTTTACATTAACTGGTGTACACTGTTAGTTAAAATGTAGGCAGCTTCAGAGTTAACAGTAATTGATCACGAAACATGAACATACTGGTGGTTATACCACAACCACAATATCATTCTGATAATATTATAACGATACTAATTTTACATATTTTACAAAGCTTTCACTTAATTATCCAAATTTGTACAGATTTCTTGACTAAAGTGCTAATGATAGGGACTGTATTATTTGTACTTTAATGGTTAGGTTAAAAGACCATACTCTATTACTTGGAAGAATGCAAAAACTCATTGTGCACTTCTAGATGATGGATATTGCATGACACTCTTACACCTGACATTGAAATGTATTTGACTTAATACATAGTTCCCCCAGTTCGTCTTGTTGGTGGAAATGGAGTGAACACTGGACGTGTTGAAGTATACTACAGAGGTTCATGGGGTACTGTATGTGATGATGGCTGGGACCTGAATGATGCTGCAGTTGTCTGTAGAGAGCTGGGATTTCCTGGAGCTATTACATCTTCTTGTTGTGCTGCATATGGACAAGGAGATGGTCCCATCTGGTTGGATCGTGTGCGATGCACAGGTAGTGAGACCAGTCTAAGCACCTGTTCTCATGGAGGATGGAGAAAACATAATTGTGGTCATGATAAAGGTGCTGGAGTGCATTGCCAATGTGAGTACCACATATACACTTTGGTGTGCACAAAATAGAGATCAACTATGTATATTAACATCCATTATATGTGTTGTGTCAGAAGTAACAAAACTAGCACTCATATGAATCACATTATTATACTGTTTGCACATAAGTGGTTTTAAGTTTTGCAATAATAGCATGTCATGGACAAAATTATTATTATTATTACAGTATAGTACTAAGTATTTGTACGAAGCAGAAAATTATTGTTGATTTGGTTCACTATATCATGATCATAATTGCTCATTAAATACATCAACTATTTTGCCATAGTATCATACATAAAGTGAACACAAATATATTATACTTACATTCATCAGACTTACAGTTACGCAAAATTCAAGTTTGCATAAAAATAATAATCAATAATTTTGTCCATGAACATCACACATCAGGACGCATTCTTAGATGTGAGGGTGTTCAACCGTACATACAACCATCATATCATATAACCGGAGCAAAGAGATCAAAGCGGTCTACAAGCAACATGAACAAGACTTAGTAATTCGAGTTCAAAAACTCGTGGGGCTGCCGCCTCCCGCACTCGAATTACTTGGGTGTCTTTCGTAGGTTCAGAGGAACCTTCGCTGAAGATAATACGTTCGGCGGAGCTTCTGCGCACGAATTCTAGCCCAATTTCAAATTGTCGGCGTTCGAAATCGGCCATCTTTTTATCGCGCAATATAAATTATAATATAAATTCATTGTTGCGACTACGCGTAGGAACACGTATTATATATCTATCTATCTATATATCGGACGAGCGTTACATACCGGAAGTCGAAATGCAGCCCCTAAAAAGAGAAACAAAGCGTATATGACCAACGCATTCGTGAGATTGAGAGGGGCACCTTTACACTATTGGTGTTTTCTGCTACATGAGGAATGAGACCATCTGCATCGATTTTTTTTCTCAAAAATTGGCAGCTATGATTGCTGCAGAAAGAGGTCTTACCTACCAAAAGGTAATTTTCTAGATTAGACAAAGGCCAACCTTCAGCCTTTGAGATCTGCAATCAGTGCAATCAGAGCGACCAGATTTCATCCACCTCCACCACCAGATCCTTCCATGATTTCAATCATAACTAGGTGGTGATTTGATTGACATTGAGCTTGTGTAAATGGTTCTGTATGTTGAAAAATATTTTTTATAATTTTCTGGAATTGTAAAATCTATTATTATATATACATATATATTCTGTACTTAAATTTATTGTACTCCATGTACATTCTCTTGCAGTGTGGTATGTTCATCAAGTCTTTGTTGCCAGAACTGTTCGAAATTCATCTCCAGCTCTGAGAGTGTCATGGACACCAATCAGAAGACAAGATATTGTCTATCTAATCACTTACAGTACAAATAAGGGAACACAGTCTACCCCACCCAATTCCAACCTCAACTGGTATCGTATGCCTAGTGGAATCAGTAGTACAACTGCCATACTGGGTCCACTTGACAGAGGCACAACTTACTTCATTTGGGTAGCACCTGTAGCACCAGGAATACAGGGAGGATACAGTAACAGAGTACAGCAGACTACATATAATTGTGAGTTTATCTATTAAATTAAATTACCTAATTATACAATCAGTTTCCCATGGTTTGCTGTCCCATTGAAGGTGCCTACATTGTAGAAGTTTCTCCTATGGCAGCCAATGGCAGGATATACTTAGGTGCTGTGTGGACTAATGCTAAAGTTACCCAATCATTATGTTCGACTCACAATACAGCAGAAGCAAATGTTTAGATGTCTACAAAAGTACCACCTTTAATTGACATAGTACGGTACATACTGCATTCTATTGTATTCTCTTCCTTGAAGTCATTCACATTTAGCTCGCTTAATTACTGATATTAGATGCTCTCTTTACATCTTCATACTCACCGTGCAGTGGAAAATTTTGGCATACTAGACATGATTCATAATTGAATACAATGTTGTCCATTTCAAGCTGAATTTTATGACAGTTCATTTGGCACTACACAAAATACCACAGGGAACCAGCATAGGTTTGTATACGAAAATCTAATAGCTCCCGTCCTAATTGACAACATTTACACAGGACCATCTGTCTTTTCACTACTGTTGGGCATTGTAAACAATTGCTAATGATAAAAAATGGCGAACAAGCAGATTTTGTAATTGAGAAATAAATGACCACCATCAAGATAATTATAAGAATATTATGATTCATTGATGATTAGTACTCAATTGATTCAATAAATTTAGCCATTATTTCTTCCTTTCACTTGTATATCTTTTTGTTCACAAACATTGCAGTGCCATCTATTTCAACACTGCAAGTGATCTCATGCATGCACGAATGTAGTCTTTATGTACACTGGAACAGTATGGGAGCTGAGGGCTATATTCTGTACTACTGGAAGACCAGTGCACCATCTAGTGTGTACACCATTGCAACAGCATCAGTGTCCTACAATTTTACTGACATGGACTCAAATACTTATTATGGAGTAATGGTGTCTGGTTGGAACAGACTGGGATATGTCAACAGTTCTGTAGTAGTAGGGTACACTACACCTGGAGGTACGTATGTTATAAATTAGAACTTGCTGAAGTAAAAAGCATCCTTATATGACTACAGTAATATTATCCCCACACACGTGTACACACACCACACATACATACTGTAATATGCTAAATATTGGAATTCTCAGAGAGAAATCATGGAATAGCTATATATCTTACACAATTCATATAGCAATTAATATGCTATACATCTATGAGTCTGGGTTACAGTCAGTAATTATAACTTCGATATCAATAAGAGTCCTATATCATATTATACAGTGCATGTATAATAATTTGTTCTACAGCACTTGCTAAATCTCCAATTTGAAACATTATTGTGTAAGTATTTACTATGTTCATCACTTCCTTCCATTCATCTTTGTATTCTTTGTACTGCTATTTGGACTATGTCACAGTTCCTGGGCCACCATTTGGACTCACTTACAAAGCTTCTTCTGACACCACTGCTAACATCAGTTGGAGTGAACCAGAGGAGCCAAATGGAGTGATATTGACATATGTTGTGGAGTATGGAGAGTTTGGAGAGAATGTTACTGTCAGGGAGGAAGTAGCTACACCACAGTACATAATTCAGGATTTAGGTACAAATTTGGAACTTACACTGAAATTGTGAAGACACTATTGTTTGTTGCTTGCTTCCTTTAGCCAGGTACACTCCATATGTGGTCACTGTCTCAGCAAAAACTACAGTTGGTGTTGGTCAGTCATCATCAATTACCCTATTCACCATGGAAGGAAGTAAGAAGTGGATGTTTATTACATAAGGACTTGTGTCATGATTACAAGACTTGTGTAATTCTATAATACTAATTGTCAATGATCTATATTTTTTTCTACTTACCCTGTCTCATTCAGCCCCAACTTCCCCTCTGTCCAATGTTGCAATCACTCACAGAGGAAGTGAGTCAGTTGAAGTATCTTGGACACCTCTTTCACTGACAGAGGCAAGGGGATTTCCCAAATATGTGGTATCATACATCTCAGATGACAGTAGTATCACAGGAACTGTTGAGTCTACCAACAGCAGTGTGGTCATCAGTGGACTGGATCCACAGTTCGGATATATATTCACTGTTTTTGTTTCAACTGGGAATGGACATGGGTCACCAACACTCAGTGAGTTATAGTGTATATACTGTCCAAATGGATGAGTATAGCTAATAATTACTACTTTATTTAGTTTCATACATTGCTACTGTTACTGTAATTAGTATATACATAGATAGTGAGTTTTAAAGTTAATTAATCAACATGCTGGAATCTGCATTCAGTATATTATGGTTGTGCATCATTCGCATGTACTGAAAATGTTGATCCATATTCCAATACCGTGGTAGCAGTATTTGGCTATAGACTCTATATAGTCAACATCAGTCTTGTTAGTCTATACATAATACTTTATTACCTGGATCTATCTTCCTTTGTGTGAAGGATATCTAAGGAATACATCTCACATGACTGCTGTGTTTGTCGGCACTGGTTGTTCCTGTGCTGTGTTCGGTGTCATTGTTGCTTCGTTGATTATTGGAATTTTGGTTGGAGTGTGTAGGCTGAAGAAATTCAAAGCCAGGAAGAAAAGGTGTGTCTGTGTGCATACCAATGTGATGTACCATGTTATGGACAGGTACATGTGCCGGCTTCTGAAGGTTTCGTGTGCTTTTGTGTGTGTACCTCTGTGTGATATACTACTATTGTTATATGGATTATGTATAATATATTATTACATTGTAAATTGTATATGATATTATATTGTGATAAATTGATAGTTGAGACATTCTATGTCTCAAAAGGGCAAGTGTTATTGCTTAATTGCCATTAGATCCACAAAAACTTCAACGAGGAATGAGCAAGAACCTATTTATGATTCAGTTCAGATGAATCATCAAGAGCCCCGTATACGTGGTGATGATTCTGTTGCTATGGAAAAGAATGTGGCTTATGAATCACTAGGCTTGTGATCATAACAATATCCATGCACTGAAAAGTAATAATTTCAAACAATTGCAACATTAATCACATAAAATTGAAGCTCACTTTAAAACCCTCCAAGAACTTAAATTTTCAAAATAGCTTGTAATTTTTGTAACGAGTTCGAATTTACATGATTGATTACTGATACTCCTTTTGAGACACTCAAGCATACTAATATGTCCATCATCATTATTATGTATTATACACTAGGTATTAATAATTGTTACGATTATTGTTAATCTGTATCATGGGATGAAATCCCATTTTGTCAGAGGCAAAATTGGAGAATTATTTAATCTTTCTGTTCCTGCTGTATACCAGTCTGCAGTGATACAAGAACCATGTAGATATTCAATACTGCACTGCTTCAGTAACATCTTTCTCTCAAAGAAATGGGCATATTATTTTTTTCGGTATAATACAGGTATATACTTCTCTTTAATGTGCCACAATACCTCTTCAAAATATATGGTGGACTGAGTTAATATTTACTGGTATATTATATTGGCATTGGGAAATTGTGGAATCTTGTGCTGAATCGGTATCAAATATGTGTAGCATATCATGTATAATATTGCATTGTCCATTGTCTACTCTAACAAAATTAATCATGCAGCTTGTTCAATTCCAATGCCACTTGAAAACAAATACTCTGCCAATGACCACTGATAATCCATTGTCCTGGATTCATGCAGTCACTGTCAATATTAACTTTTATGAGTCTGATGCAGAGAAGAACCTCACACGAGCATTGATGCTCATTTTGTGCAAGAGTTCAAGATTGAATTTAATATGGAGTCTGGATTTGGAGAAAACAACAGTAGCTATATGTAGATGAATCAGAGGATTTTACCATTGCTCACCAGCTTTAGTACCACCATTTAGACTAACTTACAAAGTAACTTTTGACATAATTTCTAACATCAGTTGGAAAGAACAGGATGAGCCAAATGGAGTGATAATGACCTACTTGGTAGAGTATATAGAGTTTGGAGAGAATGTTACTGTCAGGGAAAAGTAAAAGTACCACAGTATCTCATTCAAATTTTAAATTAAATGTATTAAGATATTATAATAATGTATAAGGTGTATATGGTACACATCACATACACAGCCTTCCGATTTGACTTAAAGGTTGAATTGAATTTGCTTAATGTGATTATGAAATTGCTTTATTTTTATTTTTCAGTCATGTACATACATTCCAAATGTGGTCATTGTCTCCACAAGATCTACAGTTGGTGTTGGACAATCATAATTGATTACCCTTTTCACAGTGGAAGGAAGCACAAGAGTCAATGCTTATTGCACTGGGATTGTAATGGAAATAACAAAATTATATGTGATGAGGTATCTATTAAATAAATACTCCTCGATCTAAACTTGTATCTTCCATTTTCTCTCCCTGATCAGCTCCAACTTCCTCACTGTCTAATGTGATCACTGATAACATTATGAATTTGACACTCTATGTAGTAGTAACTGGTGCATTCCACTTCCTTCATTAACCTGAAAATTCTGATGTACCATTATGTGCACCCCTGTATCAAATACAAGTATATAGTACAAGTACAAGTTTTTTATGTGCATCGAATATTATAGCTAAGTGCCAGTTAGGTATAAGTTATGCACATCTGCTAAAGTGTTGACTATCCATTGATTATTTTCTTGTTGTTCATAGCCATGTGCACATATACTCCTGTTACAGTATGTAAATGTATTAAATGTAATATCCGAAAGTTAGCTGCAGTGGTTATACAATATTATGGTCATAATTATATTATATTATACAAATTGAATGCGTGTGTAACACATGATTACATATACTATAGCATAATATTAAAGGAATCACATAGTGTTTGCAATACAGTGAATACATAATATTATGGTCTCTTTTACTTTCTTTATAATATATCACACATGGTACGCAAGTTAGTAACGAACATGACAACAACCTTGTGACAACTGCTTATATTTTCAATTAATTTTCTAGATTGTGTAGTAGTCTGACAAACTTACTACATGTACAAGCGAAGGTTGTAATTTTGCATAATATCAATATTCACATATTCATAATTATTTTCCATTTATTATTTTCAATTTTCATTTTATATTTCAATTTGCATTCTCATGTGTGACACTGTATGCATGCACAGCTGTTCGTTTTCTGTGTTTTTTGTATTTACTGTATCAACTCAAATGCACCATGTGCATGTTACAGTTCCCGTGCCACCATCTGGACTAACACATGATGCAACTTCTGATACAAGTGTTGACATTAGTTGGAGTGACCAGATGAGCCAAATGGAACAATATTGAGGTATATTGTGGGGTATGGACAGTTATAATTACACAATTTGCTGTGTGAAAATTTATGTACATATACATGTGTAACTGTATGTGTGGTGTGTGTGCCTGTGTGTGATAATTGTTTTTTATGATGTAATATTTTCTGAGATATTGCATCATCATTATTATTTAATAAAATGCATCATGTAAAATGATGAAGTTGATAGCAAGAGGGAATATTCTCTGTGTTTAGAATCGGAAATATGACTATTTGCCTTTCATGCGGTAGTATTCCGATAATTGTATTTTCATTATAGTTGAGGAAGCTGGGGTGAATTAATACAATGAATTTAGGGAATTGTTATGGTCTATTCATGTTTTATGCAATAATAGCTCATAACATTAGCTAGCTATACTGAGACCATCCAAATACTTATCATTAGGAACAATGCAAGGAAAGTATATGATATTTTTGGAATTAATGATAGTGTGGAATTAAATTCTGTAGATATTATATTGGACTGATCTATGTTTACATCAAATGTCACAGTGGTGGTCCAGGAGAAGTACGCAACAAATTAGATCACTTTCCGCCGCCATTTTCTGAAGTATGAAGTGCAAACTGACCTCAACATAATATTAATCCCGTCCACACTGTACTGCTAAATCGAAGTTAGAAGTGCAGCTGCATCGTTTCGCTGGTTTTTAAACCATTTGCTTCACGGTGGTGTACGCATTTCTTCATCTATTGGAATTTCAGAGACAGGCATTCGGTATCTCTCATCCGTCTCAGAAACAACCTACATCGAGTTCGATAGGTAAGTGCTGTTCTTAGGCTATTATAGGCCTATAAATCCTTCAGAATCTATACCTGATTCACTAATGTTACGCGGATAATGCAGCTGAACTTAGCGGATTTTCTATTTTTTTCAAACTGGAGAAATATAAGGTAGGATCCGGAGGGGGTAATTTCGAACAGTCGTTAATTCTGAACATGTCGATTTTCCACCTAATCCGGTCAATAACGAGCAGACCAAAGAATGCTGTGTCTTACCTGGTGTGTAAGGATTAAGAATATGAACTAAATGATCATAGTTTCTTGAAAACTATGCGGTGAGAGACCAACTGCTCGGAATTAGGCACTGTTCGAAATAAGGCGCGTTTACCTAATCTACCTGTCAGTGATCTGTTTTTCTTATCCATTTGGGTATATAAAACCCTGATGCACATTTTGAGAAGTTATCGAATCGGATTTGAAACTGTGCAAATGATTGGCTTCCTTTTAGGCGAGTATTGAGTATGAATTCCACATGCATTGTGTCATCAATACTATTCAATAGAAATCCAAACTGAATTAGTATTTAGGGAAGTAATAATTCTACTATCCCACAAGAATACTTAGGATGAACGGCATTCCCACCGTTAACTTTCTCCGGGCGTTCTTTACGCGCCTACAAAGTTAGTAGAATGGTATTTACTATCCCGCAGGGAAACTTAAATAAACGGCCTCAATTCCGTTCTCTTTGCTCGATTTCAGCCTAATGTGTCCATAATACTTTTCTGAGAATCTTTCTTCCGCTTCACGGTGTTTCAGAGTCGTTACTCGGATCAAGTACAGTATTATAGCTTACAGTGATAAGTTATACTTTAAGTTAGGGATTTCATAGTAGTAGCTATAAGAACACGGAATGTTGCTGAAGTATTTTCAACGTTGTAACTTTAACTACACTATTATACTACAGAACTATGCGTTCTGTATTACATTCGTCTTCGACTACTCACTCTGTAAGACCTCCAGCAGAGAAAAGAATTACGTTAGTGTCAATTTGGGCTTGTAGAATGGTTGATCTATTATTATTGGCCTGATGACATACTTGGAAGGTGCTGCCAGTATTATAATTGGTCTACCGCACCCAATACCAAAAACCAGCTAAGTGCTCACCACAACTGAATAAAGGTCACAATAACAATCAAGTTTTCACCTATGTGCAAGCAGTGATAATTTCATTAGCAATGTACATTCCAGATAAATCCATATTTAACACCTCCCATTTAGTAATGCACATTTCCATTATAAAAGGAACCAGGCTTGGGTCCACAAATTTGCAAACCCATAGAGGCATCAGCTTCAACAGCTGCAAGTTTATTGAACAAATTGATTATTGTTATTTGTTTTGTGTTTTGAATGTGTAAACACTCTTTGATCTCCCTTTGATCTTTGTGGGTTTGCAAATTTGTGAGCCCAAGCTTGATTCCTTTTATAATGGAAATGTGCATTACAAAATGGAAGGTGTTATTTGAAGTCTATAGATTATAGTACTCTGGAATGTACAATAATAATAACATGAAGTGCCAAGGGAGAGTTAGTATTATCAGGAGATCAAAACAAAACCTCATCATACAACAATCACTTGCAATCGAATCCCATGTACAAATACCATCTGTCCAGAACTCAATTCTGGACATTTTATCCCCTAGCTTGAACAAGGGGACAGTTTATGGAAAAAAAAGGAATGGTAGCACTCCCTGCTGGCCAACTGTCATTCATCCTGCATGCCGCACAGATTGTCAGCCAACTCCTACATCCTTGGTTCATTGGGATTATAAACTCCATCCCAAATGCCCATTATGTGATGCTCCCTACTGCAAGGTTAAGCACGTACTCTCTGAGAAAAGAGCCACAGAGTCTCCACCTAACACCATCCCTCCTACTCTGATCAGCACTTCCACCAGGCCAGACATCATGACATAGCCACCATTGGAGAGGGCACATTAATCAATATGGTTAAATTAATTAACAATCCCTTGGAATAATGTAACCAGCCTACAAAATGCGAGAAGCAATTTAAGTAGCAGAAACCAAACTACCAACTACTGCTATCTGACCTAGTTTCTCATGGATTTTAAGGCCATCGGTACCTATCATATACTCAAAATCGATTGTCTGGGGTATTTAATCCTTGAAGCAATAAAAGTATTCAACCTTCATCAAATTTGGTGGATTAATCTCCATTTATTTTATAACTTTGGGCTACTACTCATTGACAAAAAGACCGTATGAACAATACTAAGCAAAGGGACTGGTGCTTATCCTAATTTATGACATTGAACGTTACTTTGGAAAAATTTTCAACATGATTATAACAATAATAATAATAATATTATTATTAGTGATTAAGAAATGGGCACGAGGACATAATGACATATAAAATACCAAGTCCCGAGGGTGAGTGTATTTTGTCATATTGTCCAAGTGTTCATGTCTTAACCAGTATAGCATCCATTGCTAACGCTTTATACTGTTGCTAACACTTTATACATTACGAAATTGCTGTATAATAGTACTGTTTCTATGGTAATGGATGCTATACACATATTAGTACATATTCACAAGCACAAATGATACTGTTAGTTGGTATTTTCAATAAGACACTTGGGTACGTGGGTATCCTTGACAGTTAAACATGATTTGACAAACACACACACACACTAAAATTAATATTGTATAACATATGCACCAAGACTTAGGACTTAGACTATAGGTTCTGTCTCAGACTCCTGATTCTCAATGAAGTGTAGGACTATACCATTCTCTGGGCTCTGCAGTTCATCTCTTATGTGTTCTGCCATACACAGGTATCAATATTGTGAAGGTAATATATGTAGTAACATTTCTCCCCCATTGTCATTTTGTATTCTCATTCAGAATGTTTGGGATTGCTCATGTGGTTGCAGTGTATTCAATTGCCCAACTGATAGGGCATTACCATGTTCAAGGTGAGGAGTATGACATAGTATTCATTTTTGACTTGATATTAAGTACAAGGATCTCAAAACACACTCTTAGTTTGTAGTTATGAACTGGAAAATCTCCGTTGTTATTCTTTAATATGTACTATAATTGCAAAACATAGCCCAGGTTCGTCTTGCTGGTGGAAATGGAGTAAACACTGGACGTGTTGAAGTGTACTACAGTGGTTCATGGGGTACTGTATGTGATGATGGATGGGACATGAATGATGCTGCAGTTGTCTGTAGAGAGCTGGGATTTCCTGGAGCTATCTCATCTTCTTGTTGTGCTGCATTCGGACAAGGAACTGGTCCCATCTGGTTGGATCATGTGGGTTGTACAGGTAGTGAGACTAGTCTAAGCTCCTGTTCTCATCAAGGCTGGGGACGAATATTGAGCTGTAATCATGGTGAAGATGCAGGAGTTTATTGCCAATGTGAGCACCACATGCATATATATACACACTTATAAAGACCTCCACACCTTTATTTTACAGCCTCACCCATTTCCAATGTTGCCAAGCAGAAATTTATTCCAGTTATAAACATTTACATGAGTTCTTTGATGACAAATTAACTACGTTAATGAATGTACAACTTGTAAACTACAATATATAATGTGTACAATCTCTTTGAATTTACATAATATTGTATTTATTAATACAAAATTTATGTAGCCAAGATTCGTCTTGTTGGTGGAAATGGAGTAAACACTGGACGTGTAGAAGTATTCTTCAACAATACATGGGGTACTGTATGTGATGATGGCTGGGACCTGAATGATGCTGCAGTTGTCTGTAGAGAGCTGGGATTTCCTGGAGTTATCTCATATTCTTGTTGTGCTGCATATGGACAAGGAACTGGTCCCATCTTGTTGGATGGTGTGGGATGTACAGGTAGTGAGACCAGCTTAAGCTCCTGTCCTCATCGAGGCTGGGGAAGACTATTGAGCTGCAGTCATAGAGAGGATGCTGGAGTGTATTGTCAATGTGAGTATTATAATACTACATGATCTTACAGTGGGATGCTCCACTGAAGAGAGGTTGTCCATACTTGTGAAAAGTGTATTAGCACTATTAGGAAAGTCTACTTTAGTACCTTGGAAAGTTTCCCTGTACGTGCAGGGAAGTATTCTTTATTGTGTCCTCATCAGTGTGTCTCTTAAGTTACTTATTTCATAATAAATAACTTAAGAGACAAAAGGTATTCTTACCCTCACTGATCACAATGATGGGGTTGCATGCATTTACATACACAGATAGCAGAAGATGCAGGAGTTTATTGCCAATGTGAGCACCACATACATACAGTGAATATTCGGTAATCTGCCCCGGGTTAATCTGCCAAATCATTTTATTCGCCATAATATTATTATGAAACGAATTTGCTTGTATGGCTACACTATAAAAGTAACCCGCCATCCGCCATTCTTCTGTGCACCAATTTGCACTTTTGTATGAACTTCAGGTACAGATAATCTGCCAATTTTTAAGAAGTTGTCTAAGTGTAGAGTGGAATAGTATAAGTGTTCTATAATTGACTTGACAATGGAGCAGAAGTAGATTTATGATTGCAGGAAGAGGAATCCAACGACAACATAAAAAATACTCACAGAACATTACTCGAAGACACGGAACGTACAAATTGCCCGACAAGTGGTAGGAGAAATCTCGAAGTTCAGTATAATCCACCATATCAATAATCCGCCAAATTTTGCCTGAACCAATTGGAGCGGATTAACGAATATTCACTGTATATACACTTATAAAGACACCCACTCCTTCATATGCAGTGGGACCCCTATAATCCGGCCCCCTGAAAAACGGACTTTCGTTATTCCGTAAAACGGACAGAAAATATGAACCAGTGTATACAAATCAGTAGTAAATTATACACAATAAAACGGACAATTAAATCGGAGTTTCTGAGGCTGTAAGATTTTCTCCAGTTTGTCAACCTTTGGTCCTGACAATCCACACGTGCAGGGGATTTCGAGGTGAAAATGCGTTCATTAGGATTTATTCGTTATGAAGACGATTTGGATTGTACCGTATTAGCTCATGTCTCTAAGAAATTCGAGGTTTAGTTCGAAGATGAAGTGTTTGGAACTCTCACAACTGGACAAATGTCGTATTGCTCCCTATTCGCGACGTGTCTTTTTGCCACCCAATATGGCCACCGAGTTACGCCCCCGCGTCGTGCATGTACATTAATTTCAATCCAAAGTACATAACCCCAGAAATAAGGACACCCCTATAATCAGGACACGAAAAGACTGACCCAAGGTGTCCTGATTACAGGGGTCCCACTGTACTACCCCACCCATTTTCAAATGTTGGTCAATGGAATGGGTGAGGCTGTATGTGCGTGGAAATTAATTCCAGTAATAAACATATATACGAGTTATTTGATGAATAATAAACATTGAAGAATAGACAATCAGTAAACTACAAAGTAAAATGTACAATATGTTTGAATTAGCTCAATATTGCCTTTATTATTACAATATTCATGTAGCCAAGGTCCATCTTGTTGGTGGAAATGGAGTTAGCACTGGACGTGTGGAAGTATACTACAACAATACATGGGGTACTGTATGTGATGATGGCTGGAGCATGAATGATGCTGTTGTTGTCTGTAGAGAGCTGGGATTTCCTGGAGCTATCTCAGCTTCTTGTTGTGCTACATTTGGACAAGGAACTGGTACCATCTGGTTGGATAATGTGAGATGTACAGGAAGGGAGAACAGTTTAAGCTCCTGTTCTCATCGAGGCTGGGGACGACTATTGAGCTGCCTTCATAGAGAGGATGCTGGAGTGTATTGCCAATGTGAGTATATATTATGTATACTACAAAGGACACTCTTCATAAAGGACACATTTGGACCGATCATTTTGTCCACTGTAGAGATATTGTCCACACTTCAGAGGTAAAAAACGTATTATAGGAAATCCAATATGAAGATATCTATGCTTGGGGTGCAAAATGCTATCTATTGTTTTTCTAATATCTAGAGGTGTACATTGTCGGATAAAATGTAGGTAGCTTCATAGCTAACCGTAACTACACTCAGGAAATCTGTAGATGGTACAATGTACTTGTACCACAACTTCATATCTATTGTTATATTATATTGATATATTAATCGTAAAAAGGTTACTTATTTCCTAATAAGTTAATTAAGGGACAACAAACATTTTTACACTGACCACCCATAATCATGGGGTTGCATGTATTTATACACACAGATAAGGCCACACACACCTTTATATACAGACTCACACCCATTTCACATTTGTCCAGGCAGAAATAAATTGTTAATTAATTATAAAAACGAGTTATTTCATGAACAATAAACGACGTTGAAGTATGTGCAACCTGTAAATTACATTATAAAATGTGCAATCTAATTGTAAAATGTGCATAATATTTATTTCATTACTGCACTATTCATGTAGCCAAGGTTTGTCTTGTTGGTGGAAATGGAGTAAACACTGGACGTGTGGAAGTATACTACAACAATACATGGGGTACTGTATGTGATGATGGCTGGAGCCTGAATGATGCTACAGTTGTCTGTAGAGAGCTGGGATTTCCTGGAGCTATCTCATCTTCTTGTTGTGCTTCATTTGGACAAGGAACTGGTCCCATTTGGTTGGATGGTGTGAGATGTGCAGGAAGGGAGAACAGCTTAAGCTCCTGTTCTCATCGAGGCTGGGGAAGACATAGCTGCAGTCATAGAGAGGATGCTGGAGTTTATTGCCAATGTGAGTATATATATACTACATGATTTTACATGGAAGTTTCCGCTGTAGAGAGGTTATCCACACTTCAGAGGTAAAAAATGTATTACCACCATTAGGAAAGTCTACTTTGGTGCCTTAGAAAGTGTCCTTTGTAGGGATGTATTTCTTTTGGTGTCCTCTATTAAGAGTGTCCTTTAATAAAGGTTACACTGTATTTCTGTATGTACCCACAGATTAGAACATTCATACTATAAGATATCTATGCTTGGGGCACATTGCTATCTTCAGTTTTTTAGTATTTATTATACATTATCAGATTAAATGTAGGTAGCTTCGGGGCTGACAGTATATTTCAGCAGGAAACATGTACCTGGTACTTGTACCACAACTGCATATCTTTTGGTATGTATGTATATTGTCATAATCATCATGATAATTATTTCCAAAATAAATGTATTAATATGAACGTCTAATGAATTAAATGTCTCACTCTAATACGGTCAACTATATAAAATGCACTCGAAATCACATGACATTGAAAACTACATACAAATTAACCAAAGATATTCCAAAAAAACATGTTCTAAAGATTATTTTCATATTATTATGTTAGATATCTGATTCAATATATTCTGTAATTAGGAATATGGAAATTGTAAATCAAAACTGCCGAATATAGCTATACTTTTCTTGTAGCACCCGTTTCTTATATGAGTATATAAATTTATTGTGTGATTGCGTATGTATAGTTTTATGGCATTCAGATGCTCCATAATATGTCATTGAATAAGAACAAGGAAAGCTAGTACATATCTCAGTACTCAGTGTATATTTTCATTTATAGCAGTTATAGATTAATTTTTTTTACTGTGACATAATTGTATATTTTTTCTGAATAGTGGAAATTTTGCTTAATTACTCCCAATTAGGTATGATCATCACCTGCCCATAAGATGTTGAAACACCTCTGTACAATGTCATTTATATCTTTTTAATTACATAATATAGCCCAGGTCCGTCTTGTTGGTGGAAATGGAGTAAACACTGGACGTGTTGAAGTATACTACAACGATACATGGGGTACTGTATGTGATGATGGCTGGAGCATGAATGATGCTGCAGTTGTCTGTAGAGAGCTGGGCTTTTCTGGAGCTATCTCACCATCCTGTTGTGCTTCATTTGGACAAGGAACTGGTCCCATTTGGTTGGATGATGTGCGATGTACAGGTAGTGAGACCAGGATAGGTTATTGTGCTCATCGAGGCTGGGGAAGACTACGTAGCTGCAGTCATAGTCAGGATGCTGGAGTGAATTGTCAAGGTGAGTATATAATGGGTGAGGCTGTATGTGGGTGGAAATTAATTCCAGTAATAAACATATATACGAGTTATTTGATGAATAATAAACTACATTGAAGAATGGACAATCAGTAAACTACAAAGTAAAATGTACAATATGTTTGAATTTACTCAATATTGCCTTTATTATTACAATATTCATATAGCCAAGGTCCGTCTTGTTGGTGGAAATGGAGTTAGCACTGGACGTGTGGAAGTATACTACAACAATACATGGGGTACTGTATGTGATGATGGCTGGAGCCTGAATGATGCTGCAGTTGTCTGTAGAGAGCTGGGATTTCCTGGAGCTATCTCAGCTTCTTGTTGTGCTACATTCGGACAAGGAACTGGTACCATCTGGTTGGATAATGTGAGATGTACAGGAAGGGAGAACAGTTTAAGCTCCTGTTCTCATCGAGGCTGGGGACGACTATTGAGCTGCAGTCATAGAGAGGATGCTGGAGTGTATTGCCAATGTGAGTATATATTATGTATACTACAAAGGACACTCTTTATAAAGGACACATTTGGACCAATCATTTTGTCCACTGTAGAGAGATTGTCCACACTTCAGAGTTAAAAAACGTATTATAGGAAATCCAATATGAAGTTATCTATGCTTGGGGTGCAAAATACTATCTATCGTTTTTCTAATATCTAGAGGTGTACATTGTCGGATAAAATGTAGGTAGCTTCATAGCTAACAGTAACTACACTCAGGAAATCTGTAGATGGTACAATGTACTTGTACCACAACTTCATATCTATTGTTATACATTGATATATTAATCGTAAAATGTTACTTATTTCCTAATAAGTTAATTAATGGACGACAAGCATTTTTACACTGACCACCCATAATCATGGGGTTGCATGTATTTATACACACAGATAAGGCCACACACACCTTTATATACAGACTCACACCCATTTCACATTAGTCCAGGCAGAAATACATTTTTAATTAGTTATAGAAACGAGTTATTTCATGAACAATAAACTACGTTGAAGTATGTGCAACCTGTAAATTACATTATACAATGTGCAATCTAGTTGTAAAATGTGCATAATATTCATTTCATTATTGCACTATTCATGTAGCCAAGGTCCGTCTTGTTGGTGGAAATGGAGAAAACAATGGACGTGTTGAAGTGTACTACAACAATACATGGGGTACTGTATGTGATGATGGATGGGACATGAATGATGCTGCAGTTGTCTGTAGAGAGCTGGGATTTCCTGGAGCTATCTCATCTCCTTGTTGTGCTGCATTCGGACAAGGAACTGGTCCCATTTGGTTGGATGATGTGAGATGTACAGGAAGGAAGAACAGCTTAAGCTCCTGTTCTCATCGAGGCTGGGGAAGACATAGCTGCAGTCATGGACAGGATGCTGGAGTTTATTGCCAATGTGAGTATATATATACTACATGATTTTACATGGAATTTTCCACTGTAGAGAAGTTACCCACACTTCAGAGGTAAAAAATGTATTACCACCATTAGGAAAGTCTACTTTGGTGCCTTAGATAGTGTCCTTGGTAGGGATGTATTTCTTTTAGTGTCCTCTATTAAGAGTATCCTTTAATAAAGGTTACACTGTATTTCTGTATGTACCCACAGATTAGAACATTCATACTATAAGATATCTATGCTTGGGGCACATTGCTATCTTCATTTTTTTAGTATTTATTATACATTATCAGATTAAATGTAGGTAGCTTCGGGGCTGACAGTATATTTCAGCAGGAAACATGTACCTGGTACTTGTACCACAACTGCATATCTTTTGGTATGCATGTATATTGTCATCATAATCATCATGATAATTATTTCCAAAATAAATGTATTAATATGAACGTCTAATGAATTAAATGTCTCACTCTAATACGGTCAACTATATAAAATGCACTCGAATTCACATGACATTGAAAACTACAATGTCATACAAATTAACCAAAAATATTCCAAAAAAACATGTTCTAAAGATTATTTTCATATTATTATGTTAGATATCTGATTCAATATATTCTGTAATTAGGAATATGGAAAATGTAAATCAAAACTGCCGAATATAGCTATACTTTTCTTGTAGCACCCTTTTCTTATATGAGTATATAAATTTATTGTGTGATTGTGTATGTATAGTTTTATGGCATTCAGATGCTCCATAATATGTCATTGAATAAGAACAAGGAACGCTAATACATATTTCAGTACTCAGTGTTTCTTTACATTTATAGCAGTTATAGATATATTTTTTTTACTGTGACATTGTATATTTTTTCTGAATAGTGGAAATTTTGCTTAATTACTCCCAATTAGGTATGATCATCACCTGCCCATAAGATGTTGAAACACCTCTGTACAATGTCGTTTATATCTTTTTAATTACATAATATAGCCCAGGTCCGTCTTGTTGGTGGGAATGGAGTAAACACTGGACGTATTGAAGTGTACTACAACAATACATGGGGTTCTGTATGTGATGTTGGCTGGAGCATGAATGATGCTGCAGTTGTCTGTAGAGAGCTAGGATTTCCTGGAGCTATCTCATCTACTTGTTGTGCTTCATTTGGACAAGGAACTGGTCCCATTTGGTTAGATGATGTTCGATGTACAGGTAGTGAGACCAGGATAGGTTATTGTGCTCATCGAGGCTGGGGAAGACTACGTAGCTGCAGTCATAGTCAGGATGCTGGAGTGAATTGTCAAGGTGAGTATATATTAGTATGCATACTGTCTTATGTGTTATACACAGATTGTGTCACTGAAACCACATAAAACACGCTGTTACTTATATTGTAGTCAGCTTCAGAGCTGACAGTAAAAATGATCAAGAAACATGTACTTGGACTGGTAATTGTATTACAATCGCAAAGTCTTTCTGGTATCATTATAAATTTACATTTACAAAGCTTTCACTTAACTATTCAAATTTGTACAGATCAATTGACTAAAGTGATAATGGTAGGGACTGTATTATTTGTAACATTAGTATTAACCATACATTATTAATTATTAGAGGAATGAAAAACTCATTGTGCACTTCTAGATGATGGATGTTGACTCTAATATACCAGATATTGAAATATATTTCATTATATACATAGTACCCCTGGTCCGTCTTGTTGGTGGAAATGGAGTTAATACCGGACGTGTTGAAGTATACTACAATGATTCATGGGGTACTGTATGTGATGATAGTTGGAACATGAATGATGCTGCAGTTGTCTGTAGAGAGCTGGGATTTCCTGGAGCTATCTTATCTCCTTGTTGTGCTGCATTTGGACAAGGAACTGGTACCATCTGGTTGGATGATGTGGGATGTACAGGTAGTGAGACCAGGCTGAGCTCCTGTTCTCATAGAGGATGGGGAAGACACAACTGTGGTCATGGTGATGATGCTGGAGTGTTTTGCCAATGTGAGTACCACATACACACTCCAGTGTACACAAAAGTAGAGATTGACTATAATATTTAGGTATATTATCTATAAATGTGTTGTGTCGAAAGTAACAGAACTAGTACTCACACAACGTAAAAAATTTATATAGTTATATTTTATGTAATGATGGGCAAAATTACTAACTACTAACTTAACAAAAATAATGATTTTGTGTGACTGTGAGTCTGTATTTGACGTAATGAAATATCTATTAATGTTCACAATTAATGTGTATTTATGTATGACATAATATTTTATGTAATTAATTATCGTTTATGATCATCATAGTGAGCCAAATGAACAATGATTTTCTGCTTTATCTTAATACTTACTACTAAACTTTAATTAATGTACTTCATGTACTGTACATTCTTTTTCAGTGTGGTATGTTCGTCAAGTCTCTGTTGTCAGAATTGTTCAAAATTCATCTCCAGCTCTGAGAGTGTCGTGGACACCAATCATAAGGCGGGGCATTGGCTACCTCATCACCTACAGTACAAGTAGTGGAACACAGTCTACCCCACCCAATACCAACCTCAACTGGTATCGTATACCTAGTGGAATCAGTAGTACAACTGCCATACTGGGCCGACTTGAGAGAGGCACAACCTACTTCATTTGGGTAGCACCTGTAGTGTCAGGTATACAGGGAGGATACAGTAACAGAGTAGAGCAGACTACGTATAATTGTGAGTTAATGTTTTGAATTAATTTTGTACACAATAATTATATGCCAACTTTGAATAGGCAGACTTGTATGGGTATATTTATCTATATGCAATCAGTTCCTCATGGTGTGTTCTATATAATACATTGCTTTTGCAGTCCCATTAAAGATGACTATAGTATGGTAAGTTTTTCCCATGGCAGGATATACATAAATGTAGTGTGGACTAATGCTAAGTTACTGAATCATTTCAATATTGACTCAAAATACACCAGAAGTAATACCAATGTTCAGATCTCTATAAAGCAACACCATTGATCAACATAATACAGAAAAGTATGTACATGTTATTTTATTCTCTTCAAGTCACTCAGCTTGCTTAATTACTGAATCAGATATTAGATGCTCTTTTTACATCTTTGTACTCGCCATACAGTGCTAAATTCTTGCAGACTAGACTTAATTCACAATTGAATACAATGTTCTCATTCCATGCTGGATCTCATGAACACTCGTGTGACACTACACAGTTTTGTCACAGGGAACCAGGCTGAGCATAGGTTTGTATACAAAAATGGAAATATTATCATGCTACTTCTAATAGCTCCCATTCCAAACTGGCTACATACACATTAGAACATATTTTCACTACTTCTGTGATATTTAATCATAATGCAAAGATGAGACTGACTGTTGAAAGTGGTAAACAACTGCTAATTATACAAAATGATGAACAAGTGGATTTAGTAAAGTTAAGAAATAAATCACCACCAGCAAGGCAATTATACGATTATAATAATATAGTGATGGCTTGAAACTTTAGCCATAATTCTTTGAATTCTTTCACTTGTATGTCTTTTTATTCACAAACATTACAGTACCGTCTATTCCAACTGTACAAGTGATCTCGAACATGAACGAATCTAGTCTTTATGTACACTGGGACAGTATTGGAGCTGATGGCTATATTCTGTACTACTGGAAGACTAGCGCACCATCTAATGTGTACAAGATTACAACAGCATCAGCGTCGTACGATTTTACTGAAATGGACTCAAAGACCTATTATGGAATAATTGTGTCAGGTGGGAACAGACTGGGATACGTCAACAGTTCTGTAGCAGTAGGGTACACTACACCTGGAGGTATGCATACTGTAAATTTAAACTTGTTCAAGGAGAAAACATGATTATATGACTATAATACTGTAGCACACACACACACACACACACACACACACACACACACACACACACACACACACACACACACACACACACACACACACACACACACACACACACACACACACACACACACACACACACACACACACACACACACACACACACACACATACACACACACACACACAAAATACACACACTCCACTTTATAACATTATTGTTCAATATATTTATGTATGTACTTGACTTCTTGCCATTCATACAATGTGTACACATTTCATACAATTATTTGGACTTCATCACAGTTCCTGGGCCACCATTTGGACTCACATACAAAGTTTATTCTAATACCACTGCTAACATCAGTTGGAGTGAACCAGATGAGCCAAATGGAGTGATATTGAGCTATGTTGTGGAGTATGGAGAGTTTGGAGAGGATGTTACTGTCAGGGAGGAAGTAACTACACCACCGTACATGATTCAGAATTTAGGTACAAACTAGGAACTTGAATTGGGCTAGCTGCCTGAAATTGTGAAGGCACTATTCTTTGTTACTTGCTTTCTTTAGCCAGGTATACTCCATATATGGTCACTGTCTCAGCAAGAACTACAGTTGGTGTTGGCCAATCATCATCACTTACCCTATTCACAGTGGAAGGAAGTAAGAGTCAATGTTTATTACACACTGGGATTGGATGGACATGGAGGTTGAAAAATTGAATTTTGTGTCGTGATTACAAGACTTGTATGATTCCATAATAATTGATAATTGCTTATTTTTTCATTTTCCCTGTCTCATTCAGCCCCAACTTCCCCTCTGTCCAATGTTGCAATCACTCGCAGAGGAAGTGAGTCAGTTGAGGTATCTTGGACACCTCTTTCATTGACAGAGGCAAGGGGATTCCCCAAATATGTGGTATCATACATCTCAGATGACGGTAGTATCACAGGAACTGTTGAGTCAGCCAACAGCAGTGTGGTCATCAGTGGACTGGATCCACAGTTCGGATATATATTCACTGTTTATGTTTCAACTGGGAATGGGCATGGGTCACCAACACTCAGTGAGTTATAGTGTATATACTGCGTAAATGGATGAGTATAGCTATAATTTAATTTACTACTTTATTCAGTTTCATACATTGTTACTGCTACTGTAATAAGCATATTATGTGTATAATAGTGAGTTTATAAGTTAATCAACATGCTGGAATCTGCATTCGGTATATTATGGCCATGCATCATTGACATGTACTGGAAATGTTGATCCATGCATATTTCAATACAGTGGTAGCAGTATGTAGCTATAGACGTATTCACAATGAAGTGATTTTATTATATTTTAATACATAATTATAAGTCTTGTTAGTATAATATGCATAATATATTACCTGGATCTATCTTCCTTTGTGTGAAGGATATCTAAGGAATACATCTCACATGACTGCTGTTTTTGTTGGCACTGGTTGTGCCTGTGCTGTGGTTGGTGTCATTGTCACTTCGTTGATGATTGGAATTTTGGCTGGAGTGTGTAGGCTGAAGAAATTCAAAGCCAAAAAGAAAAGGTGTGTCTGTGTGCATGCCAATATAATTTACTATATGTGCAGGTGCATGTACGAACTTATAAAGGTTTTGTGTGTGCTATTGTGTGCGTGCCTCTGTGTGATATACTACTACTGTTATATGGATTATGTATAATATTTTATTATATGATATTTTAATTTTATTGTAATAAATTGATAGTTGAGAATTTTATGTCTCAAAAGGGTAAGTGTTACTTGTTCTTGTTTAATTGCCATCAGATCCACAAACACTTCAACGAGAAATGAGCAAGAAAATATCTATGATTTAGTTGAGATGAATTGTCAAGAGTCTCGTATACGTGGTGATTCTGTTGCTATGGTAAAGAATGTGGCTTATGAATCAGTAGGCTTCTGATCATAACAATATTATACATACATTGGAAAGTAATAATTTTAGGCAATTGTTACATTGATCACATGAAATTAAAACTCACTTTGAAATCCTTCAAGAACTGTAATAACATTTTAGTTTGTACGGAGTTGTAATTTATTTTACATGGTTGGTTACTAATATACATTTTATTCAATTAAGTATACTAATGCATCCATCATCATTATGAAATGGATATTGCTATTTCAGTCCACCTAAATCTCCACCAATATTACTATAAATAATATTTATATATAATATATATATATAATATATTTACTATTGGAATGAACTGTCTACTGTACATACGTGAAAGTACATGTATATTATATATTATATGTTAATAATTATAGAATATATGGTGCCTTGTATCAGTCAGTTGATTATTCTTATAATACTAAAAGGTATTAATTGGTTATTGTTACAAATGTTAATCTGTATTATGGGATGAAATACCATTTTGTCAGAGGCAAAATTGGAAAATTGCTTAATGTCCCTGTTCCTTCTGTATATGAACCTGCGGTGAAACAAGGACCAGATGTTCAATACTGCACTGCTTCAGTAACATCTTACTCTCAAGGAAACAGGCTTATTTTTCTGTATATATAATTATACAGGTATAATACTTCTGAAAACAACAGTATACGCAGATGAATCATAGGCAATTACATAACCATTGTTCACCATCTGTAGTATATCACCATTTAAACTAACGTATATACTAAGTAACTTCTGACACAAGTTCTAATTATATAAGTTAAACATCGGTTAGAAAGAACAGGATGAGCCAAAAGGAGTGATAATGAGCTATGTGGTGGAGTATGGAAAGTTTGGAGAGAATGTTACTGTCAGGGAAAAGTAACAACATCACAGTATCTCATTCAAAGTTTAAGGGTATTAGAATATAATAATAATGTATAAGGTATAAATTATATAAAGAAATATATATATATAATAGACTTGAAGGTGGAATTGAATGTCCTTGATACCGTATGGACAGAAAGTTTCACGGGGTAAAACTTTTGCGAATCGCTCAATTTCGCAAATTTCGCGACAAAATGTTTCACGTTTAAAACACCTAAAGCATTAATTGATTGTCAGACGATTATGTAATCGGGTGTTCACAAATAAAACTTTCACGACTATCTGTTTCTTCGCAAAACTTTTAGTCTGCAAAACTTTCCCTCTATGCGGTATAATAATCAAAATGCTTTCTATTTTTCAGCCAGGTACATTCCAAATGTCGTCATCGTCTATGCAAGATCTACAGTTGGTGTTGGTCAATCATAATCAATTACCTTATTCACAGTGAAAGGAAGTAAGAGTTAATGTTTATTACACTGGGATCGTAATAGAAATAACAGAATTATATATGGTGAGGCATCTATTAATACTCCTCCATCTAAAAATGTACCTTCCATTTTCTCTCTCTGATCAGCTCCAACTTCCTCACTGTCTAATGTTGTGACCACTGACAACATTATGAATTTGACACTCTATGTAGTAGTAACTGGTGCATTCCACTTCCTTCATCAATCTTGAAGTTCTGATGTACCAGTATGTGCCCACCTGTATCAAATACATGAGTATAGATTCAAGTACAAGTAATTCATGTGCATCGTATATTTATAGCTAAGTGTAAGTTAGGCATGAGGTATGACTGATATTGACAAACAAACAAACTAGCCTAAAGTACGTATACTGCAAAGTCATTCCCACACTAATACCAGTCTGTATCACCCTGCTCTATCACCAGTATCAAGCCACTCCCACTGCCCCACCCACCTCATCTGCACATATTTACTCCATGCACGATTCCAATCCAATAATTTTATTGTGATGCGAATGATAAACACCTTAACAGCTGTATGAATGGTGTTATGCAGGTGATTTCAAGTTGGACAAGGTCAAATTGGATATTATGCCAGAATGGGTAATTGGTCACATATTGCAAAAAATGATTGCAGCATATATAGTGGGTGGCACTGTATATATGTATATACCACACCTAGTAGTATAGTATCTCTTCCATAACTGCACAATCTCTCCCAGTATAAACCACCTTCATAAATCCATACCATAATTCCACTAATGGCACACTCTCTCTTACCTAGTGTCCACTCAGGGGTTCTCACAGCTGACAAACTCCCCCATCAAGTTTTGACATGTAAGACACCAAATACTGGAGCCCATTGTCCTCTCCGAACACAACCTTAATTCACTATGGGTTCCATAGCGGAGGTCCTGTATATTATGGTCTTGAGGAGGTGGTACTTGAGTACGATGGCATTGTTGGGCTTATACGTAGTTCATGTAGTCCGGAATCTCAGACATATTACCAGCACCATCTAAGCAAGCATACGCATACATGTTATAACATTACACATGTATCATTATATATTTGCATGTATACATTGACACACATGTGTACAATATGTACATATTTATGTACATGAACACAGGATCACTATTATCCACAGATGTCTGCATGTACCTATATTATGTAGAAAATATATGATGTACGTACATGTGGTACACACCAACACACATACACAACAGAATGGGACTGTTTTCATCAACCTCATCACCTGAATGAGCTAGGAGAAGTGGAAGTTGGTTTTCAAAATGTACTGGAGTTTTCTTCCCTCACTTGACATGAATAACCACCCACAACACACTACATTTGACAAAAGGAGGTTGTGCAAGTCAATACATACACACGTATTTCCAAGTGGATGTAGATAGGGTGGAATACACTAACTGGGTAGGCTATTGTCTACTGACCACCCTTCCTGAGGTATATCCTCCATGCTCACCAAGATGGGGATACAGTTCAGAATTGGACTGTCTCAAAAAAAACCTATTCTTCTTCCCATTCAACTCCTCCAGTGTAGCCCTGGTTAGCATCAACAAGACTCCATTCAGCTGGGAGAGAGGGAGCACAATGGAGGAGCACTTGACACATTAGAACATGGGGACATTGGATGGGATGAATAAACCTTGTATACATGGCCACAGTACATGCATACAAATGGGAAGTACACACATTGAACAACACTGGGGGGCTGACAATTCATTTCAATCTCCTCCATCAAACTGACACTGTGCAATGTGTCATCTCTTATCACAAACAACATTTCTAAAGACACCACCACAAGATCTATATATATCAAAAGGACAAGACCACCACTCTCAAATGTCAACCACACACGTCTACATCCTTACATATGCATGCATATACGTACACATGTACATACATAATATGTATGATAGGTATACACATATGTACATGGAGTATATCACATCCTTACTGAACACTCACATACTGTGCCTATACCACCACAGACTACATCCACAAGGGTACACATACTAGTATATACACACAACCACACACCTGGTACACCCACACTAGCACATAATATGATATGCACATGTGCATTTGCTTGGGAAGATCTATATTATAATATGCATATACACACACTAATATACACGCACACTCTCTTCAAGATGGTATACTCCTATACTGCTTATCATGTTTAATACACTAGACACAAACAATGTCAGACGTCTCAGGATTTCACCATCAGAGAAGGTCTGAAGGTCTAACTTGAACAGTTCATCCGTACCTGGAAATAAGGTGGGGAAACAGACTGTCATCAGAACATACATAAAATGGACACTTGGTCACACATAACACAGACAATGACGTTAACAAACATTCACTGTTAGAGATAAATGGCTGACAACACGTGGCTTGAGAGGAAAAGTAGAGCGCAATATCGCAAGGATTCAGAAGTGTATAAGAATCGCCACAAAATGGATAATTATGATATTGAACCTTACCCGCAATAATTGGCGAACTGCTGTCCACCAATAATGACTCATTATTACTCATTATTCAGAGTTCGCCAACGAGGATATTTTTCGCCCCTGCCTTGCCAGGGACGGCATATGACATTTTGTGTTTATTTGTCTTTACCCCTGTGTCCGAGGCTTTGTTTTTTTTTGTTTTTTTTTAATGGTATCGTTAAATTCCTTGATTTGAATGATGATCGCTTTAATTTGTCTCTCAACTCCTTCCTGAGGTGGAGAGACATAAAAGACACTATTCTTCTCAGAGATTCCTCTTCAACCAGCTTCAGATCCTTCTTGTAAAGTGTATGACAGTCTGCCTGCCCTACTAACAGAACACACGCACGATACGTGACGGCATCCACAGGTACAGCGTGGATGCCGTATCGATATTCATTGGCATAAAATGAATATTATCGGATATTTATGAATATCTTTATATCATTCCACATGCCACACGTGCTTGCTTGTAAAGATGGCGCTTGCTTCTCTTCACCACGTTGGAGATCATGCAGAAGTATGTAATGCGAGAATAATATTGACAGCAAATGAATGGAAGTTAGTATAAATTAAATAATTGTTAATATAGTTATCATATTGATGTGACGAATGTACAAAGTGATATATTCTCAGAAACTGCAACTAAAATTAATGTAGTTATTCTCCTTTTAGATATATCCCCCTAGTCTTTATGTTGTTTACTCCCAAGGTTGGCTGGTCCCAGGAATGCTTTTTGTTAATCTAGACACTTACCAGTTGTCCACTGGTCCACTGTTTACTGAACTGTTAATTATACATGTCAGTTAGAATAAGCAGGTGAGTGTGTGTGTGTGTGTGTGTGTGTGTGTGTGTGTGTGTGTGTGTGTATTTGTATGGGTTTCTAGTATGTACATATATGTTTTAGTGCTTATTATGTACTGAATGTAGTCTTTATTTTGCTTTTGTGCATCTGATTTATTCTATTTAGGGCCTTATTTCCCTTTGATGACCACAACACACCTCCCTATGAGCTAATTAATAGAGCCTTTCTGTGAGAATTTCTTTAATGCCTGGATGACCAAGAACCCAGTGAACGTGGCTGTTGTGCATTGCAAGACTAGCAAGGTGAGACTTTATTCTGATGAACTGTAATCTAACTTCTTCAGCTAAGATGTCCAGTGGTGACTGCATTCAAGAGTATAATTATGTTTTCTATAAGTGTACATATGTAACATTATATGTATGTAATAGTAAGCTTACGTATGTACTCTGAACAACCTTCTGTAGGGCCACACTAGTGCTGTGATATGTGTGCTGTACTTTGTTCCGTAGTGCCCCACTGGTGTGCTGTACTTTATTCTGTAGGGCCGCATGCACTAGTGCTTTGATATGTGTGCTGTACTTGTTCTGTAGGGCCTCACTGGTGTCATGATATGTGCCTATTTTATTGTACAACAAATCATTCAAAAGCACCGAAATAGCCATCACATTTTATGGAGAAGCTAGAACTAAGAACAATAAGGTTGTTTACTTGTTTACCTTTAGATCCATGTTTTCATGACTTATATTTGTTTTCATGTGAAGTTTGTGGGAAAGCTCCAATTCCCTCTCTTCTCTCAAACGTAGAGGTCGCTTTCTTAAATGCCAGCGAATCTAGAGTTTTGTTCAAGTATAAAAGGGGGTGTGGTCACATTCGAGAAAGATTAATAGGCACGCAATTCAAAAAGCAAATGGAGAAGCTCTCTAAGTAGTGCCTCTTCTTTTGCCTCAACAATGCATTATCATTGCTCTAAACAATGAAACAAAAGAAATAAAGGAATATATAACACATTAGTCAATTGATTACGTACTTTCTCGAGCGATATGGCGAGAAGCTCTTCTAACGATCTTCCTGCCCCACAGAGATGTAGAATCAACGCAGGAGAACCTGACCGAGTTACTCGTATCCTTCGTGGCAGAGATTCGTGAGGTGTGGTGAACGTAGACCTTCTCGTTGATTTTGTATGCGCATCAGCTGCTCTGGATCCTTCCAATGTGGTAAAAATCTACACGAAAGTTCCATCGTAGCTTATATGCTGACTAAAGGTGTCCACAAAGATTTGAAAATTGTGAGGGGCTAAGCCAGATTTGGTGCTAACTCAATGAAATCAGAAAAAACTCGTAACATTTACACAGGTAAAAGTTACTAGTTGTTATTTTAAACCAGTCTATTGGTTTTGTAAGGTATGTGGTTTGTGTAGAATATGCCACTAACATTACGGTATAAATCTTTGAGCATGTATTCCATGTGAATGGCATCAGGCAGCCATTTTGCTCCGTTTCACTCCAGTTACGTTTGCCACCCCGCCTTTTATATGCAACCTCTATGTTTAAGAGTTCTCTTGCACCTTTCCGTGTGTGTGTGTGTGTGTGTGTGTGTGCATGTATGCATGTGGCTGTGGGTGTTTGTTCATGTTGTGTGTGTGTGTGTGTGTGTGTGTGTGTGTTGGGTATGTACTGCACTTTACTATTATGCAATCCTCCTCAGGGTGTCACAATCCCAGTCCAAGACGGTACATGTACTACTTTGGATACACTTTCCACAATTCCCTGTGGTACTCCATCAAGACATTATTGCTAAGATAATTCAGATTCGAAGGTATTCCGAGCTTCAGTTCAGGAGGAGGCTGTTGTGAGTCCACATTCCGTACAGTACAGGTGTCGGTGATGACCTATTTACATACATGCATACAGTGCATGTTACAAATTGGCACCACATATCTGTGATTGGCTGCGGATGGACGCTAACACAACCTCCGGCTAGCCACAAGGTAGTCCACAAATAGCAACTAACTTGCAAGTGTAAATATACCACTATGTCTGAACGTAGTTAGCAGTCCTGCAGTTTATGTAAAAGAATGATGAAGCACATTTATCAAGTATCATGGAGGTGGTCTGATAAAATGAAGAAAGACCAAGAATTGCAGTACAGTATATCATAATAGAAATGAATAGAAAACGCACAATGTCATGTAGTACGCACTTAGTGATCTATCTATTGTCAAGCAATTCACAAGGCTGATCAATTGAAGAGGCTTGTGTGGTGTATAGAACGAGGAGAAAGAAGATTTTGTAGACGTAATTTCAAAAGAGAAGGAGAGGGTGTACCAATATTGTCATTTTCGACAGCCACAACTCACATGGATATATTTTGACAACATCACAATTGCACATATTGATATAAGAGAGGGATATCATGGTCATCACCTCTACCAGGCTAACAATAGAAAGCACAGGTCACAGTATACAAGGAATTTTATCTTCTAATAATTGTACATTTCCAGTTCCTCTGTTTATGCGATCATTTGATATCAAGTGCTGTCAACCATGAATTACCACTTTAGGATAGAGTTCTATCATCATAAGTGGTCATCACAGAAGATGTGTGTGTGTGTGTGCGTGCGTGTGTGCATACATGTTCATGTAGGTGGCCATGTTTGTGTGTATTTACATAATGTATACATTCATACGTATATGGATGTATGTACATGCGTATGTATAAATATGCCATGTATGCACATGTACTGTTTTGTGTAATCCATCTCTAAAGTATGTACATCAAATTTACAAGGTGAATTGGTCACCTAATATCAGGAAAGAACAGTTATGCACTGGTTTGACAGAAATTATATTGGTATTTAGCTCTTGAATCACCAATTTGTCCCTATAAATTGCTCACCAATATTTCCAGCTATACAGCATGTATGCGTAATAGATACATGCATAGTTTGTGCTGAGTGCTTGTTGCAAGATTTGACTGAAACACAATGTAGCTTTGCCTACTCTGTTATCAAGTGTTTCTTTTCTTGTACTCTGTGTTTCTAGAAAAAGGCCCCTCCACACATGGTGTGCTCGAGAACGGCTGTCTGTGCCTATGCTGCCCCAGGTAGTGACTTACCCCCATCTATTCCCCAAGGCCAAGCTGGACAAGGCTAATAAGGACAAGAAGAGGTATCCTCATAATTTCACGGTAAGCAGCAATGTGTTATTGTTGCGATCAGCTGTCTGAAATGCGTACATACTCAATTTTGTGGAATCATGGACCAGTAGAATGTGTGCTTACAAGATCCAATGGGTTGCTGTTTCCCAATATTTGATATCTCACTCGCACCTACATAATTTTCCACCAATCCTCATAATATCACTAACATGCTCACTAATATTATTATTGACATAATATCTCTCTCCCTCTCTCTTCCCTCACTCCCTCCCCCTCTCTCCCTCTCTATCCTTCTCTCCCTCCCTCCCTATGTATTACAGCTCCACATGATTTTGTCTCCCATCAGCCACCAGTGTTCAAAATCTTCTGAAACTAGTTCCATCTGTTCAGAAACAGGTGATGGTCCACCTCAGAAGATACCAGAAACATCCATATCATCACCTGAGGAGGAAGAGGAGAACTTGTCAGGTACTGATTCCGAGATTGAATGGGACACACCTAGACCTGTAACCAAAGTGTAGAATAAACAGGTTTGTGTGTGTGTGTGTGTGTGTGTGTGTGTGTGTGTGTGTGTGTGTGTGTGTGTGTGTGTGTGTGTGTATACGTGTGTGTGTGTGTGTATACATTCATGCGTGTGCATACACACAGAAGTCTGCACTCTCACTCATGATATTGTTTAGCACTTTGTACTGAAATTGACCACATGCTGTACTTTTGTTGACGTGGTAGCACATTGTAGGTACTTCTCCTACTTCCTTCCTATAGGTTTGTATTACATGGATGCGTGGTCCCTTAGACTTGTATTTATATTAAATTGTTTGTGTACGTTAGTTACTACGTCTGTGTGATATTTCTTGAATTCGCACAAGAATGGCTTGTAATGAATTTTTTATTTAGGCTGTTGACTCTCATTCAATTTTCCTACTGATAATTAATATTGATTGTTATGAAACAAGAATAAATTAATTAATAATTTAATATCAATACCAAGTATAATGCATTGTTATTGTATTGCATGGACATACATCAGAGATACCACCAGGGCTATATTAGTGATACTGTCTGCTCCAGTGGGCCAATATCAAATAAGCTTATATTATGTGTAAACATGTCTTTCTCAATTAGCTGTAGGCTGCAATGCTTATGATATCCCCACATAACCTGACAAGAGTGCCCATTTGACAATACCATGGCTATATTATATTATATCTGAGGCTGGTTTATAGTGACCATTTCTTTCATTTAGATATGACTCAAGTTCATCATTCAGCCCTTACATAATTATTGTTGTCACTCTTGTGTGGAGTGGCTACCATGGTAACCATGTGGACATGTGTCTAACTGCACTAAAGGTCACTGACCTTAGTGTGGTCAGTCAACCATGAAGCAACACTCCAACATGCAACAACTTAATCTGCCGATCAATCAGCCACTCCCACCACATTGAAGGCTCCCTGGCCTCGACCTTTGATGTGGTTTACAGTCAATATCAGATGTGGTCACAGTCCAAACCACAAGTGTTATATTGTGATAATTTGACTTTACTCTATACCAACACTCATCCACTATGCATATCACAGAGCATGCATGTCGTCTCGACAACAACTAACAAGCGATATTTATTAGAATAAATAACTCTACAAAAATCACTGTGGAAACAACAAAAAATAAATGGAAATATAAAAATCAGTCTGAAAAACCAACACCTACAATAATTCACATGATTCTACAGAAGTGCCAGCACCCCAACCACCACCAAGTACAAGTTCCTGTTTGTTCTCAAATGTAATAACAACAACAGCTGGTGACAGACTGCTTTTTCTAATATCAGACACTTTAGACCAAGTCTTCGCATAACAATCATATAAATGAATAGATGGATTAGGTTTGTTACCATCAAGACCACCCACAGTAAGAAGACAGTTGTTTACAGAAAATAAACCACTCCCCTTAAGTGGTGTTTTAGGGAGGGACTGCCAAAATGATTTAGGAGATACACTGGATTCAGAATCTTCATCAATGTTTAGGGTACTCCTTTATAGCATTCAGTTTGGACGTGTAAACTGTACATTCAGTATCAACACCACATCCAATGAAAAGTTCGGCATGTGTTACTGTGCACTGCATGTCCACAGACCATTCAGGTAAGTCACAAATCTCCCACCAAGTGGAGGCTGACTGGGAACTGTCCAACACTTCTACTGATGACAACCGACCATTCCTGCTATAACCACCAGCTACAAGAATGAAGTTGTCAAAAAAGGTTGATGTAGCATCTTTCCTCCCTATGTTCAGTGGTGGGAGTGTAGTACACCACTTCAAATCATCATCTAAACTAAACACTTTATTTGAACACACTTCCACTTCCCCATCCTTTATCCAGGTACCACCTAATGTGTATACCTTGCTGTTGCTGGCTGTCAAGGTGAAGCCATACATTCCACAAGAATTATGAAATGGCAGTTTAGACCATGTTCGACTGACAACATTAAACACACAAAGAAACTGATGATAGTACCACCCCCTTTCACCAACAAATATCTTTCCATTCAAATAAACTGCTGTTGGATCCCAAATTTCCTCTGGTACATCTGGTTGTTCTCTCCAGTAGAGGTGACTCAGCTTCAACTTCTCTTCTTCAAACAACTACAAAATATAATCACATCAAATTAACCATCAAATAAGAATGTATACTAGAGGCAGATGAGAAGTGAGACACACATCACATTGATAGGTACCTTTATAAGTGAACATGATTCATCTACATGTGTGGTCGGCTACATGCGTGGTTATCAGGACATGAGCAATGAATGGACCAACCTTGTATTCCTTGAAATACGACATCACTTCATAGTTCTCAAACACTTTGGCCATTTCAAAGCAGTCCCAGCTGAAAGGTTTATTGAGAACGGGACGTATTCCATGAATGAGGCAGTAGGGGTCAGCACCGTGAGCAAGCAACATCTTCACCATTGGGAGGTTGTCGCGGACAATGGCTTGATGAATGGGAGTCGGCTTGTAGTCCTTCAAAGCTCTGATGTTCACATTGGCTCCCGCATCCACTAGAATAGGGACTCCTTCTAGCAGGTCGTACTCTACGCAGTTGTGGAGAGGACTGAAGTCTGCATCCGTGGGAACATTAGGGGGAAAGTTCACGCACACTCCTGAAGCAATCAGATCCTTCATCAGAGTCACATTGTGAAATTTAATGGAAATGTTCAACCAGTGGTACTTGTCAATATCACTGAGTTCTTCATCTACAGCAAATGACAACACACTACAATGAGAGGCTGGACAGGAACTAACAACTGGACTCGGTAGTCTACAGTGATCGTCGGATGAGGAACTGCATCGAATCGGTGAATTTACTATAAAACATAACATCAATCAATTTCAAAACTGGAACTGTTACAATAATAATACACATAATTAGAAGTCCAATCTGTTGAGATGTCGAAACCTGAAGAGATGGGAGAGAAATTATACTAGACGCGTTCCAGTCTAAGTCATTATAGGATTTGAAGGAGAACACATTCACTGAACATTATAATAAAGCGCTTCTAAAACTGAAAGGATTGGAGCGATCTGTGAAGCCATAAATGATAAAGCGATGAAGACGACACTGCTGATAAGCACTCACACCAATCTACACTCACCATAAAACTCGAAGTCCTTATATCGAACGCAAGACATGTTAACTGACCAGATCAAAGGATCCCAGAACAACCTCGACTTAGAGGACGCCAGATGGAATGTTAATTGATTCAGACGGAATCTTGGGGGAATTTTAATTTGTATGGAGCGATTGCGACGACTGTGGCTTATGCCTCCAACAGGAAGGATTTGGAACCTCGGGTCCATCTACATTCGCAGTGTTCATTTCGTCGGAGGTGAGTTCGACCTGCTGGTACATGGATAAAAACAAAATTAATGTATGTTATACACTTGTATTGCATAATATTATTATAAAGGTTGCATATGTATTATTACTTCAAGGGTGCGAATTTGGGGATATATGGAGGTATATTCGGTGCCAAACTGTAAACATTTTTGACCCCAGACATGCTCATTTTGTACATGGTAGATCTAGAATCACATGCATGTACATGTTATCTGCATTGTCTAGTGATGGAGGGCAGGGTGAATATAGCAGAACACATGTCCCACATTAAAATTTAAGTGGTCCCATAGTTCTAGTTGGTGCAAAAATTTGGTCTTCAGAAAACTTCAACACCTCTTTCAATTAATTTCCAAATTTTGGTCAGTGATGAGTGATGATCCTGAATCCTGAGGTTTGGAAGTTCCAGATAAGTCCATTCCATGCTGAGGGAAAGTTGACAAGCTTAAGCTCAACAGATTTTATATATTTATACACACAGTCTATTTCATTTTATTATTATTATTGCCTAATATCATAATATAGCTACTAACGTCACTAACCTAGCAAATTTTCTGTTGATACAGTGTGCTGGCATGTTTTTGTTGCATGCTATGCATGGTTCATAGCTACGTGTCCCTTTTTGCTGCTATTTTGATGTCTTAACTGTTGTATGGCTTGTTGGAGAGCCACTTCCATGATTGTGCCAGGATATATGTGGACTGTGGTAGTCAAACTGTACATATGACAACAATGTGTGAGCAGGTTTCTGCAAGTCATGTAAGTGTAATGCCCATACTCGGAGCTATGTGACCAACTGGCTATCAATGTACTTACTAAAAATTTGGGAAATCACAATATGGTGAAAAAATTACCTTTCTCAGGGGTGTGAGGATCTTTCTATCGATGAGGGACACGTCTGCGAGATATCATTCTTGCTTTTGGTATCAAAGGAGAGAAAATCGTTGATAAAGCTGAATTGTAGATCGATACTTACATATGATCACATGCATGATGCTTGAACTGACTAGGGAGTTCTCTCATGGACATGATCACGCGACGCCTGTACTGACTAGGGTATACGGAGTTCTATAATTTATTTCAGACAAGACAATGAACATGCATTTCATGATCATTCAGAATAATAACATTTGTATCACTTGAAATCAAGTATAATCGAGTTGATGGTCCAAATATTGATTAAATTTTCAAATACTACTACATATCAAAAAATGTCAGAGAAGTGGAACACAGGATGGCATGTGATGGTCTCCATCAATTCCATAGAAACAATAAATAAGTATGCAACCACAACAAAAATTATCATATCACTCGAAATCAGGTACATACTAATGAAATGATTGCTTTATATTTCAAAACAAATGTACCCAATCTCCATCAAACACACCTTCCCATGCACATACAACCTCCACACACACACATCCGATCACAATCCTCTGTAGGTAGGAGTCTTAACACTAAGATAACAGTGGAGTAGATACACTTCTAATGGGTCTCCTGCTACAACTGGACACAGAGAACATTATGTCAGGTTTATACACTAACATACACATAGAACAGGATATAATCTACTCACAACAATAACAACAATGGACTCTCATCTGTTGGCTGTTAGTGGTGGTAATAACTTGATCCTAATATTCCACAGTACATGTAGTATATATAGCATGGATGTATGAACATCTATATGGTTCGGGATTCAAACAGGATGGCACATTGTGAAAGGTCCACCTCAAGGTCAACCTCCAGGCTTGAGCTGTGGGAATGTGGGACAGATGAGGTCACTACCCACAATAGAGTACATATGAATGTATGCACATACCTGTGGGTGTACACCTATGGATGGATGTACATCTATATGATGGGTTTATATCTACACGGATGGATGGAGTGAATGTACTGTGCTTGTACACTAGTTTGCCAGGGGAAGGTCTTTACTGGAACTGAATACAGTGGACATACATGTACACACCTATGTACATTGGGATAGGACACTCACTTCACTACTGGAAATATACACCACACACACAATCTCCAGAGAACCACTTACAACACACTACACTTTGACAAAAAGGAGGTGGTGCAAGTCAATACGTACACACGTACCTCCAAGTGGATGTAGCAGGGTGGAATACACTTACTGGGTAGGGTCTTGTCCACCGACAACCCTTCCTGAGGTATCCTCCATGCTCAACAAGATGGGGATACAGTTCAGAACTGGACCATCTCAAAAAGAAACCTATTCTTCTTCCCATTCAACTCCTCCAGTGTAGCCCTGGTTAGCATCAACAAGACTCCATTCAGCTGGGAGAGAGGGAGCACAACGGAGGAGCACATGACACATTAGAACATGGGGACATTGGATGGGATGAATATACACACACAACACCTTGTATACAAATGGGAATTACACACATTGAACAACCCTGGGGGGTTGACAATTCATCATCCTTCCACAATCTCCTCCATCAAACTGACACTGTGCAATGTGGCATCTCTTATCACAAACAACATTTCCAAAGACACCACCACAAGATCTAAATGTATCAAAAGGACAAGGCCACCACTCTCAAATGTCAACCACACAGCATATTTGTGTAAACATGTCTTTCTGAATTAGCTGCAGGCTGCAATGCTTATGGCATTCGCACATAACCTGACAAGAGTGCCTATTTGACAAGACCATGGCTATATTATATATACCAAAGGCTAGTTTATAGTGACCATTTCCTTCATTTAGATATGATTAAAGTTCATAATTCATCCCTTACATATTATGGTTGTAACTCTTGTGTGGAGTGGCTACCATGGCAACCATATGGACATGTGCTTAACTGCACTACAGGTCACTGACCTTAGTGTGGTCAGTCAGCCATGACGCAACACTCCAACCACTTAGTATACCAATCAATCAGCCACTCCTACCACATTAAAGACTCCCTCAGCCTTTAACAGTTTTGGATGCATACACACACGATCCTACTATAGGCGTCGTGGTGGCAAACAAAAGCACTCACACACTAAATGCCATGTAGTATGAATTGCCTGTCTTCAGAGAACATTGTTTCTTGAAGCCAGGGTGGTCCCTGAATGCATATTCCCCCATGTTATGTATTTCAGTTTGAAATACATACCTTCTGTTGTCCGTGGTAATGGTAATCATCAACTACTTAGTCGATTATGCTTGTTGCCATGGTAACTTGTAGCTGAGCATATGGTCAACCCAAACACTTTTGAATTTCATTTGTAATCAAATCACCATATCTACCTCCTGATCATCTGGCCTTGTTAATTCTGACCACATGTGAGATTTCCCTGTGGACCGTACTGAGTGGGCTGTAACAATCCACCCATATGTTGTGATTTCCTCATCATTGTAGACTGTACTGGATGAACCTCTATAATCTACCCACATGTTGAGATCTCCTGATGATTGTAGACTGTACTGAGTGAACCTCTATAATCTACCAACATGCTGAGATCATTTCATCATTGTAGACTGTACTGAGTGAACCTCTATAATCTACCCACATTGCGAGATCTCTGGGCTGTGAGCTGTGTTGAAGTGTACATATGTGCAATCCTCCCTTGAGTGGAGAGTGTAGTGTGTTCTATATATATATATATATATATATATATATATATATATATATATATATAAATAGAAGCATAATACAATTGTTTAGTAAGTAATGATGGAATACGTACAACAAATCATTCCAAAGCACTGAGAAAGCCCTTTATTATTATTATTGTATCATAATATTATATTATCTCACCTATTTAATTCTTATATTCATTTTTTTAATTGTAAAATATGTATATATAAACATAATTTAGGTATAATATTTTATTTAATTGTAAATATGTGTTTAATAATTATTGTAGTTAGATTACTGTCATTACTTTTAAATTATTGCTATTACATTACATTCATATCATTACTTATGTTACATGTACATATGGTATGTTATATGATAATAATAATTACAATTATTGTTAATCTGTATGATGGGATGAAAAATCCCATTTTGTCAGAGGCAAAATTGGAGAATTGTTCAATGTCCCTGTTCTTGCTGTATACGAGTCTGCAGGGAAAGAAGGGCCAGATGTACAATAATGCACTGCTTCAAACCAGTAATGTCTCACTCTCAAGGAAATAGGCATATTTTCTGTATAATAATATTATATAATATACAGGTATATACTTTTCACTAATGTGCCACAATACCTCTTCAAAATATATATGGTGGACTGAGGGTCTGAAGGATTAACTGGATATTCTTTAGTCTGTGCTGGCATAATATTATAGTGGTACTGGGAAATTGTGGAATCTTATACTTATGAATCAGTATCAAATATGTGCAGCATATTATGTATAATATTGTATTGTCTATTGTCTACTCTAGCAAATCATGCAGCTTGTTCAATTCCAATGCCACTTGAAAACAAATACTCTGCCAATGACAGCAAATGATAATCCATTGCCCTGGATTCAGGCAGTCTCTGCCATTATTAACTTTTATTAGCCTAATGCAAAGAAGAACCTGGATCACACGGGCGTTGATGCTCATTAAATTGTTGTGCAAGAGTTCAAGATTGAATTTATGGAGTCTGGATTTGGAGTAAACAACAGTATATGTAGATGAATCAGAGGATTTTACATAACCATTGCTCACCAGCTTGAGTACCACCATTCAGACTAACATACAATATAACTTCGGACACAAGTTCTAGCATCAGTTGAAAAGAACAGGATGAACCAAATTGAGTGATAATGAGCTATGTGGTGGAGTATGGAGAGTTTAAAGAGACTGTTACTGTCAGGGAAAAGTAACAGCACCACAGTATCTCATTCAAAATTTAATGTATTAAGATATTGACAGGTTATTTTATATACTCTCCAATTATTATTTAACTGTTATCCAGATTTACAGCTGTTTCATCATACTATCAGATAGAAACAGTCAATATTGCTTGTTTTTGACAATTCTTGAGTGATGAATCTCATTACTGGCTTAAACTGGCTCAAAATGTGGAAGCCAATAACATGTTGACCCATAATTTGGCTTCATTTTAGCTGATATCTAATTATGGACATGTCAACAATTGACCGCTTAATTGTCAACTCAGACTCACGTCTGCACAATGTCCTGAGATGTTACCAATAAAGCTCATTGTTTGTTTTATGGGTATGTGATGGTCACTACTTAGTTGACTACCTGGGTAGGGTCAACTAATTTGGTGACCCTACCTGGATTTGTACTTGTTTACTGTGAATGTGTGAAGCAGCTGATAGAAATGGATACTGTTAAATAATAATTGGAAGGTATATAAAATAACCTGTTATGTAGTAGTAACTGGTGCATTCCACTTCCTTCATTAACCTGGAAATTCTGATGTACCATTATGTGCACCCCTGTATCAAATACAAGTATATAATACACGTACAAGTAATTTATGTGCATCGTACATTATAGCTAAGTGCAAGTTAGATATATATGATATGCACATCTGCTAAAGTGTTGACTATCCATGGATTATTTCTTTCTTGTTCATAGCCATGTATACTCCTGTTACAGTATGTATATGTATTAAATGTAATATCCGAAAGTTAACTGCAGTGGTTATACATTATTATGGTCATAATTATATAATATTATACAATGCATGTCTAACACAAGAGTATACTATGGTATTAATATTAAAGGAATCACATAGTGTTTGCAATACAGTGAATATACAATGTTATGGTCACTTTTACTTTCTCTATAATATATCACACATGGTACACAAGTTAGTAACAAACATGACAACAACCTTGTGACAACTGCTTATATTTTCAATTTCTAGGTTGTTTAGATATATAGTCTGACAAACTTACTACATGTACAAGCAAAGGTTGAAATGGTTTCACTGTGTGATTTGCCATCCTATTAACAGGTTCATACTGTTAAAATGCATGTTACTGCATGGCTATAGTATAGTTTTTTTTTAAGTTGTCATTTGCCTTCCATGTGGTAGCTATTGCAATAATTGTATTTTCATTATAATAGTTGAGGGAGCTGGGGTGAATTAATGCAACGAATTTAGGGAACTGTTATGGCTTATTCATGTTTCTGGCAATAACAGCTCATATTATTATTCAGAATAATACCATCCGAATACTTACATTAGGAACAATGCAAGGAAAGCATGACATTTTTGGAATGCTAAGTGTGGAATTCAATTTTGTAGCTATTATTGGAATGATCTATGTTTATATCAAATGTGGTGGAGAAGTACGTACGCAACAAATTAGGTCACGTTTAAGGAGCGCCATCTTGGGAGCTGGTCATGTGCTACATGTATTGCACAACCGCCCGACGCAATGTCAATCAACGAGTTGAAGGACGCCTAATTCGTTATCAAAACGACGAGTAGAAAGGATCGATATGTGGCAAGATTTTGAAGCAGGGAGGAGCTTTTCACAGTAAATGGGACGAATTTGCGCTAAATTCTATTGAAGAACTTTTAAGGTTGTGCATGCGCATCAAAATTCCCGATTTGTCTCGCCGGTAAATGCGCACACTTTATTGTTCGAACATTAATATCTTCGTTTTTCGGTTAGTTTGGTCTGTTCTCCAGGCAGCTTCAGCTTCGCAAATGGCATTTTCACTTTCTCCGCGCCGACCAAAACACTGATCAGATTTGATTTTATGGATCAAGTTGGAAATCTCTTGAAACAAGCCATAGTTTTTCCAGTCTCAACTCAACCATAATAATATTATGTCACCTAGCAAAACAGCATTTATTTCATTCATTGACATTCAATTATGTAGTCATTTTATTAGCATATTTGCCAGACCACCCGGAAACTGCTCGCTTCGGGCTGCGTTTTCGCTGCCATTTTCTGGCATAACCATGAAGTGCAAGCTAACCACAATTCCGCCCACGCTGTACGGTTAAATTGAAATTAAAAGTACAGCATCGTTTCGCTGGGTTTTAGACCATTTGCTTCACGGCGCGGTGTGCGCATTCGCTCATCTATTGGAATTTCAGATACAGGCATTCGGTATCCCTCATCCATCTCAGTACTCTATGCCCACATCGAGCTGGATAGGTAGGTGCTGGGATCATATGGAAGAACGACCCCCCTGCGCCGTTGTGTTCTACGATGAGGTTAGGGTTAGGGTTAGCTTGTGAATGATATCTGCGCATATTAAAGATCTTTCACATAATTCACAAGAATATAATTTTACAAAATAACCGTAACCCTAACCGGTTATATAGTCGTAGAATACAAACTAAGGTGCTGGGGGTCGTTCTAACCCTAACCTCGTCGTAGAATACAACGGCGCTGGGGGTCGTTCTTCCTACATGATCCGAACCCTGATACACATTCTAAAATGTATGTTATCCATTTGAAACTGTGTCAATGATTATCCTACTTTTAGACGTCGTCGAGTAATTATACTGACAGTATGAATTCTACATGCATGTGTCATCAATAGGAATCCAAACTGAACTCAGTTAGAAAAGAAGTATTCTACTATCCCATAGGGAAACTTAGAAAATTCCCACCGTTCTCCGAGTGTTCTTTACGCGATTTCACCCTGTTACAAAGTTAGTGGTAATGGTATTTTACTATCCCGCAGGAAAACTTAAATAAACGGCCTTAATTCCGTTCTCTTCGCTCGATTTTAGCCAAATACGTTCAGTGATACTATATCTACAGTACTTTACTTTAATACCTAATACTTTTCTCCGATTCACGGTGTTTCAAAGTCGATATAACAGTGATAAGTTATACTTTCAGTTAGCGATTTCAGAGCTACTGTAGTAGGAACACAGTATGTTGCTACAATATATTCAACATTGTAACTTTAACTATTAAACTATTATATTACAAAACTGTGTGTTCTGTATTATATTTACCTTCGACTACTCACTCTGTAAGACCTCCAGTAATGAAAAGAATCAAGTTAAAGTTTGTTTCAATTTGGGCTTGTAGATTGGTTAGTCTATTATTTCTGCATGGCCTGATGACATTATCCTTTGAAGGTGCTGCCAGTATTATAATTTTTGGTCTACTGCACCTATTGCATTACATATACCAGCTAAGTGCTCACCACAATTAAATAGAGGTTGTAATAACAACAACAACAGTTTTTACGTCAGTGATAATTTCATTAGCAACGTTCATTCCAGATAAATCCATATCAGGGTTCTATAGACTACTAATCTGGAATGTGCAATAATTATAACATGAAGTTCCAAGGGGGAGTTCGTATTATCATGCAGGAGATCAAAGCAAAACCTCACACAATCACATGGGATCGAATCCCATATACAAATACCATCTGTCCAGAACTCAATTCTGGACATTTTCCCATGCACAAGAGGACAGTCTATGGGAAAAGTAATGGTAGCACTCCCTGCTGGCCAACTGTCATTCATCCTGCATGCCTGCACAGATTGTCTTCCAACACCTACATCCTTGGTTCGTTGGGGTTACAAACTCCATCCCAAATGCCCATTATGTGATGCACCCTACTGCAATGTTAAGCACATACTCAACTGCTGCCCTGAAGCACTAATTGAAGGTAGATGCAGTTGGTGCCATGACAATGCGCTCCTAAACATCGTACAGTTTCTCCAGAAGTTCCTCAATGGGTCTATACCATCTATGCAGACCTCCCCGAGAAAAGAGCCACAGAGTCTCTCCACCTAACACCATCGCTCCTACTGTGATCAGCACTTCCGCCAGGCCAGGCATAGTCATCATGATATAGTCATCATTGGAGAGGGCAAAATGATCAACATGCTTGAATTAACAGTTCCTTGGAATAATGTAACCAGCCTACAAAATGCAAGAAACAAATTATTAAGCAGCAGAAACCAAACTACCCACTACTGCTATTTGATCTAGATTTCATAAATTTAAGGCCAACTACCACACACTCGAAATCAATTGTCTGGAGTATTCCACCCTTGATGCAATCAAAATATTAAAAACTGTATCTCCCACCAGCAAGATCTTTGAAAGAAGAGCATCTTTAGTTGCAGCAGCAAAAACTGTCATTGCCTTGAGCTATGCAATTTTTAATGATAGATCTAACCAATTATGGACTTGCAATATCCAGCAATCTTAACTGACTCTGTACTATGTGTATGTATATGACATCTGTAGCTGTGACTCTAATCAATTAATTTAGCAAATGTAGTTCAGATTTTCAGTTTCACTTTTATATTAGCTCATCTTCATCAACCACCTTTAAATTCATGTCAATTTTGGCCTTGCCAGGTTGTATCACATCGACTCTTATGTCAACTTTATCCCTCTGTGTCCTAGGCTTCAAAGCAGTTTGCATCATACTGTCATTGTGATTGAATAATATGGTTACACTCCCCAGAATGTAAAACCGAAGAAAATATGAGCAGTTGGAATTGGGAATTTTCAATGGGCAATGGCTGATATACTCTGTAAATTTCACGTTTGACAGAGCGTTTCAGGCTTGCAAGCCTTGACGTGCATTAAATTTTGTTCTCTTGTACTGTATCTACACCCTGTGTAGAGGCATCCTCACTTCTGTCCACAATTAGACCAACTGGTAGGTTAGATTTGGTGGATTAATCTATATTTATTTCAGAAGTCTGGGCTACTACACAAATAGACAGTATAAACAACACAAATCAAAGGGAATGGCGCTTATCCCAATTTATGACATTAACAGTTACTATATGAAACCCTTTTCAACAGAATTGTAACATTATAGTGCATATTTACAAACACGAAATTATTGGTATTTTCATAAAACACATTGGTATGTGGGTTTCTTAAACATGATTTGACACACACTAAAATTAATATTGTATAGCATATGCACCATGACGTTATAAGTTCTGACCATAAGATAGTGTGTCAAACTCCTGTCTTTCATTGTCGTATAGGACTATTCCATTCTCTAGGCTCTGCAGTACATCTATTATGTGTTCTGCCATATACACGTCTCAATAATATTATAAAGACATGTAATATATATAGTGACATTTCTCTCCCATCAACAATAATTTTTGTATTCTCATTCAGAATGTTTTGGATTGCTCATGTGGTTGCAGTGTATTCAATTGTCCAACTGATAGGGCATTACCATGTTCAAGGTGAGGAGTATGAAGAATATTCATTTTTTACTTGATTTAAATACATTATTCTCAAAGCACAGTCTTAGTCTGTAGTTATGAACTGGAAAATTTTTGTCTTTTTATGTACTATAATTGCAAAACATAGCCCAGGTTCGTCTTGTTGGTGGAAATGGAGTCAATACTGGACGTGTTGAAGTATACTACAACAATATATGGGGTACTGTATGTGATGATGGCTGGGACCAGAATGATGCTGCAGTTGCCTGTCGAGAGCTGGGATTTCCTGGGGCTATCTCATTTTCTTGTTGTGCTGCATTTGGACAAGGAACTGGTACCATCTGGTTGGATGATGTGAGATGTACAGGTAACGAGACCAGCCTGAGCACATGTTCTCATCACAGCTGGGGACGACTACGTAGCTGCAGTCATAGAGAGGATGCTGGAGTATCTTGCCAATGTGAGTACTGCAGTGGAGCCTCTTTTAAAAGGACACAATGGGATCAATCATTTTGTCAACTGTAGAGAGGTTGTCCACAGTTCAAAGAGGAAAAATATATTAGCACAGGGCCGTAGCCATCGGTCCGGTTGGTAAGGTTTCAACCGGACCACTTTTCAGGGCAGTACCAAAAATAAACATTTCTAAAAGAAACTTTTCCCTTGTTACTAAGGGAGAAAACAATATCGAATTGCACTCGAATCACTTTGGCGTCTCTTTTAGGATCATTAGGACCTTCGCTGAAGTTATTACCTTCATAGATGTCGTTGCGCTCGAATTCTACCCCAATTCCTAATCCCGGCGTTTTGAAATCGGCCATCTTTTTCGCGTTGTATAAATTACAATATAAATTCACTGTTGCGGTTATGCATAGGAATCTATATATTTTATATATGTGATAAATATAATATATAATAGGATTCCTATTTCTATTATAATAAATTATTATCAAATAAATTGCCATCAAGGACTACCTCTGAAGGCCTAAAATCCTAAATTTTCATGGGTGCATGCCCTCAGACCCCTCTACATTGTGCCTCACCATGTCTACATATTACCGTAAACCGGACCACTTCACATTCGATGGCTACGGCCCTGTAGCACCATTAGGAAAGTCAACTTTAGTGCCTTGGAAAGTGTCCTTGTAGGGAGGTAATTTTCATTGTGTCCTCTATTCAGAGTGTCTCTTAAGTTACTTATTTCCAAATAAATAACTTAAGAGACGAAAGGCATTCTTACACTCACTGCTCATAGTAATGAGGTTGCATGCATTTATACACACATTCTTGCACTCACCACCCAAAATAGTGGGGTTGCATACATATGTACTAACAGATAAGGACACTCACACTTTCATATATACAGACCTACCTATTCAAATGTTGTCAAGGCAGAAATTAAACATACACATGCACATACATCTGATATTGACACCTGCTTGAAATTAGTACCCCAGGTTCATCTTGCTGGTGGAAATGGAGTAAACACTGGACGTGTTGAAGTATACTACAACAACACATGGGGTACTGTATGTGATGATGGCTGGAGCCTGAATGATGCTGCAGTTGTCTGTAGAGAGCTGGGATTTCCTGGAGCTATCTCATCATCTTGTTGTGCTGCATTTGGACAAGGAACTGGTCCCATCTTGTTGGATAATGTGGGATGTACAGGTAGTGAGCGCAGTCTAAGCTCCTGTTCTAATCCAGGCTGGGGAAGACATAACTGTGGTCATGGTGAGGATGCTGGAGTGTTTTGCCAACGTGAGTACCACATGCATATATACACACGTATAAAGACACATTCACCTTTATAATACAGCCCCACCCATTTCAAATGTTGCCAAGCAGAAATTTATTCCAGTTATAAACATTTACACGAGTTCTTTGATGACAAATTAACTACGTTAATGAATGTACAACTTGTAAACTACAATGTATAATGTGTACAATCTCTTTAAATTTACTTAATATTGTATTTATTAATACAAAATTTATGTAGCCAAGGTTCGTCTTGTTGGTGGAAATGGAGTAAACACTGGACGTGTTGAAGTGTACTACAGCAATACATGGGGTACTGTATGTGATGATGGCTGGAGCCTGAATGATGCTGCAGTTGTCTGTAGAGAGCTGGGATTTCCTGGAGCTATCTCATCTTCTTGTTGTGCTACATTTGGACCAGGAACTGGTATCATCTGGTTGGATAATGTGGGATGTACCGGTAGTGAGACCAGCCTAAGCTCCTGTTCTCATCGAGGCTGGGGAAGACTAATCAGCTGCAGTCATAGAGAGGATGCTGGAGTGTATTGCCAATGTGAGTATATATTATATATACTACAAAGGACACTCTTTATAAAGGACACATTTGGACCGATCATTTTGTCTACTGTAGAGAGATTGTCCACACTTCAGAGGTGAAAAATGTATTATAGGGAATCCAATATGAAGATGTCTATGCTTGGGGTGCAAAATACTATCTATTGTTTTTCTAATATCTAAAGGTGTACATTGTTGGATAAAATGTAGGTAGCTTCATAGCTAACAGTAACTACACTCAGGAAATTTGTAGATGGTACAATGTACTTGTACCACAACTTCATATCTATTGTTATATATTGATATATTAATCGTGAAAATGTTACTTTTTTCCTAATAAGTTAATTAATGGACGACAAGAATTTTTACACTGACCACCCATAATCATGAGGTTGCATGTATTTATACACACAGATAAGGCCACACACACCTTTATATACAGACTCACACCCATTTCACATTTGTCCAGGCAGAAATAATTTTTTTAATTAGTTATAAAAACGAGTTATTTCATGAACAATAAACGAAGTTGAAGTATGTGCAACCTGTAAACTACATTATAAAATGTGCAATCTCATTGTAAAATGTGCATAATATTAATTTTATTATTGCAATATTCATGTAGCCAAGGTTCGTCTTGTTGGTGGAAATGGAGTAAACACTGGACGTGTTGAAGTATACTACAACAATACATGGGGTACTGTATGTGATGATGGCTGGGACCTGAATGATGCTGCAGTTGTCTGTAGAGAGCTGGGATTTCCTGGAGCTATCTCATCTTCTTGTTGTGCTGCATTTGGACAAGGAACTGGTCCCATTTGGTTGGATGATGTGAGATGTACAGGAAGGAAGAACAGCTTAAGCTCCTGTTCTCATCGAGGCTGGGGAAGACATATCTGCAGTCATAGCGAGGATGCTGGAGTGTATTGCCAATGTGAGTATATATATACTACATGATTTTACATGGAATTTTCCACTGTAGAGAGGTTACCCACACTTCAGAGGTGAAAAATGTATTAGCACCATTAGGAAAGTCTACTACCTTAGAAAGTGTCCTTTGTAGGGATGTATTTGTTTTGGTGTCCTCTATTTAGAGTGTCCTTTAATAAAGGTTACTCTGTATTTCTGTATGTACCCACAGATTAGAAAATTCATATTAACTATAAGATATCTATGCTTGGCCATGGGGTACATTGCTATCTACATTTTTTTAGTATTTATTATACATTATCAGATTAAATGCAGGTAGCTTCGGGCTGACAGTATATTTCAGTAGGAAACATGTAGCTGGTACTTGTACCACAATTGCATATCTTTTGGTATGCATGTATATTGTCATAATCATCATGTTAATTATTTCCAAAATAAATGTATTAATATGAACGTCTAATGAATTAAATGTCTCACTGTAATACGGTCAACTATATAAAATGCACTCGAATTCACATGACATTGAAGACTACATACAAATTAACCAAAAATATTCCAAAAAACCATGTTCTAAAGATTATTTTTATATTATTATGTTAGATATCTGATTCAATATATTCTGTAATTAGGAATATGGAAATTGTAAATCAAAACTGCTGAATATAGCTATACTTTTCTTGTAGCACCCGTTTCTTATATGAGTATATAAATTTATTGTGTGATTGCGTATGTATAGTTTTATGGCATTCAGATGCTCCATAATATGTCATTGAATAAGAACAAGGAAAGCTAGTACATATCTCAGTACTCAGTGTATAATTTCTTTTATAGCAGTTATAGATTTTTTTTACTGTGACATTGTATATTTTTTCTGAATAGTGGAAATTTTGCTTAATTACTCCCAATTAGGTATGATCATCACCTGCCCACAAGATGTTGAAACACCTCTGTACAATGTCATTTATATCTTTTTAATTACATAATATAGCCCAGGTCCGTCTTGTTGGTGGGAATGGAGTGAACACTGGACGTGTTGAAGTATACTACAACAATACATGGGGCACTGTATGTGATGATGGCTGGAGCATGAATGATGCTGCAGTTGTCTGTAGAGAGCTGGGCTTTTCTGGAGCTATCTCATCTACTTGTTGTGCTTCATTTGGACAAGGAACTGGTACCATTTGGTTGGATGATGTGCGATGTACAGGTAGTGAGACTAGGATAGGTTATTGTGCTCATCGAGGCTGGGGAAGACTACGTAGCTGCAGTCATAGTGAGGATGTTGGAGTGAATTGTCAAGGTGAGTATATATTAGTATGCATACTGTCTTATGTGTTATACACAGATTGTGTCACTGAAATCACATAAAATACACTGTCACTTATATTGTAGTCAGCTTCAGAGCTGACAGTAAAAATGATCAAGAAACATGTACTTGGACTGGTAATTGTATCACAATCACAATGTCTTTCTGGTATCATTATAAATTTACATTTACGTACAAAGCTTTCACTTAACTATTCAAATTTGTACAGATTAATTGACTAAAGTGATAATGGTAGGGGCTGTATTATTTGTAACATTAGTATTAATTTGAAAACCATACATTATTAATTATTAGAGGAATGAAAAACTCATTGTGCACTTCTAGATGATGGATGTTGACACTAATATACCAGATATTGAAATATATTTCATTATATACATAGTGCCCCAGGTCCGTCTTGCTGGTGGAAATGGAGTTAATACCGAACGTGTTGAAGTATACTACAGTGATTCATGGGGTACTGTATGTGATGATAGTTGGAGCGTGAATGATGCTGCAGTTGTCTGTAGAGAGCTGGGATTTCCTGGAGCTATCTTATCTCCTTGTTGTGCTGCATATGGACAAGGAACTGGTACCATCTGGTTGGATAATGTGGGATGTACAGGTAGTGAGACCAGGCTGAGCTCCTGTTCTCATAGAGGATGGGGAATAGAGGACTGCAGTCATAGTGAAGATGCTGGAGTGTTTTGCCAATGTGAGTACCACATACACACTCCGGTGTACACAAAAGTAGAGATTGACTATAATATTTAGGTATATTATCCATTAAATGTGTTTTGTCGGAAGTAACAGAACTAGTACTCACACAACGTAAAAATTATATAGTTTTATTTTATGCAATGATGGGCAAAAATATTAACTACTAACTTAACAAAATTAATGATTTTGTGTGACTGTGAGTCTGTATTTGACGTAATCAAATATCTATTAATGTTCACAATTAATATGACATAATATTTTATGTAATTAATTATCGGTTATGATCATCATAGTGAGCCAAATGAACAATGATTTTCTGCTTTATCTTAATACTTACTACTAAACTTTAATTAATGTACCTCATGTACATTCTTTTTCAGTGTGGTATGTTCGTCAAGTCTTTGTTGTCGGATTGGTTCAAAATTTATCTCCAGCTCTGAGAGTGTCATGGACACCAATCAGAAGACGGGGTATTGGCTACCTCATCACATACAGTACAAGTAGTGGAACACAGTCTACCCCACCCAATTCCAACCTCAACTGGTATCGTATACCTAGTGGAATCAGCAGTACAACTGCCATACTGGGCCCACTTGAGAGAGGCACAACTTACTTCATTTGGGTAGCACCTGTATTGTCAGGTATACAGGGAGGATACAGTAACAGAGTAGAGCAGACTACATATAATTGTGAGTTAATGTTTTGAATTAATTTTGTACACAGTAATAATATGCCATTTTTGAATAAGCAGACTTGTATGGGCATATTTATCTATATGCAATCAGTTCCTTATGGTGTGTTCTATATAATACATTGCTTTTGCAGTCCCATTAAAAATGGCTATAGTATGGTAAGTTTTTCCAATGGCAAGATATACATAAATGTAGTGTGGACTAATGCAAAGTTACTGAATCATTTCAATATTGACTCAAAATACACCAGAGGTAATACCAATGTTCAGATCACTATAAAGCAACATCATTGATCAACATAATACAAAAAGTATGTACATGCAGTTTATTCTCTTCAAGTCACTCACTTTGCTTAATTACTGAATCAGATATTCGATGCTCTCTTTATATCTTTGTACTCGCCATACAGTGTTAAATTCTTGCATACTAGACTTAATTCACAAATGAATACAATGTTGTCATTCCGTGCTGGATCTCATGAACACTCATTTCACACTACACAGTTTTATCACACGGAGCCAGCATAGGTTTGTATACAAAAATAGAAATATTATCATGTTACTTCTAATAGCTCCCCTTCCAAACTGACTACATACACATTAGAACATCTTTTCACTACTTCTATGATATTTAATCATAATACAAAGCTGAGACTGACTGCTAAAAGTGGTAAACAACTGCTAATTATATTAATGATTTAGTATCGTTAAGAAAAAAATCACCACCAGCAAGGCAACTATACGATTATAAATATTTAGTGATGACTTGCAACTTTAGCCTTAATTTCTTGGAATTCTTTCACTTGTA
>OZ026551.1:3361517-3376517 GCA_964020155.1 Chondrilla cf. caribensis | reverse complement strand
AGTCCACCTAAATCTCCACCAACATTACTATAAATAATATATTATATATTTACTATTGGAATGAACTGTCTACTGTACATACGTGAAAGTATATGTATATTATATCTTATATGTTAATAATTATAGAATATATGGTGCCTTGTATCAGCCAGTTGATTATTCTTATACTAAAAGGTATTAATTGGTTATTGTTACAAACGTTAATCTGTATGATTGGATGAAATACCATTTTGTCAGAGGCAAAATTGGAAAATTGCTTAATGTCCCTGTTCCTGCTGTATACGAGCCTGCGGTGAAACAAGGACCAGATATTCAATACTGCACTGCTTCAGTAACACCTTACTCTCAAGGAAACAGGCATATTTTTCTGTATATATAAGTATACAGGTATATACTTCTGAAAACAACAGTATACGCAGATGAATCATAGGCAATTACATGACCATTGTTCACCATCTGTAGTATATCACCAATTATACTAACATACAATGAAACTTTGACACAAGTTCTAACATCAGTTAGAAAGAACAGGATGAGTCAAATGGAGTGATAATGAGCTATGTGGTGGAGTATGGAGAGTTTGGAGAGAATGTTACTGTCAGGGAAAAGTAACAACATCACAGTATCTCATTCAAAGTTTAAGGGTATTAGAATATAATAATAATGTATAAGGTATAAATATATATATATATATATATATATATATAATAGACTTGAAGGTGGAATTGAATGTGCTTGATACCGTATGGACAGAAAGTTTCACGGGGTAAAACTTTCGCGAATCGCTCAATTTCGCGACAAAATGTTTCGCGTTTAAAACACCTATAGCGTTAATTGATTGTCAGAGGATTATGTCATCGGGTGTTCACAAATAAAACTTTCCCGAATATCTGTTTCTTCGCAAAACTTTTAGTCCGCAAAACTTTCCCTCTATACGGTATAATAATCAAAATGCTTTCTATTTTTCAGCCAGGTACATTCCAAATGTCGTCATCGTCTATGCAAGAACTACAGTTGGTGTTGGTCAATCATAATCAATTCCCCTATTCACAGTGAAAGGAAGTAAGAGTCAATGTTTATTACACTGGGATCGTAATAGAAATAACAGAATTATATGTGCATGGTGAGGCATCTAAAAATGTACCTTCCATTTTCTCTCTCTGATCAGCTCCAACTTCCTCACTGTTTAATGTTGTGACCACTGACAACATTATGAATTTGACACTCTATGTAGTAGTAACTGGTGCATTCCACTTCCTTCACAATCTGGAAGTTCTGAGGTACCAGTATGTACCCACCTGTATCAAATACATGAGTATAGATTCAAGTACAAGTAATTCATGTGCATCGTATATATATAGCTAAGTGTAAGTTAGGCATAAGGTATGACTGATATTGACTAATTCATTGATTAATTCTTTGGTGTTCATAGGCATGCACACATATACTCCTGTTACAGCATGTAAACATAGTGTAATGTTGGAAAGTTAACTGCAGTGGTTATACAATATTATGGTCATTATAAAAAATATCCCCTAGAGAAACTTAAATAAACGGCCTTAATTCCATTCTCTTTGCTCAATTTTAGCCTAATATGTTCTGAGAATCTTTCTTCCAATTCACGGTGTTTCAGAGTCATTACTCAGATCAAGTGCGGTATAACAGTGGTAAGTTGTAGTTTAAGTTAGCTATTTCAGAGTAGTATAAGAACACGGAATGTTGCTACTATAACAGTATTTTTAACGTAACTTTAACTACACTATTATACTACAGAACTGTGTGTAATGAGTACAGATTGCAAATTCATCTCCATCGGAAGTATCCACACAGAAGAGATAAGCAGGTGTACAGATTACAAGCACTATGCCATATCTGGAAGCAAAGTTAGTAAAATTAATATCCGTACACTAAATCCAGTAAACAACAAAACAAACTAGCCTAAAGTATACCGCAAAGTCATTCCCACACTAATACCAGTCTGTATCACCCTGCTCTATCACCAGTATCAAGCCACTCCCACTGCCCCACCCACCTCATCTGCACATATTTACTCCATGCATGATTCCACTCCAATAATTTCAGTGTGATGCGAATGATAAACACCTTAACAGCTGTATGAATGGTGTTATGCAGGTGATTTCAAGTTGGACAAGGTCAAATTGGATATTATACCAGAATGGGTAATTGGTCACATATTGCAAAAAAATGATTGCAGCATATTAAGTGGGTGGCACTGTATATATGTATATACCACACCCAGTAGTATAGTATCTCTTCTATAACTTCATAATCTCTCCCAGTATAAACCACCTTCATAAATCCACACCATAATTCCACTAATGGCACACTCTCTCTTACCTAGTGTCCACTCAGGGGTTCTCACAGCCGACAAACTCCCCATCAAGTTTTGACATGTAAGACACCAAATACTGGAACCCATTGTCCTCTCCGAACACAACCTTAATTCACTATGGGTTCCATTGCAAAGGTCCTGTATATTATGGTCTTGAGGAGGTGGTACTTGAGTCCGATGGCGTTGTTGGGCTTATAGTTCATGTAGTCCGGAATCTCAGACATATTACCAGCACCATCTAAGCAAGTATACGCATACATGTTATAACTATACACATGTATAATATATATATATTTGCATGTATACATTGACACACATGTGTACAATACGTACATATTTATGTACATGAACACAGGATCACTATTATCCACAAATGTCCGCATATACCTATATGTAGAAAATATATGATGTACGTACATGTGGTACACACCAACACACATACACAACAGAATGGGACTGTTTTCATCAACATCATCACCTGAATGAGCTAGGAGAAGTGGAAGGTGGTTTTCAAAATGTACAGGAGGATTCTTCCCTCACTGGACATGAATAACCACTCACAACACACTATACTTGACAAAAAGGAGGTTGTACAAATCAATACGTTCACACGTATCTCCAAGTGGATGTAGACAGGGTGGAATACAATAACTGGGTGGCGTATTGTCCACCAACAACCCTTCCTGAGGTATCCTCCATGCACACCAAGATGGGGATACAGTTCAGAACTGGACCATCTCAAAAAGAAACCTATTCTTCTTCCCATTCAACTCCTCCAGTGTAGCCCTGGTTAGCATCAACAAGACTCCATTCAGCGGGGAGAGAGGGAGCACAACGGAGGAGCACTTGACACATTAGAACATGGGGACATTGGATGGGATGAATAAACCTTGTATACATGGCCACAGTACATGCATACAAATGGGAAGTACACACATTGAACAACACTGGGGGGCTGACAATTTATTTCAATCTCCTCCATCAAACTGACACTGTGCAATATGGCATCTCTTATCACAAACAACATTTCTAAAGACACCACCACAAGATCTATATATACAGAAAGGACAAGACTACCACTCTCAAATGTCAACCACACGCATGTCTACATCCCTACATATGCATGCATATACGTACACATGTCTACATCCTTACATACGCATGCAATGTACATACACATGTACATACATATGTATGGTAGGTATACACATATGTACATGGAGTATATCCCATCCTTACTGAACACTCACATACTGTGTTTATACCACCACAGACTACATCCACAAGGGTACACATACTAGTATACACACAACCACACACCTGGTACACACACACTAGCACATAATATGATATGTACATGTGCATCTGCTTAGGAAGATCTATAATACACACACTAATACACACACACTCCCTTCAAGTTGGTAACTCCTATACTGCTTATCGTGTTTAACACACTAGACACAGACAATGTCAGACGTCTCAGGATTTCACCATCAGAGAAGGTCTGAAGGTCCAACTTGGACAGTTCACCCGTACCTGGAAATAAGGTGGGGGAAGAGACTGTCATCAGAACATACATGAAATGGACACTTGGTCACATATAGCACAGACAATCACGTTAACAAACATTCACTGTTAGAGATAAATGGCTGACAACACGTGGCTTGAGAGGAAAAAGTAGAGCGCAATATCGCAATAATGATTCAGAAGTGTGAAGATGAATCGCTACAAAATGGATATGATATTGAACCTTACCCGCAATAATTTACGAACTGCTGTCCACCAATAGTTTGATATTTAGAGTTCGTCAACGAAGATATTTTTCGCCCCTGCCTTGCCAGGGACGGCATATGACATCTTATGTTTATTTGACTTTACCCCTGTGTCCGAGGCTTTGTTTTTTTATTGTATCCTTAAATTTCTTAATGATAATTGATTAATGATAATTAATGATGATTAATAATGATCGCTTTGTCTTTCAACTCCTTCCTGAGGTGGAGAGACATGTACCTTACAAAAGACACTATTCTTCTCTGAGATTCCTCTTCAAACAGCTTCAGATCCTTCTTGTGAAGTTTATGACAGTCTGCATGCCCTACAGAACACACGCACACACGCACGATACCTGACGGCATCCACATGTACAGCGTGGATGCCGTATCGATATTCATTCAATTTGGCATAATGAATATTATCGGATATTTATGAATATCTTTATATCATTCTACATGCCACACGTGCTTGCTTGTAAAGATGGCGCTTGCTCTTCTTCACTTTGGAGATCATGCAGAAGTATGTGACGCGAGAGAAATATTGACAGCAAATGAATGGAAGTTACTAGTATAAATTATTAAATAATTGTTATAGTTATCACATTGATGTGACAAATGTACAAAGTGGTATATTCTCAGAAACTGTAACTAAAGTTAATGTATTCTCCTTTTAGATATATCCCCCTAGTCTTTATATTGTCTACTCCCAAGGTTGGCTGGAATGCTTAGTGTTAATTTAGACACTTACCAGTTGTCCACTTACTGGTCCACTGTTTACTGATCTGTTCATTGTCATTCCCTTCCTAATCCTGTAATCCTGTTATGGTAACAGTAGGGAATGGTGTTAAGTTTTGATTATAATGTCAAGTTTGTTCATAATGTACTTATTCAATGCACCATACTGTGTGTGTGTGTGTGTGTGTGTGTGTGTGTATAATGAATACAAGCATACTTGGATTTATGTACATACATAGGAACATATGATAGTGTATGTCTCTTCTGTTCTTCAGGACAAAATGTTCCAGTTCTGGTTCAACACATTCTTTGTACCGTGGCACATGCAGTACAAGGCAGAGGAGGAGAAGAGGGCTGCTGTGGAGGTATGGGCGGGGAATATCTTCAATAAAGGGAATATCCAAGCATGCACAAAGGGAAAAACTCTTTTCATCATGCAAGTAAAGAACTCTCCCCCCCCCCCCCTTTCTCTCACTTCCTCTTTCCCCCTCTCTCCTCCTCTCTCCTTCTCCCTCTTTGATACAGCTCCACATTGTCTGATTTTGTCTCCTTTCGACCACCAGTGTTCAAAAACTTCTGAAACTAGTTCCATCAGTTCGGAAACAGGTGATGGTCCACCTCAGAAGATACCAGAACCTTCCATATCAGCACCTGAGGAGGAAGAGGAGAACTTGTCAGATATACTGGCTCCGAGAGTGAATGGGACACGTACACCTGGACCTGTAACTAAAGTGTAGAATAAGCAGGTGTGTGTGTGTGTGTGTGTGTGTGTGTGTGTGTGTGTGTGTGTGTGTGTGTGTGTGTGTGTGTGTGTATGGGTTTCTAGTGTGTACATACATGTTTTAGTGCTTATTTTGTATTGAATGCAGTCTTTATTTTGCTTTTGTGCATTTGATTTATTCTACTTAGAGCCTTATTTTCCTTTGATGACCACAACACACCTCCCTATGAGCTAATAGAGCCTTTCTGTGAGAATTTCTTTGATGCCTGGTTGACCAAGAACCCAGTGAACGTGGCTGTTGTGCATTGCAAGACTGGCAAGGTGAGACTTTATTCTGATGAACTGTACTCTAACTTACTTCACCTAAGATGTCCAGTGGTAACTGCATTCAAGTGTATAATTATGTTTTCTATAAGTGTACATATGTAACACATTATATGTAGGTAATAGTAAGCGTACGTATGTACTCTGTTCTGTAGGGCCACACTTGTGTTGTGATACGTGTGCTGTACTTTGTTCCGTAGGGCCCCACTGGTGTCATGATATGTGTGCTGTAATTTATTCTGTTAGGCCGCACTAGTGTTGTGATATGTGTGCTGTAATTTATTCTGTTGGGCCGCACTAGTGTCATGATATGTGTGCTGTAATTTATTCTGTTGGGCCGCACTAGTGTTGTGATATGTGTGCTGTAATTTATTCTGTTGGGCCGCACAACATTCAAAAGCACCGAAAAAGCCCTCACATTTTATGGAGAAGCTAGAACTAAGAACAATAATTTTGTTTACTTGTTTACCTTCAAATCCATGTTTACATGACTTATATTTGTTTTCATGTGAAGTTTGTGGAAAGTTCCACCTGAAATTCCTCCTCTCCTTCAAACGTAGAGGTCGCTTTCTTAAATGCTGGCGAATCTAGAGTTTTGTTTGAGTATAAAAGGGGGTGGTCATATTCGAGAAAAATTAATAGGCACGTAATTCAAAAGGCAAATGGAGAAACTCTCTAAGTAGTGCCTCTTCTTTCGCCTCAACAATGCATTATCATTGCTCTAAACAATGAAAAAAAGAAACAAAGGAATATATAACACATTAGTCAATTGATTACGTACTTTCTTGAGTGAAATGGCAAGAAGCTCTTCTAACGATTGTCCTGCTCCACAGAGATGTAGAATCAACGCAGGAGAATCTGACCGAGTTACTCCTATCCTTCGTGGCGGAGATTCGTGAGGTGTGGTGAAGGTAGACCTTCTCGTTGATTTTGTACGCGCATCAGCTGCTCTGGATCCTTCAAATGTGGCAAACATCTACACGAAGAGTTCCATCGTAGCTTATATGCCAACTAAAGGTGTCCACAAAGATTTGCAAATTGTGAGGCGCTAAGTGCAGAGAAGATTTATTGCTAATGCAACGAAACCTCAAAGCCGGATTTGGTGCTAACTCAACGAAATCAGAAAAAAACTCGTAACATTTACACAGGTAAAAGTTACTAGTTGTTATTTTAAATCAGTCTATTGGTTTTGTAAGGTATGTGGTTTGTGTAGAATATGCCACTAACATTACAGTATAAATCTTTGAAGCATGTATTCCATGTGAATGGCATCAGGCAGCCATTTTGCTCTGTTTCACTCCGGTTACGTTTGCCACCCCGCCTTTTATATGCAACCTCTACATTTAAGAGTTCTCTTGCACCTTTCTGAGTGTGTGTGTGTGTGTGTGTGTGTGCATGCATGTGGCTGTGGGTGTTTGTTCATGTTGTGTGTGTGTGTGTGTGTGTGTGTGTGTGTGTGTGTGTGTGTGTGTGTGTGTGTGTGTGTGTGTGTTGGGTATGTACTGCACTTTACTATTATGTAATCCTCCTCAGGGTGTCACAATACCCAGTCCAAGACGGTACATGTACTACTTTGGAGACACTTTCCACAATTCCCTGTGGTACTCCATCAAGAAATTATTGCGAAGATAATTCAGATTCAAAGGTATTCCGAGCTTCAGTTCAGGAGGAGGCTGTTGTGAGTCCACATTCCGTGCAGTACAGGTGTAGGTGATGACCTATTTACATACATGCATACAGTACATGTTACAAATTGACACCACATATCCATGATTGGCTGCGGATGGACGCTAACACAACCTCCGGCTAGCCACAAGGTAGTCCAATATACGTTCCGATTCATTAGTAAAAATGGCCAACATGCAAGTGTAAATATGTCTGAAAGCAGTTAGCAGTCCTGCAGTTTATGCAAAAGAATGATGAAGCACATTAATTTTATCAAGTATCATGGAGGTGGTCTGATAAATGAAGAAAGACCAAGAATTGCAGTACAGTATATCATAATAGAAATGAATAGAAAACGCACAATGTCATGTAGTACGCACTTAGTGATCTATCTATTGTCAAGCAATTCACAAGGCTGATCAATTGAAGAGGCTTGTGTGGTGTGTAGAACGAGGAGAAAGAAGATTTTGTAGACGTAATTTCAAGAGAGAAGGAGAGGGTGTACCAATATTGTCATTTTCGACAGCCACAACTCACATGGATATATTTTGACAACATCACAATTGCACATATTGATATGAGAGAGGGATATCATGGTCATCACCTCTACCAGGCTAACAATAGGAAGCACAGGTCACAGTATACAAGGAATTTTATCTTCTAATAATTGTACATTTCCAGTTCCCCTGTTTATGCGATCATTTGATATCAAGTGCTGTCAACCATAAATTACCACTTTAGGATAGAGTTCTATCATCATAAGTGGTCATCACAGAAGATGTGTGTGTGTGCGTACGTGCGTACGTGTTCATGTAGGTGGCCATGCTTGTGTGTATTTACATAATGTATACATTTATACGTATATGGATGTATGTATAGGCGTGTGTACATACATATGCATTGTATATCTCTTCTCTCTCTCTCTCTCTCTGTGTGTGTGTGTGTGTGTGTGTGTGTGTGTGTGTGTGTGGTTTGAATGTTTCCATCTCTCTCTCCTCTCATTCAGAATGAGAATGGTCATGGCCACCATGGTCAACATGTGGTTGAACGAAGTCTCACCCTATTTCTTGATCACAAAATCCTCCCACTTCAAAGAGTTCAGCAGGTCACAGTGGCAATCATGCTGGTGTGGTGCCGGATCCTCAAAATCTATCACTGCTATTGGTTTGTGTGGTTGCGGTTGTGTTGTGAGTATTGCCGTGTATGCACATGTACTGTTTTGTGTAATCCATCTCTAAAGTATGTACATCAAATTTACATTGTCAATGAATTGGTCACCTAATTTCAGGAAAGAACAGTTATGCACTGGTTTGACAGAAATTATATTGGTATTTAGCTCTTGAATCACCAATTTGTCCCTATAAATTGCTCACCAATATTTCCAGCTATACAGCATGTATGCGTAATAGATACATGCATAGTTTGTGCTGAGTGCTTGTTGTTGCAAGATTTGACTGAAACACAATGTAGCTTTGCCTACTCTGTTATCAAGTGTTTCTTTTCTTGTACCCCTACAGGAAAAGGCCCCTCCACACATGGTGTGCTCGAGAAAGGCTATCTGTGTCTATGCTGCCCCAGGTAGTGACTTATCCCCCCATCTATTCCCCAAGGACGAGCTAGACAAGGCTAATAAGGACAAGATGAGGTATCCTCATAATTTCGTGGTAAGCAGCAATGTGTTATTGTTGCGATCAGCTGTCTGAAATGCGTACATACTCAATTTTGTGGAATCATGGACCAGTAGAATGTGTGCTTACAAGATCCAATGGGTTGCTGTTTCCCAATTGATATATCTCACTCGCACCTACATAATTTTCCACCAATCCTCATAATATCACTAACATGCTCACCAATATTATTATTGACATAATATCTCTCTCCCTCTCTCTTCCCTCACTCCCTCCCCCTCTCTCCCTCTCTATCCTTCTCTCCCTCCCTCCCTATGTATTACAGCTCCACATGATTTTGTCTCCCATCAGCCACCAGTGTTCAAAATCTTCTGAAACTAGTTCCATCTGTTCAGAAACAGGTGATGATCCACCTCAGAAGATACCAGAAACATCCATATCATCACCTGAGGAGGAAGAGGAGAACTTGTCAGATACTGACTCCGAGAGTGAATGGGACACACCTAGACCTGTAACCAAAGTGTAGAATAAACAGGTTTGTGTGTGTGTGTGTGTGTGTGTGTGTGTGTGTGTGTGTGTGTGTGTGTGTGTGTGTGTGTGTGTGTGTGTGTGTGTGTGTGTGTGAGTGTGTGTGTGTGTGTGTGTGTGTGTGTGTATACATTCATGCGTGTGCATACACACAGAAGTCTGCACTCTCACTCATGATATTGTTTAGCACATTGTACTGAAATTGACCACATGCATGCTGTACTTTTGTTGACGTGGTAGCACATGTAGGTACTTCTCCTACTTCCTTCCTATAGGTTTGTATTACATGGATACGTGGTCCCTTTGACTTGTATTTATATTAAATTGTTTGTGTACGTTAGTTACTACGTCTGTGTGATATTTCTTGAATTCGCACAAGAATGGCTTGTAATGAATTTTTTATTTAGGCTGTTGACTCTCATTCAATTTTCCTACTCATAATTAATATTGATTGTTATGAAACAAGAATTAATTAATTAATAATTTAATATCATTACCAAGTATAATGCATTGTTATTGTATTGCATGGACATACATCAGAGATACCACCAGGGATATATTAGTGATACTGTCTGCCTCAGTGGACCAATATCAAATAAGCTTATATTATGTGTAAACATGTCTTTCTCAATTAGCTGTAGGCTGCAATGCTTATGATATCCCCACATAACCTGACAAAAGTGCCCATTTGACAAGACCATGGCTATATTATATTATACCTAAGGCTGGTTTATAGTGACCATTTCTTTCATTTAGATATGACTCAAGTTCATAATTCAGCCCTTACATAATTATTGTTGTCACTCTTGTGTGGAGTGGCTACCATGGCAACCATGTGGACATGTGTCTAACTGCACTAAAGGTCACTGACCTTAGTGTGGTCAGTCAACCATGAAGCAACACTCCAACATGCAACAACTCAGTCTACTGGTCAATCAGCCACTCCCACCACACTGAAGGCTCCCTGGCCTCGACCTTTGATGTGGTTTACAGTCAATATCAGATGTGGTCACAGTCCAAACCACAAGTGTTATATTGTGATAATTTGACTTTTTACTTTGACATACTCTATACCAACACTCATCCACTATGCATATCACAGGGCATGCATGTCGTCTCGACAACAACTAACAAGCGATATTTATTAGAATAAAAATAACTACAAAAATCACTGTGGAAACAACAAAAATTAAATGGAAATATGGAAATCAGTCTGAAAAACCAACACCTACAATAATTCACATGATTCTACAGAAGTGCCAGCACCCCAACCACCACCAAGTACAACAAGTTCCTGTTTGTTCTTAAATGTAATAACAACAACAGCTGGTGACAGACTGCTTTTTCTAATATCAGACACTTTAGACCAAGTCTTCGCATAACAATCATATAAATGAACAGATGGATTAGGTTTGTTACCATCATCAAGACCACCCACAGTAAGAAGACAGTTGTTTACAGAAAATAAACCACTCCCCCTAAGTGGTGTTTTAGGGAGGGACTGCCAAAATGATTCAGGAGATACACTGGATTCAGAATCTTCATCAATGTTTAGGGACTCCTTTATAGCATTCAGTTTGGACGTGTAAACTGTACATTCAGTGTCAACACCACATCCAATGAAAAGTTCGGCATGTGTTACTGTGCACTGCATGTCCACAGACCATTCAGGTAAGTCACAAATCTCCCACCAAGTGGAGGCTGACTGGGAACTGTCCAACACTTCTACTGATGACAACTGACCATTCCTACTATAACCACCAGCTACAAGAATGAAGTTGTCAAAAAAGGTTGATGTAGCATCTTTCCTCCCTATGTTCAGTGGTGGGAGTGTAGTACACCACTTCAAATCATCATCTAAACTAAACACTTTATTTGAACACACTTCCACTTCCCCATCCTTTATCCAGGTACCACCTAATGTGTATACCTTGCTGTTGCTGGCTGTCAAGGTGAAGCCATACATTCCACAAGAATTATGAAATGGCAGTTTAGACCATGTTCGACTGACAACATTAAACACACAAAGAAACTGATGATAGTACCACCCCCTTTCACCAACAAATATCTTTCCATTCAAATAAACTGCTGTTGGATCCCAAATTTCCTCTGGTACATCTGGTTGTTCTCTCCAGTAGAGGTGACTCAGCTTCAACTTCTCTTCTTCAAACAACTACAAAATATAATCACATCAAATTAACCATCAGATAAGAATGTATACTAGAGGCAGATGAGAAGTGAGACACACATCACATTGATAGGTACCTTTATAAGTGAACATGATTCATCTACATGTGTGGTCGGCTACATGCGTGGTTATCAGGACATGAGCAATGAATGGACCAACCTTGTATTCCTTGAAATACGACATCACTTCATAGTTTTCAAACACTTTGGCCATTTCAAAGCAGTCCCAGCTGAAAGGCTTATTGAGAACAGGACGTATTCCATGAATGAGGCAGTAGGGGTCAGCACCGTGAGCAAGCAACATCTTCACCATTGGGAGGTTGTCGCGGACAATGGCTTGATGAATAGGAGTCGGTTTGTAGTCCTTCAAAGCTCTGATGTTCACATTGGCTCCCGCATCCACTAGAATAGGGACTCCTTCTAGCAGGTCGTACTCTACGCAGTTGTGGAGAGGACTGAAGTCTGCATCCGTGGGAACATTAGGGGGAAAGTTCACGCACACTCCTGAAGCAATCAGATCCTTCATCAGAGTCACATTGTGAAATTTAATGGAAATGTTCAACCAGTGGTACTTGTCAATATCACTGAGTTCTTCATCTACAGCAAATGACAACACACTACAATGAGAGGCTGGACAGGAACTATCAAATGGACTCGCGATCGGTAATCTACAGTGATCGTCGGAAGAGGAACTGCATCGAATCGGTGAATTTACTATAAAACATAACATCAAACAATAATATTATTTCAAAACTGGAACTGTTACAATAATAATACACATAATTAGAAGTCCAATCTGTTGAAGTGTCGAAATCTGAAAAGATGGGAGAGAAATTATACTAGACGCGTTCCAGTCTAAGTCATTATAGGATTCGAAGGAGAACACATTCACTGAACATTCAAAGCCCTTCTAAAACTGAAAGGATTGGAGCGACCTGTGAAGCCATAAGTGCGATATAAAGCGATGAAGACGACACCGCTGATAAGCACTCACACCAATCTACACTTACCATAAAACTCGAAGTCCTTATATCGAACGCAAGACATGTTAACTGACCAGATCAAAGGATCCCAGAGTAGTGGACCGACAACCTCGACTTAGAGGACGCCAGATGGAATGTTAATTGATTCAGACGGAATCTTGGGGGAATTTTAATTTGTATGGAGCGATTGCGACGACTGTGGCTTATGCCACCAACATGAAGGATTTGGAACCTCGGGTCCATCTACATTCGCAGCGTTCATTTCGTCGGAGGTGAGTTCGACCTGCTGGTACATGGATAAAATCAAATGTATGTTATACACTTGTATTGCATAATATTATTATAAAGGTTGCATATGTATTTATTACTTCAAGGGTGCGAATTTGGGGATATATGGAGGCATATTCGGTGCGAAGACAGCGCTGTGCCAAACTTTAAACATTATTGACCCCAGACATGCTCATTTTGTACATGGTAGGTCTAGAATCACATGCATGTACATGTTATCTGCATTGTCTAGTGATGGAGGGCAGGGTGAATATAGCAGAATACATGTCCCACATTAAAATTTAAGTGGTCCCATAGTTCTAGTTGGTGCAAAAATCTGGTCTTCAGAAATTTAAACTTTAACACCTCTTCCAATTAATTTCCAAATTTTGGTCAGTGATGAGTGATGATCCTGAATCCTGAGGTTTGGAAGTTCCAGATAAGTCCATTCCATGCTGAGGGAAAGTTGACAAGCTTAAGCTCAACAGATTTTATATATTTATACATTTCTATTTCATTTTTTTATTATTATTGCCTAATATCATAATATAGCTACTAACGTCACTAACCTAGCAAATTTTCTGTTGATACAGTGTGCAGGCATGTTTTTGTTGTATGCTATGCATGGTTCATAGCTACGTGTTCCCTTTTTTGCTGCTATTTTGATGTCATAACTGTTGTATGGCTTGTTGGAGAGCCACTCCCATGATTGTGCCAGGATTTATGTGGACTGTGGTAGTCAAACTGTACATATGACAACAATGTGTGAGCAGGTTTCTGCAAGATCAGTCATGTAAGTGTAATGCCCATACTCGAAGCTATGTGACTGACTGGCTATCAATGTACTTACTGAAAATTTGGGAAATCACAATATGGTGAAAAATTACTTTTCTCAGGGGTGTGAGGATCTTTCTATCGATGAGGGACACGTCTGCGAGATATCATTCTTGCTTTTGGTATCAAAGGAGAGAAAATCGTTGATAAAGCTGAATTGTAGATCGATACTTACATATGATCACATGCATGAAGCTTGAACTGACTAGGGAGTTCTCTCATGGACATGATCACGCGACGCCTGTACTGACTAGGGTATACGGAGTTCTATAATTTATTTCAGACAAGACAATGAACACGCATTTCATGATCATTCAGAATAAAAACATTTGTATCACTTGAAATCAAGTACAATCGAGTTGATGGTCCAAATTTTGATTAAATTTTCAAATACTACTACATATCAAAAAATGTCAGAGAAGTGGAACAACCAAGAACGCGGGATGGCATGTGATGGTCTCCATCAATTCCATAGAAACAATGAATAAGTATGCAACCACAACAAAAAATTATCATATCACTCAAAATCAGGTACATACTAATGAAATGATTGCTTTATATTACAAAACAAACGTACCCAATCTCCATCAAACACACCCTCCCATGCACATACAACCTCCCCACACACATCCGATCACAATCCTCTGTAGGTAGGAGTCTTAACACTAAGATAACAGTGAAGTAGATACACTTCTAATGGGTCTCCTGCTACAACTGGACACAGAGTACATTATGTCAGGTTTATACACTAACACGCACATAGGACAGGATATAATCTACTCACAACAATAACAACAATGGACTCTCAACTGTTGGCTGTTAGTGGTGGTAATAACTTGATCCTAATATTCCACAGTACATGCAGTATATATAGCATGGATGTATGAACATCTATGTTGTTCAGGATTCACATAGGATGGCACATTGTGAAAGGTCCACCTCAAGGTCAACCTCCAGCCTTGAGCTGTAGGAATGTGGGACAGATGAGGTCATTGCACACAAT
>OZ026551.1:3329017-3354017 GCA_964020155.1 Chondrilla cf. caribensis | reverse complement strand
AGCCCAATATGTTCATAATACGTTTCTGAGAATCTCTCTTTCGATTCACGGTGTTTCAGAGTCATTACTCGGATCAAGTGCAGTATACCGGTAACTGATAAGTTGTACTTTTAGTTAGCGATTTCAGAGTAGTATAAGAACATGGAATTTTTGCTACAGTGTATCAACTTTGTGACTTTAACTACACTATTATACTGCAGAACTGTGTGTTCTATGTTACATTTACCTTCGACTACTCACTCTTTAAGACCTCCAGCAATGAAAAGAACCATAAGTTTGTTCGAATCTCGGCTTGTAGAATCATGGTTAGTCTATTATTATTGGCCTAATAACAATATACTTTGAAGATGCTGCCAGTATTATATACATATACCAGCTGAGTGCTCACCACAATTGAATAAAGGTTGTAATAACAATCCGGTTTTCACCTAAGCAGCTATAAAAGATAATTTCATTAGCAATGTACATTCCAGATAAATCCATATTAGGAGTCTATAGATTATACTTAATCTGGAATGTGTAATAATTATAACATGAAGCACCAAGGAAAAGGTCGTATTATCAGGAGATCAGAACAAAATCTCATCACGCAACAATCACTTGTGATCGAATCCCAGGTACAAACATCATCTGTCTAGAACTCAATTTTGGACATTTTCACCCCTTAAAGGAGACAGAGGACAGTCTATGGGAAAAAGTAATGGTAGTACTTTCTGCTGGCCAACTGTCATTCATCCTGCATGCCTGCACAGATTGTCTTCCAACTCCTACATCCTTGGTTTGTTGGGGGTTCTAAATCCCATCCCAAATACCCATTATGTGATGCTCCCTACTGCAATGTCAAGCATGTACTCAATGCACTTCCCTGAAGCACTAACTGGAGGTAGACACAGTTGGCAACAATGACATGCAATGTGCTCCTAAACATCGTACAATTTCTCCAGAAGTTCCTCAATGGGTCTACCATCTATGCGGGCCTCCCTGAAAAAGGAGCCACAGAGTCTCCACCTAACACCATCCCTTCTGCTCTGATCAGCACTACCACCAGGCCAGACAGAGTCATCATGACGTAGTCATCATAGGAGAGGGGAAATTAATTAACATGGTTGAATTAACAATGGAATTAGAATAATGTAACAAGCCTACAAAATGTGAGAAACAATTTAAGCAATAGAAACAAAATTAACTACTACTATCTGATCTAGTTTCTTATGGATTTAAGGCCACCTACCATACACTTGAAATCGATTGTCTGGGGCATTTCACCCTTGAAGCAATTAAAACATTGAAAACGTTGGCTCCCACCAGCAAGCCATTTCAAAGAAGAGCAGGTTTAGTTGCAGCAGCAAAAACTATCACTGCCTCAAGTTATGTGGTCTTTAATGGTAGATCTCACCAATTATTATGGACTCGCAATCTTCTGTACTATGTGTATGTATATGACGTCTGTAGCTGTGACTTTAATCACTTAATTTGTGAATGTACTTCAGATTCTCAATATAACTTTTATGTTAGCTCTTCATCAACCATCTGAAAATTTATGTTAATTTTGGCCTTGTCAGGTTGTATCACATCTACTCTTATGCTGACTTTATCCCCTTGTGTCCCAGGCTTCAAACCAGTTTGTATGATCATTTTATTGTCAAATCATTATGATTGTGATTGAATAATATGGCTACACCCCCAGAATGTAAAACCGAAGAAAATATGAACATTTGGAACTGGCAATTGGCAATGGGTAATGGTTGGTATACTCTGTAAATTTCAGGTTTGCCAGAGCATTTCAGGTTTGCAAGCCTTGACGCACATTTGCTCTCTTGTACTGTATCTACACCCTGTGTAGAGGCATACTTACTTATCACAGCTTCATATATTTTGGATAGAAGCTGTGATTTCCGAGAGCTTCAGAGAATTTCAGGGTGGTTTCATGGTTTATTATAATCTGTGTAAAGATGGTGTTATTAGCAATGCATATGTGTTGCATGATTTATTGAAAGATCAAAAGAAATCTTGAAATTATTTTTTATGTGCATTCATCAGATTTGGTGGGTAAATCTATATTATTATAGAAGTCTGGGTTACTACACAAATAGACAGTATAAGCAAAGCAAATGGTGCTTATCCCTATTTATGACATTAACAGTTACTGTGAAAACCTTTTCAACATTATAGTATAATACATTATAGTGCATTTTCTCAAACACAAAATTATTGGTATTTTCAATAAAACAAATCGGAATGTGGGTATCTTTGACAGTTAAACATGATTTGACGCACACACTAAAATTAATAATGTATAGCAGATGCACCATGACGTTATAGGTTCTGACCATAAGATAGGTTGTCAAACTCCTGTCTTTCATTGACGTGTAGGACTATTCCATTCTCTAGGCAGTACATCTATTATGTGTTCTGCCATATATACACAGGTATCAATAATAATATTATTATAAACTTTAAGGTAATCTATGTAGTGACATTTCTCTCCCATCATCATTTTATATTCTCATTCAGAATGTTTTGGATTACTCATGTGGTTGCAGTGTATTCAATTGTCCAACTGATAGGGCATCACCATGTTGAAGGTGAGGAGTATGAAATGGTATTCATTCTTCAACTTGATTTAAGTACATTATTCTCAAAGCACACTCTTAGTCTGTAGTTACGAACTGGAAAATCTTTGTTTTTTTATGTATTATAATTGCAAAACATAGCCCAGGTTCGTCTTGTTGGTGGAAATGGAGTTAACACTGGACGTGTTGAAGTATACTACAGTGGTTCATGGGGTACTGTATGTGATGATGGGTGGAGCCTGAATGATGCTGCAGTTGTCTGTAGTGAGCTGGGATTTTCTGGAGCTATCTCATCTTTATGTTGTGCTGCATTTGGACAAGGAACTGGTCCCATCTGGTTGGATGATGTAGCATGCACAGGTAGTGAGGCCAGCTTAAGCTCCTGTTCTCATCCAGACTGGGGAAGACATAACTGCGGTCATAGTGAAGATGCTGGAGTGTTTTGCCAACGTGAGTACGTACTGCATTCAAATACACACACACACTATTATTATACAAATACCCACACACATGCAATCACATGCAGGGGGTTATTTCATCAATCAGCATCATCAGTTCCTTTCCACTTTCAAAAGTATGAAAAAATCACCTAGAAATTGCAGTTGAGGAGTTGGTTAGTGGGTAAAAGGAATAAAAACTTAAATATTATAAGCAATTGATACATTGTCAATTGATACACAATAATTTATCTCAAAAGTTGACAATGTATCAAACATAAGGCATGTTTACAGCCTGTATATTAAAATAAAGTAATATTATTTATATAATGTTGATATTATCAAACATATTCTTCAATTAAATTAATTCTTGTAATTACAAATATAGCCAACATTCGTCTTGTTGGTGGAAATGTAGTAAACACTGGACGTGTTGAAGTATACTACAACAATGTATGGGGTACTGTATGTGATGATGGCTGGGACCTGAATGATGCTGCAGTTGTCTGTAGAGAGCTGGGATTTCCTGGAGCTATCTCATATTCTTGTTGTGCTGCATTTGGACAAGGAACTGGTCCCATCTGGTTGGATGGTGTGAGATGTACAGGAAGGGAGACCAGCTTAAGCTCCTGTTCTCATCGAGGCTGGGGACGACTATTGAGCTGCAGTCATAGAGAAGATGTTGGAGTGTATTGCCAATGTGAGTACAACAGTGGAGCCTCTTTATAAAGGACACACTGGGACCGATCATTTTGTCAACTGTAGAGAGGTTGTCCACAGTTCAGAGATAAAAATGTATTAGTACCATTAGGAAAGACTACATTAGTGCCTTGGAAAGTGTCCTTGTATATGCAGGGAGGTAATTTTCATGATGTCCTCTATTCAGAGTGTTTCTTAAGTTTCTTATTTCCAAATAAGTAACTTAAGAGACGAAAGGCATTCTTACGCTCACTGCCCATAGTAATGAGGTTGCATGCATTTATACACACAGATATATACGAATACCTGCACTTTATATATATACCGACCCTCTTATTCAAATGTTGTCCAGGCAGAAATTAAACATACACATAAACACATATACCTGATATTGAAACCTGCTTGAATTTAGTACCCCAGGTTCGTCTTGTTGATGGAAATGGAGTAAACACTGGACGTGTTGAAGTGTACTACAGTGGTTTATGGGGTACTGTATGTGATGATGGGTGGAGCCTGAATGATGCTGCAGTTGTCTGTAGAGAGCTGGGATTTCCTGGAGCTATCTCATCTTCTTGTTGTGCTGCACTTGGACAAGGAACTGGTCCCATCTGGTTGGATCGTGTGGGATGTACAGGTAATGAGACCAGCCTAAGCTCCTGTTCTCACCCAGGCTGGGGACGACTATTGAGCTGTAGTCATGGGGAAGATGCAGGAGTTTATTGCCAATGTGAGCACCGCATGCATATATACACATGTATGAAGACACCCACACCTTTATTATACAGCCCCACCCGTTTCAAATGTTGACAGGTAGAATTAATTCCAGTTATAAAACATATATGTATACGAGTTACTTGATGAATAATAAACTACATTGAAGAATGTGTAACCTGTAAACTACAAGGTAAAATGTACAATAGATTTAATATTACTCAATATTGCTTTTATTATTACAAAATTTATGTAGCCAAGGTTCGTCTTGTTGGTGGAAATGGAGTTAACACTGGACGTGTTGAAGTATACTACAACAATACATGGGGTACTGTATGTGATGATGGCTGGAGCATGAATGATGCTGTTGTTGTCTGTAGAGAGCTGGGATTTCCTGGAGCTATCTCACATTCTTGTTGTGCTGCATTCGGACAAGGAACTGGTCCCATCTGGTTGGATGATGTGGCATGCACAGGTAACGAGACTAGCCTGACTTCCTGTTCTCATCGAGGCTGGGGAATAGAGAACTGTGGTCATAGTGAAGATGCTGGTGTGTATTGCCAATGTGAGTTAATATTATGTATACTACATGATAGTACAGTGGGACCCCTTTATCAAGGAGAAACTGGAACTGATCATTTTGTCCACTGTAGAGAGGTTTGCCTTAGAAAGTGTCCATTGTAGGGAGGTAATTTCCATGGTGTCTCCTACACAGAGTGTCCTTAATAATGGTTGTACTAGTATGTATGTACACACAGATTGGGACATTCAAATCAACAAAGATATCTATGTTTTAGGCACATTGCTTTCTACTGTTCTTTAATTAATTGTTTTATTCAAATATTTTGAAGTGACACTGTCAGATGAATTGTAGGCAGCTTCATAGCAATTGGTAAATGTCACCAAGAAACATGTACGTAGCTGGTACTTGTACCACAACTGCATTTTTACATATATATTGTTATAATGATAGTACTAATGTTACATGTTTCCAAGATAACAGACGAAAGGCATTCTTACACTCATCACCCATAATAATGGGGTTGCATACATATGTAGTAACAGATATGGACACCCACACTTGTATATATACAGACCCACCTATTCAAATGTTGTCTGGGCAGAAATTAAGCATACACATAAGCACATACACCTGATATTGAAACCAGCTTGAATTTAGTACCCCAGGTTCGTCTTGTTGATGGAAATGGAGTAAACACTGGACGTGTTGAAGTATACTACAACAATACATGGGGTACTGTATGTGATGATGGCTGGGACCTGAATGATGCTGCTGTTGTCTGTAGAGAGCTGGGATTTCCTGGAGCTACCTCATATTCCTGTTGTGCTGCATTCGGACAAGGAACTGGTCCCATCTGGTGGGATCGTGTGGGATGTACAGGTAGTGAGACCAGCCTAAGCTTCTGTTCTCACCTAGGCTGGGGACAACTATTGAGCTGTAGTCATGGTGAAGATGCAGGAGTTTATTGCCAATGTGAGCACCACAAGCAGATATACACACTTATAAAGACACCCACACCTTTATATACAGCCCCACCCATTCAAATGTTGCCAGGCAGAAATTAAATCCAGTTATAAAATCTTAGTTAATAGAGTTATTAGGGGCTGCCGCAGGCAGCCCCTATATTGTTTTCATTTCGACTTCCGGTATGTAACGCTCGTCCGATATATATATATATATAATATGTGTTCCTACGCGTAACCGCAACAATGAATTTATATTAGAATTTCGAACGCCGACAATTTGAATTTGGGCTGGAATTCGTGCGCTGAAGCTTCGCCAAACGTGATAACTTCAGCGAAGGTTCTTCTGAACCTAAGAAATACGCGCAAGTAATTCGAGTGCGGGGGGCGGCAGCCCTACGAGTTTTTGAACTCGAATTACTTGTTTGATAAATAATGAACTACATTGAAGAGTGTTCAACCTGTAAAATACATAGTAAAATGTGTAATCTCAGTTTGCATAATATTACTTTTATTATTACAAAATTTATGTAGCCAAGGTTCGTCTTGTTGGTGGAAATGGAGTAAACACTGGACGTATTGAAGTATACTACAACAATACATGGGGTACTGTATGTGATGATGGCTGGGACCTGAATGATGCTGCTGTTGTCTGTAGAGAGCTGGGATTTCCTGGAGCTATCTCATCTTATTGTTGTGCTACATTCGGACAAGGAACTGGTAACATCTGGTTGGATGATGTGAGATGTACAGGAAGGGAGACCAGCTTAAGCTCCTGTTCTCATCAAGGCTGGGGACGACTACGTAGCTGCAGTCATAGAGAGGATGCTGGAGTGTATTGCCAATGTGAGTATATATTATTTATACTACATTTATACAGTGGAACCTCTTTATAAAGGACAGATTGGGACCAATCATTTTGTCCACGGTAGAGAGGTTTGCCTTGGAAAGTGTCCGTTGTAGGGAGGTAATGGTGTCTCCTATACAGAGTGTCCTTAACACTGGAATTTTCATGTATGTACACACAGATTAGGAGATGAAAATCAACAAAGATATTATGTATGTTTTGGGTACATTTATTTCAGATCTATTCTATTTTTATATTTAGAGGTGTACACTGTCAAATAAATGCAGGTAGCTTCATAGTTATATCAGTACATGTCACCAAGAAACTGGTATTTGTACCACAACTGCATATCCTTATAATCTATTTATAAACATAGTACTAATGCTACTTATTTTTGAATAACAGATGATATGACATTGTATTCTTACACTCACCACCCTTAATAGTGTGGTTACATGGAAATGTACTAACTGATAAGGACACCCACACTTTTATATATACAGACCCACCCATTTCAAATGTTGTCTGGGCAAAAAATAAACAGATAAACACATACACCTGATATTGACACCTGCTTCAATTTAGTACCCCAGGTTCGTCTGGTTGGTGGAAATGGAGTTAATACTGGACGTGTTGAAGTATACTACAACAATACATGGGGTACTGTATGTGATGATGGCTGGAGCTGGAGTGATGCTGTAGTTGTCTGTAGAGAGTTGGGATTTCCTGGAACTATCTCATCTTCTTGTTGTGCTACATTCGGACAAGGAACTGATCCCATCTGGTTGAATGATGTGCGATGTACAGGTAGTGAGAGAAGTCTAAGCACCTGTACTCATCCAGGATGGGGAATACATGTACATGGGTGTAGTCATAGTGAAGATGCAGGAGTCTATTGCCAGTGTGAGTACCACATGCATGTATACACACTTATAAAAAACAACCATACCTTTATATACAGCCCAGCCATTTCAAATGATGCCAGGCAGAAATTAAATCCAGTTATAAACAGTCATACGAGTTATTTTTGATGAATGGTTAACTACATTAGAGAATGTACAACCTGTACTCTGCACAGTAAATTGTACAATCTCTTTAAAGTTACATAATATTGCTTTTATTATTACAAAATTCATGTAGCCAAGGTTCGTCTTGTTGGTGGAAATGGAGTTAACACTGGACGTGTTGAAGTATACTACAACAATACATGGGGTACTGTATGTGATGATGGCTGGAGCATGAATGATGCTGTTGTTGTCTGTAGAGAGCTGGGATTTCCTGGAGCTATCTCACATTCTTGTTGTGCTGCATTCGGACAAGGAACTGGTCCCATCTGGTTGGATGATGTGGCATGCACAGGTAACGAGACTAGCCTGACTTCCTGTTCTCATCGAGGCTGGGGAATAGAGAACTGTGGTCATAGTGAAGATGCTGGTGTGTATTGCCAATGTGAGTTAATATTATGTATACTACATGATAGTACAGTGGGACCCCTTTATCAAGGAGAAACTGGAACTGATCATTTTGTCCACTGTAGAGAGGTTTGCCTTAGAAAGTGTCCATTGTAGGGAGGTAATTTCCATGGTGTCTCCTACACAGAGTGTCCTTAATAATGGTTGTACTAGTATGTATGTACACACAGATTGGGACATTCAAATCAACAAAGATATCTATGTTTTAGGCACATTGCTTTCTACTGTTCTTTAATTAATTGTTTTATTCAAATATTTTGAAGTGACACTGTCAGATGAATTGTAGGCAGCTTCATAGCAATTGGTAAATGTCACCAAGAAACATGTACGTAGCTGGTACTTGTACCACAACTGCATTTTTACATATATATTGTTATAATGATAGTACTAATGTTACATGTTTCCAAGATAACAGACGAAAGGCATTCTTACACTCATCACCCATAATAATGGGGTTGCATACATATGTAGTAACAGATATGGACACCCACACTTGTATGTTTTGGGTACATTTATTTCAGATCTATTCTATTTTTAATATTTAGAGGTGTACACTGTCAAATAAATGCAGGCAGCTTCATAGTTATATCAGTACATGTCACCAAGAAACTGGTATTTGTACCACAACTGCATATCCTTATAATCTATTTATAAACATAGTACTAATGCTACTTATTTTTGAATAACAGATGATATGACATTGTATTCTTACACTCACCACCCTTAATAGTGTGGTTACATGGAAATGTACTAACTGATAAGGACACCCACACTTTTATATATACAGACCCACCCATTTCAAATGTTGTCTGGGCAAAAATTAAACAGATAAACACATACACCTGATATTGACACCTGCTTCAATTTAGTACCCCAGGTTCGTCTGGTTGGTGGAAATGGAGTTAATACTGGACGTGTTGAAGTATACTACAACAATACATGGGGTACTGTATGTGATGATGGCTGGAGCTGGAGTGATGCTGTAGTTGTCTGTAGAGAGCTGGGATTTCCTGGAACTATCTCATCTTCTTGTTGTGCTACATTTGGAGAAGGAACTGGTCCCATCTGGTTGAATGATGTGCGATGTACAGGTAGTGAGAGAAGTCTAAGCACCTGTACTCATCCAGGATGGGGAATACATGTACATGGGTGTAGTCATAGTGAAGATGCAGGAGTCTATTGCCAGTGTGAGTACCACATGCATGTATACACACTTATAAAAAACAACCATACCTTTATATACAGCCCAGCCATTTCAAATGATGCCAGGCAGAAATTAAATCCAGTTATAAACAGTCATACGAGTTATTTTTGATGAATGGTTAACTACATTAGAGAATGTACAACCTGTACTCTGCACAGTAAATTGTACAATCTCTTTAAAGTTACATAATATTGCTTTTATTATTACAAAATTCATGTAGCCAAGGTTCGTCTTGTTGGTGGAAATGGAGTTAACACTGGACGTATTGAAGTATACTACAACAATACATGGGGTACTGTATGTGATGATGGCTGGGACCTGAATGATGCTGCTGTTGTCTGTAGAGAGCTGGGATTTCCTGGAGCTATCTCACATTCTTGTTGTGCTGCATATGGACAAGGAACTGGTAACATCTGGTTGGATAATGTGAGATGTACAGGAAGGGAGAACAGTTTAAGCTCCTGTTATCATCGAGGCTGGGGACGACTATTGAGCTGCAGTCATAGAGAGGATGTTGGAGTGCATTGCCAATGTGAGTATATACTAGAGGATATTACAGTGGAATCCTATTATGAAGGACACATTGCATGGGACTGATCATTTTGTCCACTGTAGATATGTTGTCCATACATCAGAGGTGAAAAATGTATTAGCACTATTGAAATGATTAGTTTGGTGTCTTAGAAAGTGTCCTTGTAGGGAGGTAATTTACTATGGTTTCTCCTATTTAGAGTGTCCTTTATTAAGATTGCACTGTATTTATGTATGTACACACCAGTGTTGTGGTAATGGTAATTGGTAATTGTAATTGGCTGTAATCAATTACACATTTCTAGGTAATTGTAATTTAATCGTAATTGAGGTTTTTTCACTGAAGTAATTGTAATGGTAATTGATTACATTCAACTTTTTGTGTAATCGATGCACAATTACACAATTACATGCAATTACATTCGTCCTTGCTCCCCTGGATATGAAAAGACTTCTACTCAATGAGGGGTATGGTATTATTATTGTTATAAGGTATATATGCAGTTCTATGTAAGGCAGGTGAAGTTGTTAGCCATTGTTGGGGATCAACTCTGGTGATTGAGAAGGTGGAAGAATTATTGGGTAAAACAGTAATTGCTAAGAATGAAACATGCTGGAATTCCCAGTTGAAGGTGGTGCGGCAACTTGTGGAAATTGATGTAGATAAGATTGTGGACAATAGGGAGCTCCAGTTGAATTGAGAGAACCCCCTTGAGTTTTGGAAATTAAAAGCCACTGAATAACCTTTGTTTGCTAAGCTAGCAAGTAAGGTGTTCACTGTGCTTGTAACATCTGCACTGGTGGAACGTGTTTTAAGTCAGGCTAGCAAAATTTTAAATCCACTAAGATGTCGCACGCTACCTAAGAACTTCGAAACATTACTATTTATGAAAATTAACTCTCATTTTATGTAACTACTATGTAATTGTAATTGTAATTGCTTAAAGTAGTTGTAATGGTAATTGATTACTTGAAGCTGCGGAGTAATGGTAATGGTAATGGGTTCTTGATATAGCCAAGTAATTGTAATCGTAATTGATTACTTGTGAGCTGTAATTGCCACAACACTGGTACACACAGATCAGAACATTTAAATCAACTATATGCTTGGGGCACATTACTATCAATGTCTTTTTAATCTTAGAGTGTACACAGTCAGATGAATTGTATACGGTAGCTTCAGAGCTAACAGTAAATGCCACCGGAAAACCTGCAAGTATATGGTACTTGCACCATATCTGCATATCTTTTGGTAAATGTTACAGTTATAATCATAGTACTTATTTCCAAAATTAACTTAAGAGACCAAAGGTATTCTTACACTCACTGTCCATAATAATGGGATTGCATGCATTTATACAAACAGATAAGAACGCCTGCACTTTTGTATAATATGCAGACCCACCTATTCAAATGCTGACCTCTAGGCAGAATTTAAGCATACACATAAACACATAAGACTGATATTGAAACCTGCTTGAATTTAGTACCACAGCTTCGCCTTGTTGGTGGAAATGGAGTAAACACTGGACGTGTTGAAGTATACTACAACAATACATGGGGTACTGTATGTGATGATGGCTGGAGCCTGAATGATGCTGCAGTTGTCTGTAGAGAGCTGGGATTTCCTGGAGCTATCTCATCATCGTGTTGTGCTGCATTTGGACAAGGAACTGGTCCCATCTGGTTGAATGCTGTGCGATGTACAGGTAGTGAGAGAAGTCTAAGCACCTGTACTCATCCAGGCTGGGGAATACATGCACATAGCTGTAGTCATAGTGAAGATGCAGGAGTTTATTGCCAATGTGAGCATCTCATGTGTATATACACACTTATAAGACATCCACACCTATGTATACAGCCCCACCCATTTCAAATTATGCCAGGCACAAACTACATCCAGTTATAAACATTTACATGAGTTATTTGATGAATAATAAACTACATTAAAGAATGCTCAACCTGTAAACTACAATGTAAAATCTCTTTAAATTTATATAACATTGCTTATATTATTATAAAATTCATGTAGCCATGGTTCGTCTTGTTGGTGGAAATGGAGTAAACACAGGACGTATTGAAGTATACTACAACAATACATGGGGTACTGTATGTGATGATGGCTGGGACCTGAATGATGCTGCAGTTGTCTGTAGAGAGCTGGGATTTCCTGGAGCTATCTCACATTCTTGTTGTGCTGCATTCGGACAAGGAACTGGTAACATCTGGTTGGATAATGTGAGATGTACAGGAAGGGAGAACAGCTTAAGCTCCTGTTATCATCGAGGCTGGGGACGACTATTGAGCTGCAGTCATAGAGAAGATGTTGGAGTGCATTGCCAATGTGAGTATATACTAGAGGATATTACAGTGGAATCTTATTATGAAGGACACATTGCATGGGACTGATCATTTTGTCCACTGTAGATATGTTGTCCATACATCAGAGGTGAATAATGTATTAGCACTATTGAAATGATTAGTTTGGTGTCTTAGAAAGTGTCCTTGTAGGGAGGTAATTTACTATGGTTTCTCCTATTTAGAGTGTCCTTTATTAAGATTGCACTGTATTTATGTATGTACACACAGATCAGAATATTTAAATCAACTATATGCTTGGGGCACATTAGTATCAATGTCTTTTTAATCTTAGAGTGTACACAGTCAGATGAATTGTATACGGTAGCTTCAGAGCTAACAGTAAATGCCACCAGAAAACCTGCAAGTATATGGTACTTGCACCATATCTGCATATCTTTTGGTAAATGTTACAGTTATAATCATAGTACTTATTTCCAAAATTAACTTAAGAGACCAAAGGTATTCTTACACTCACTGTCCATAATAATGGGATTGCATGCATTTATACAAACAGATAAGAACGCCTGCACTTTTGTATAATATGCAGACCCACCATTTCAAATGTTGACCTCTAGGCAGAATTTAAGCATACACATAAACACATAAGACTGATATTGAAACCTGCTTGAATTTAGTACCACAGCTTCGCCTTGTTGGTGGAAATGGAGTAAACACTGGACGTGTTGAAGTATACTACAATAATACATGGGGTACTGTATGCGACAATGGCTGGAGCCTGAATGATGCTGCAGTTGTCTGTAGAGAGCTGGGATTTCCTGGAGCTATCTCATCTTCTTGTTGTGCTGCATTTGGACAAGGAACTGGTCCCATCTGGTTGAATGCTGTGCGATGTACAGGTAGTGAGAGAAGTCTAAGCACCTGTACTCATCCAGGCTGGGGAATACATGCACATAGCTGTAGTCATAGTGAAGATGCAGGAGTTTATTGCCAATGTGAGCATCTCATGTGTATATACACACTTATAAGACATCCACACCTATGTATACAGCCCCACTCATTTCAAATTATGCCAGGCACAAACTACATCCAGTTATAAACATTTACATGAGTTATTTGATGAATAATAAACTACATTAAAGAATGCTCAACCTGTAAACTACAATGTAAAATCTCTTAAAATTTATATAACATTGCTTATATTATTATAAAATTCATGTAGCCAAGGTTCGTCTTGTTGGTGGAAATGGAGTAAACACTGGACGTGTTGAAGTATACTACAACAATACATGGGGTACTGTATGTGATGATGGCTGGGACCTGAATGATGCTGCAGTTGTCTGTAGAGAGCTGGGATTTCCTGGAGCTATCTCACATTCTTGTTGTGCTGCATTCGGACAAGGAACTGGTAACATCTGGTTGGATAATGTGAGATGTACAGGAAGGGAGAACAGTTTAAGCTCCTGTTATCATCGAGGCTGGGGACGACTATTGAGCTGCAGTCATAGAGAGGATGTTGGAGTGCATTGCCAATGTGAGTATATGATATACATATTATAGTACATGATATACAGTGCAACCTCTTTATAAAGGACACATTGGGACCAATCATCTTGTCCACTGTAGAGAGGTTGTCCACACTTCAGAGGTGAAAAACCTATTATACGATAATCCACGATGAAGATATCTATGCTTGGGGCATATTACTATCTGTTGTTTCTTTAATATTTAAGGGTGTACATTGTCAGATAAAATGTAGGTATATTATAACTTCATAACTAATGTAAATGCAACCAGGAAATCTGTAGTTGGTACATGTACTTGTACCACAACTGCATAACTATTGGTATAATATATAGATATAATTTATTATTATTATTAATCCTATATCTAATTGTGTTACTTATTTCCTAAATTAACTAATAGACAAAAAGCATTGATATACTAACCGCCCATAGTAATGGGGTCGCATGTATTTTTACACACAGATAAGAACACCCACACTTTTATACACAGAATCACACCCATTTCAAATTTTGTTCAGGCAGAAATAAATTCTAGTTATAAAAATGAGTTATTTGATGAGAAATAAACTGAAGTAAAGAATGTGCAACCTGTGAACTACATTGTAAAACGGGCGATCTCATTGTAAAATGTGCATAATATTAATTTCATTATTGCAATATTCATGTAGCCAAGGTTCGACTTGTTGGTGGAAATGGAGTAAACACTGGACGTGTTGAAGTATACTACAACAATACATGGGGTACTGTATGTGATGATGGCTGGGACCTGAATAATGCTGCAGTTGTCTGTAGAGAGCTGGGATTTCCTGGAGCTATCTCATCATCTTGTTGTGCTGCATTCGGACAAGGAACTGGTACCATCTGGTTGGATAATGTGAGATGTACAGGTAGTGAGAGAAGACTAAGCTCCTGTACTCATCCAAGCTGGGGAATACATAACTGTGGTCATAGTGAAGATGCAGGAGTATATTGCCAATGTGAGTATATACTACATGATATTACAGTGGAACCTCTTTCTAAAGGACACACTGTCTGTAGAGATCATCTGTAGGGATGTTATCCACACTTCAGAGGTGAAAAACGTAATATAGGAAAACCCACTATGAAGATATCTATGCTTGATGCACAATACTATCTACTGTTTCTTTAATATTTAGAGGTGTACATTGTCAGATAAAATGTAGGTAGCTTCATACCTAACAGTAAATGTAACCAGGAAATCTGTAGCTGGTACATGTACCTGTATTACAACTGCATATCTATTGGCATATATTGATATATTAATCCTAAAAAGGTTACTTATTTCCTGAATATATTAATTAATAGACAAAAAGCATTTATATACTAACCGTCCATAATAATGTGGTTGCATGTATTTATACACACAGATAAGATAAGGACACCCACACCCATTTCCAATTATGTTCAGGCAGAAATAAATTCTAGTTATAAAAACAAGTTATTTGATGAACAATAACCTGAATTAAAGAATGTGCAACCTGTAAACTGCATTGTAAAATGTGCATAATAATATTTTCATTATTGCAATATTTATGCAGCCAAGATTCGACTTGTTAGTGGAAATGGAGTAAACACTGGACGTGTTGAAGTATACTACAACAATACATGGGGTACTGTATGTGATAATGGCTGGGACCTGAATGATGCTGCTGTTGTCTGTAGAGAGCTGGGATTTCCTGGAGCTATCTCATCTTCTTGTTGTGCTGCATTTGGAGAAGGAACTGGTACCATCTGGGTGGATGATGTGAGATGTACAGGAAGGGAGAGCAGCTTAAGCTCCTGTTCTCATAGAGGCTGGGGAAGACATGGCTGCAGTCATAGTGAGGATGCTGGAGTGTTTTGCCAAGGTGAGTGAATATATATATACTACATTACAGTGGAATGTTCCACTGTAGAGAGGTTGTCCACACTTCTGAGGTGAAAAATGTATGAGCACCATTAGGAAAATCTACTTTGTTGCATCAGAAAGTGTCCTTGTAGGGAGGTAATTCCTATGGTGTCCTTTATTTTGAGTGTCCTCTAATAAAGGTTACACTGTATTTATGTAAGTACTCATAGATTGGAATATTCAAACTAACTATTTGATATCTATGCTTGGAGCACATTACTATCTTCATTTTTTTAATATTTAGAGGTGTACATTGTCAGATAAAATGTCAGTAGCTTCAGAGCTGATGTATATGTCAGAAGGAAACATGTAGCTGGTACTTGTATCTCAACTTCATAGCTGTTTTACACCAACCGCCCATAATAATGTGGTTGCATGTGTATATACACACAGATACATTTATACACAGACCTGCACCCATTTCGATTGTTCTCCAGATAGACAATGATTCCAATAATCAAAACCTTAACATGAGTTCTTTAATGAACGTAAACTACATTGAAGAATGTAAATGACCTGTAAACTACATACCGTATCATCAGAAATATTGGCGGAAAGAATATTATGACAGTTTGTCGAATTTTATTGTATTGGCGGTTTTTATTTTGGCGGATGGCAAGCCCAGGTTATAATATGGTAGATTGTCAGAATTCCATTACTTTCTCTTGAAGTACCGATACATCGCAATGATTACTCAAGCCAGACGGACGCGCAACAGTGGGATAATGTCACTTTATTGTGATGTAATCCCGACGTTTGCACGGGTCTTATTATTTTGGCAAATATTATGTTGGCGGTAATCGATCAAACCACCTAAACGCCAAAATAAAATGACCGCCAATATTTCTGTTTATACGGTAGTAACATAATATTATGCAATCTCTTTAAATTCATATTATAATATTAATTTTGTTAATGCAATACATGTAGCCAAGGTTCGTCTTGTTGGTGGAAATAGAGTTAACACTGGACGTGTTGAAGTATACTACAACAATACATGGGGTACTGTATGTGATGATGGGTGGAGCCTGAATGATGCTGCAGTTGTCTGTAGAGAGCTGGGATTTCCTGGAGTTATCTCATCTTCCTGTTGTGCTGCATTTGGACAAGGAACTGGTCCCATCTGGTTGGATGATGTGGGATGCACAGGTAGTGAGACCAGCCTAAGCTCCTGTTCTCATGGAGGATGGGGAAGACATAACTGTGGTCATGGTGATGATGCTGGATTGAATTGCCAATGTGAGTACCACATGCTTTTATACCTTTATGGATCTTCCTCTGAAGAAGATAGGGAAACATCTCCATGTTCAGGCACTTTCTCATGTACAGTTGGTATGCCTTACTTCCAACACTGTTTAAATGTTATAATAAAGGCAGGCTCAGAGAGAATCTTACTCGAAAGTACATAGTATAGAAGCAACTTCACCTCAAGAAAAAAGGAATTATCTATATAATAACTTTAGGACCTTACCTGAAAGTACAGTTGGTAGGCTTTGGTATCATAATTCAAATGTTACTACCCAGTAATCCAAATTCTATTGTACTGCACATTTATTGTCTATAGCACAATCAAAATAGTGATGCAAGTACTAGATGAACACTAACACACATACACCTGATATTGACACCTGCTTGAATTTAGTACCCCAGGTTCGTCTTGTTGGTGGAAATGGAGTAAACACTGGACGTGTTGAAATATACTACAACAATACATGGGGTACTGTATGTGATGATGGGTGGAGCCTGAATGATGCTGCAGTTGTCTGTAGAGAGCTGGGATTTCCTGGAGCTATCTCATCTTCTTGTTGTGCTACATTTGGACAAGGAACTGGTCCCATCTGGTTGGATGATGTGCAATGTACAGGTAGTGAGAGAAGTCTAAGCACCTGTACTCATCCAGGCTGGGGGATACATGCACATAGCAGCTGTTATCATAGTGAAGATGCAGGAGTTTATTGCCAATGTGAGCACCAAATTTCATACATATATAAGTAAGTTCATAAGTGTATATATATATATATATATATATATATATATATATATATATATATATATATATACACTTATGAAGACACCCACACCTTTTTAATATATTATATAGCCCCGCCCATTTCCAATGTTGCCAGGCAGAAATTAATTCTAGTTATGAAACATTTTTTGATGAATGATAAACTACATTGAAGAAAGTCCAACCTGTAGACTACAAAGTAAGATGTACAATCTCTTTAAAAATTTACATAATATTGATTTTATTATTACAAATTTCATGCAGCCAAGATTCATCTTGTTGGTGGAAATGGAGTTAATACTGGACGAGTTGAAGTATACTACAACAATACATGGGGTACTGTATGTGATGATGGCTGGAGCCTGGATGATGCTGCAGTTGTCTGTAGAGAGCTGGGATTTCCTGGAGCTATCTCATCTTCTTGTTGTGCTGCATTTGGAGAAGGAACTGACCCCATCTGGTTGGATGATGTGAGATGTACAGGAGGGGAGAACAGCTTAAGCTCCTGTTCTCATCCAGGCTGGGGAAGACATGGCTGCAGTCATAGTGAGGATGCTGGAGTGTTTTGCCAAAGTGAGTGAATATATACTACATGATATTACAGTGGAATGTTCCACTGTAGAGAGGTTGTCCACACTTCTGAGGTGAAAAATGTATGAGCACCATTAGGAAAGTCTACTTTGTTGCATCAGAAAGTGTCCTTGTAGGGAGGTAATTCCTATGGTGTCCTTTATTTTGAGTGTCCTCTAATAAAGGTTACACTGTATTTATGTAAGTACACATAGATTGGAACATTCAAACTAACTATTTGATATTTATGCTTGGAGCACATTACTATCTTCATTTTTTTAATATTAAATTTTAGAGGTGTACATTGTCAGATAAAATGTCAGTAGCTTCAGAGCTGACGTATATGTCAGAAGGAAACATGTAGCTGGTACTTGTATCACAACTGCATAGCTTTTGGTATACATGTATATTGTCATAATCATTGTAATAATTATTTCCATAATACATAAATTAATAGACAAAAAGTATTTTACACCAACAGACCTGCACCCATTTTGATTGTTGTGCAGATAGACAATGATTCCAATAATCAAAACCTTAATATGAGTTCTTTGATGAATGTAAACTACATTGAAGAATGTAAATGACCGGTAAACTACATAGTAATATGTGCAATCTCTTTAAATTTACATAATATTAATTTCATTATAACAATATTCCTGTAGCCAAGGTTCGTCTTGTTGGTGGAAATGGAGTAAACACTGGACGTGTTGAAGTATACTACAACAATACATGGGGTACTGTATGTGATGATGGGTGGAGCCTGAATGATGCTGCAGTTGTCTGTAGAGAGCTGGGATTTCCTGGAGCTAACTCATCTTCCTGTTGTGCTGCATTTGGACAAGGAGCTGGTACCATCTGGTTGGATGATGTGGGATGCACAGGTAGTGAGACTAGCCTGAGCTCTTGTTCTCATGGAGGATGGGGAAGACATAACTGTGGTCATGGTGATGATGCTGGATTGAATTGCCAATGTGAGTACCACACACATTTGTACCTTTATGGATCTTCCTCTGAAGAAGTTAGGGAATCATCTCCATGTTCAGAGCACTTTCCCATGTACATTTGGTATGCCTTACTTCCAACACTGTTTAAATGTTTAAATAAAGGCAGGCTCAGAGAGAATCTTACTCGAAAGTACATAGCATAGAAGCACCTTCACCTCAAGAAAAATGGAATTATCTATATATAATTTCAGGACCTTAAATGAAAGTACATAGTTGGTAGGCTTTGGTGTCATATTTCAAATGTTACTATGAAGTAATCCAAATTCTACTGTACTGCACATTTATTGTCTATAGCCAATCATAATTACATAGCAATACAAGCACTAGATGAACACTAACACACATACACCTGATATTGACACCTGCTTGAATTTAGTACCCCAGGTTCATCTTGGTGGTGGAAATGGAGTTAACACTGGACGTGTTGAAGTATACTACAACAATACATGGGGTACTGTATGTGATGATAGTTGGGACCTAAATGATGCTGCAGTTGTCTGTAGAGAGCTGGGATTTCCTGGAGCTATCTCATCTTCTTGTTGTGCTACATTTGGAGAAGGAACTGGTCCCATCTGGTTGGATGATGTGAGATGTACAGGTAGTGAGAGAAGTCTAAGCACCTGTACTCATCCAGGCTGGGGAATACATGTACATAGCAGCTGTAGTCATAGTGAAGATGCAGGAGTTTATTGCCAATGTGAGCATCACATGCATATATACACACTTATAAAAAACACCAACACCTTTCATATACAGTTTCACTCCTTTCCAATGTTGCCAGGCAGAAATTAATTCCAGTTAAGAAGCATTTATACGACGTATTTGATAAACGATAATGAAATTAATATTATGCACATTTTACATTGAGGAATGTGCAACCTGTAAACTACAAAGTAAAATGTACAATCTCTTTAAATTTACATAATATTACTTTTCTTCAAAATTTATGTAGCCAAGGTTCGTCTTGTTGGTGGAAATGGGGTTAACACTGGACGTGTTGAAGTATACTACAACAATACATGGGGTACTGTATGCGATGATGGCTGGAGCCTGAATGATGCTGCAGTTGTCTGTAGAGAGCTGGGATTTCCTGGAGCTATCTCATCTTCTTGTTGTGCTGCATTTGGAGAAGGGACTGGTCCCATTTGGTTGGATGATGTGAGGTGTACAGGTAGGGAAAACAGCTTAAGCTCTTGTTCTCATCGAGGCTGGGGAAGACATGGCTGCAGTCATAGAGAGGATGCTGGAGTGTATTGCCAATGTGAGTATAATATACTACATGATATTACAGTGGAACCTCTTTATAAAGGACATACTGGGACCAATCATTTTGTCCACTGTAGAGAGGTTGTTCACACTTCACAGTTGAAATGTGTGTTATAGGAAAATCCACTATGGAGATATCTATGCTTGGGTCACAATACTATCTATTGTTAATATTATTTGGAGGTGTACATTGTCAGATAAAATGTAGGTATATAGCTTCATAACTAATGTAAATGCAACCAGGAAATCTGTAGTTGGTACATGTACTTGTACCACAACTGCATAACTATTGGTATATTATATAGATATATTATTATTATTAATCCTATATCTAATTATGTTACTTATTTCCTAAATTAACTAATAGACAAAAAGCATTGATATACTAACCGCCCATAGTAATGGGGTTGCATGTATTTTTACACACAGATAAGTACACCCACACTTTTATACACAGAATTACACCCATTTCAAATTTTGTTCAGGCAGAAATATATTCTAGTTGTAAAAGCAAGTTATTTGAAGAGAAATAAACTGAAGTAAAGAATGTGCAACCTGTGAACTACATTGTAAAACGGGCGATCTCATTGTAAAATGTGCATAATATTAATTCTATTATTGCAATATTCATGTAGCCAAGGTTCGACTTATTGGTGGAAATGGAGTTAACACTGGACGTGTTGAAGTATACTACAACAATACATGGGGTACTGTATGTGATGATGGCTGGGACCTGAATGATGCTGCAGTTGTCTGTAGAGAGCTGGGATTTCCTGGAGCTATCTCATCATCTTGTTGTGCTGCATTCGGACAAGGAACTGGTCCCATCTGGTTGGATGATGTGCGATGTACAGGTAGTGAGAGAAGTCTAAGCACCTGTACTCATCCAGGCTGGGGAATACATGCACATAGCAGCTGTAGTCATAGCGAAGATGCAGGAGTTTATTGCCAATGTGAGCACCACATGCATACACACTTATAAAGGCACCCACACCTTTACAACCCAGCAGAATTTAAAAAGCCTAAGCAGAATTTAAAAAGCCTAAAGCACTTCTAAATACTTCAGGAAACATGTACCTGTAACTGGTACTTGTACCACAACTGCATACCTTTTGGTATACACGTACATTGTATATTGTTATAATCATCGTAATAATGTTAATTATTTTCAAAATAAATAAATAAATTAATTGTCAATAGTATTTTCACACCAAGCACCCTTAATAATGGGGTTGCATTTGAATATAATACAGATAAGGACACAATTATACACAGACCTGCACCCATTTCAAATGTTGTCCAGGTTGACAACAATTCCAAATATCAAAACCTTAACATGTCACATTTAGTTATTTGATGAACGTAAACTATGTGCATTGAAGAATGTGCAATCAGTAAACTACATAGTAAAATGTGCAATCTCTCTAAATCCATATAATATTAATTTTATTACTTCAATATTCATGTAGCTAAGGTTCATCTTGTTGGTGGAAATGGAGTTAACACCGGACGTGTTGAAGTATACTACAACAATACATGGGGTACTGTATGCGATGATGGCTGGAGCTTGAATGATGCTGCAGTTGTCTGTAGAGAGCTGGGATTTCCTGGAGCTATCTCATCTTCTTGTTGTGCTGCATTTGGACAAGGAACTGGAACCATCTGGTTGGATGATGTGGGATGTACAGGAAGTGAGACCAGTCTAAGCTCCTGTTCTCATGGAGGGTGGGGAGAACATAACTGTGTTCATGGTGATGATGCTGGAGTGTATTGCCAACGTGAGTATCACATACACACTCTGGTGTACATTAAGTAGAGATTAACTATTTAGGTAATATGTATATCACATATTATCCTTTAAATGTGTCTTGTCAGACGTAACAGACCTAACACTCATACAAAGCGCAAAATTCTATTTATATATAGTTTTATTTTTGCAATGATGGGCAAAATTATCATTATTAACTTATTATTAACAAAATTATTGATTTTGTGTGACTATCAGTCTGTATTTCATATAATCCAATACAGTATCTATTAATGTTCAAATGTGCATTTATGTATGACATATATAATATTTTATGTATTTAATTATCAGTTATGATCATCATAGTGAAGCAAATCAACAATATAACTTTCTGCTTCATATTAATACCTAATACTAAACTTTAAATAATGTACCTCATGTACATTCTTTTTCAGTGTGGTATGTTCGTCAAGTCTTTGTTGCCAGAACTGTTCGAAATTCATCTCCAGCTCTGAGAGTGTCGTGGCCACCAATCATAATGCGGGGCATGGGCTACCTCATCACCTACAGTACAAGTAACGGAACACAGTCTACCCCACCCAATACCAACCTCAACTGGCACCGTATACCTAGTGGAATCAGTAGTACAACTGCCATACTGGGTCCACTTGACAGAGGCACAACTTACTTCATTTGGGTAGCACCTGTACTGTCAGGTATACAGGGACAATACAGTAACAGAGTACAGCAGACTACATATAATTGTGAGTTAGTGTTTTTAATTAAGTTTGTACTCAATAATAATATGCCAACTTTGAATGGGCAGACGTGTATAGACATATTAATTTTATCTATACACAATCAGTTCCTCATGGTGTGTTCTGTATAATACATTACTTTTTCAGTCCCATCAAAGATGACTAGGGTGTGGAAGTTTTTCCCATGGTAGGGTATACCTACGTATATGTAGTGAGAACTAATACTAAATTGCCAAGTCATTTCAATTGACTCAAAATGCACCAATAATGTATACCAATGTTCAGAACTCTATAAAAGCACCACCATTGATCAACATAGTACAATAATACGTGCTATTTTATTCTCTTCAAGTCATTCAGCTTGCTTAATTACTGATATTAGATGCTCTTTTACATCTTCACCATAGAGTGCTAAATGCTTTCATACTAGACTTAAGTCACCATTGATTACAATGTTGTCATGCTGGATCTCATGAACGCTCATTTGGTACTACACAGTTTTATCAGAGTTACTTCTAATAGCTCCCCTTCCAAACTGACTACATGCACATTAGACCATCTTTTCACTCCTTCTATGATATTTAATCATAATACAAAGCTGAGGCTGACTGTTGAAAGTGGTAAACAACTGCTAATTATACAAAATGTTGAACAAGGGAATTTAGTAATGTTAAGAAATAAATCATCACCAGCAAGGTAATTATATGATTATAATAATTTAGTGATGGCCTGCAACTTTTGCCATAATTTCTTTCCTTCACTTGTATATCTTATTGTTCACAAACATTACAGTACCATCTATTCCAACTGTACAAGTGATCTCAAACATGAACAAATCTAGTCTTCATGTACACTGGAACAGTATTGGAGCTGAGGACTATATTGTGTACTACTGGAAGACCAGTACACCCTCTAATGTGTACAACATTACAACAGCATCGGCATCCTACAATTTTACTGAAATGGACTCAAAGACCCAATATGGAATAATTGTGTCTGGTGGGAACAGACTGGGATATGTCAACAGCTCTGTAGCATATGGATACACTATGCCTGGAGGTAAATAGGCTGTAAATTTAAACTTGTTCAAGGAGAAAACATGATTATATGACTATAATACTGTAGCACACACACACACACACACACACACACACACACACACACACACACACACACACACACACACACACACACACACACACACACTCACACACACACACACACACACACACACACACCACACACGCGCGCACACACACATGTGCACACACGCACACACACACATGCACACACACACACACACACACGCACACGCACACGAACACACACCGTCACACACACTTGACGTGTACAGTTTCAAATAGATTATGGTACTTGATGTCTGAGATTAGTGCACCTTACCGTTTATCCTTTGGCGTGTTTAGCTTCTGCTTTAGTAACGGCGGTGTTTTAGGGTATGCATAGGTTTTTTGGAGGCTTAAAATAGTCTTCTGGCTCATTCATAGCGTAACAACTTTCTTCGACTTCGCTGTCGTACAGATATTCTAACAACTTAACTAAACTGAAGGTGTATGGAGAGGATCTATGGTTGTAGTAAACATTCAAATTTGTCGACCAAGCAGATTCGGGATACAAATAGAACTTGTCAGAAAATATTTATACCATCAATATATAGATTCTATATAATATATATATAATCAGAATAGAGTCATACGTCATATACATAGTATAATATATAATATATATATATAATATATATATATAGTCTGTGTGTGTGTGTGTGTGTGTGTGTGTGTGTGTGTGTGTGTGTGTGTGTGTGTGTGTGTGTGTGTGTACATAATAATATTATGTTCTAACAATTGCTAAATTCTCCACTTTGAAACATTGTTATGTACATCACTTATTTCCATTCATACAATGTGTACTCATTT
>OZ026551.1:3274017-3324017 GCA_964020155.1 Chondrilla cf. caribensis | reverse complement strand
GTACACAGCAAGGCAGCTCACAGAGAGTACATACTACAAGATGTGCTTCTGTTACTGGGTAGAGGATGTGCTTTAGTGGGTATAGGACGTGGTTCAGTGAGGAGGGAACGTGCACATAGCTGTAGAGGAAGGCAATACAGGGGCAGACAGGCAGCTCAACACTTTAATTAACTTTAAATACTTTTATCATAATAATAAAATATTATGATGCATTTTCTCATGCTGATTACAATTTTTATTGTGATTAGTAAAATTAATTACATGTGCTATTATAATATGTTCATGTGCAAGCCATCTTAAATAAATTTGAGAACATTAAGTTCACTCAACAGTATATGCATTTTCAACTTCCTTCCGCAAGCCCCAGCAGACTCTGTCTGAACAAGTATTATTACCTCGTGTTAGTGAGGTTAATGCTTCCAATCCATGGCGAGTAAAAAGTAGGTCGCCCATGCATCTAATTGCTTTTCGTCAGGAAACATGTTGAATTATGGCCTATTAGCACTTTCTTCGTACGTATATTCCACGAGTTTGCAATCGAATGGTCGCGATTCATCCCTCTCATCAGAAGGGGGCACGGACATGTCACATACGGAGGTGGAAGACATTCATCAAAAATTTGGCAACAGTTGCCAAGGGACGAACAATAATGACACTCATGTTTTTCGCCTCAGGGGCAGAGTGTTCCGGGTCGGGCACCATTAGTAAGCTTAAAACAATCAACAGGAAGGTTATGTTCCCAGGTATACTTTGCCTGTTGTGTTTTCATTCACGTTGATATAATGCTTTTTATTCCTGTTATGATTCGATCTACACATATAATTTCAATTTCATAACATTATTGATTTTAAAGTTTATCACTAATAATTGCTGCGCAGAGTATTCCTGCTATGATTCAACCTATCCACGTTATCTCGATTTCAAAAACAAAAAATAGATAATATTATCTAAGACGGCAATATACGGCCACATACTACTTCACGTAGCGAGATCCTGAACCATGTTCACCCCTAGTTATATCCATCCGTACTCATTCATTCAAGTATAAACGTGTTCGTCGCTACAAGCGTCGTGTACTTATGTGTCCACGAGTATTGAGGCAAAAGTGTGTTCAAAAATGGTGCAAGAAATTGATTACAACGAAAAGATTCGACTCACCTTGTACTAAAACTAATGGTTTTACAAACAGAAATACCCGGGAAACTGGCAGACGTCAGCAACAGGGCTTTGAAAAGTACTATTGCGTAGAATATAGGCGTTTACGCTTTTGTTGTCAAACTCGTATGTACACGAGTTCTCACTCACGAGAAACTAAGTTTCCACGTACTCGTAACAACCATAAACGGTAACCCACAACACCTTCCCGCCCACCAAAAGTTCGACATCGTTTTGTTGCGCTTTTATGCAGTTTGTTTCACGGTGGTGTACACATTTGTTAATCTATTGGAATATTAGAGTGTCTGGACAAGCATTCGGTATCCCTCATCTGTCTCAGAAACAACCCACATCGAGCTGGATAGGTAGGTGCTGACCCTGGGCTATTGTAGGGCTATACATCCGTCAACATCTGATTCACTAATGTTACGGATAATGAACTGAAGATATTAGGGTTTTTGGATTTTCAAACTGTAAAAAATATGATCTCCCTGGTCTGTCTTTCTTATCCATGTATATATAATATATTATAACGCCTGATGCACATTATGAAATGGATCGATTTGGAATTCGAACTGTGTACATGATTAACCTCCTATTAGACAAAATTATAATATACTGATTGTATGAATTCTACCTGTGTCATCACTAGGTTAGTAGTATTCTACTGTCCCACAGGGAAGCTTAGAATAAACGGCCTTCCCACCGTTCTCCGCGTGTTTTGCGTGATTATAGCCTGGTACAAAGTTAGTGGAGTGGTATTTTACTATCCCGCAGGAAATCTTGGAATAAACGGCCTTAATTCCTGCCGTTCTCTTTGCTAGCCTAATACGTTCAGAATACTTTTCTGAGCATCTTTCTTCCGATTCAGTATAACAGTGATAATTTGTACTCTCAGCTAGTGATCCAGCTATTTCAGAATTGTGTGTTTACTGTTAATTTTCAAAACAGTTTACATAAAATCATACAGCAATTCGAGGACTGTTAACACAGAATTTCATGACATATTTCAAACATGTTGGTACAGTTAAAACCTAAATTACATTATAGTACATGTTATTATAGTTAGTGTGTTCAAACAAAATACACACATACAATTAATAGTCGAACATGCTAATACCATGAAACACCTGGGTACATATTAAAGGTAGCTTTAAGAGTGGACCAAGATTTAACACACTAAATATTGTATAATGTATCTTAATCATGATCTTACGTTCCTATCATAAAATAGTGTGTGCGACTCCTGTCTTTATTGACATATACAACTATTCCATTCTCTGTGTTCTGTACATTTCTTATGTGTTCTGCCATACACAGGTCTTAAAATAATATTGAGGTGAGATATGTAGTATTCACTATTCTCTATACTATTCTCTTCCATCATCACTTATTCTGTATTTTTACTCAGAATGTTTTGGATTGCTTATGTGGTTGCAGTGTATTCAATCACCCAATGGATAGGGAATTACCATGTGCAAGGTGCAGAATATAGAATAATTACATCAAATTCATTTTTAAAGTGATTCAAGTAAAAGCACAATCTTAGCCTGTAGTTATAACTTGGATAATCTCTCTTCTTTATGTACTCTAATTGCAAAATATAGCCGAGATTCGTCTTGTTGGTGGAAATGGAGTTAATACTGGACGTGTTGAAGTATACTACAACAATACATGGGGTACTGTATGTGATGATGGGTGGAGCCTGAATGATGCTGCAGTTGTCTGTAGAGAGCTGGGATTTCCTGGAGCTACCTCATCTTCTTGCTGTGCTGCATTCGGACAAGGAACTGGTCCCATCTGGTTGGATCGTGTGGGATGTACTGGTAGTGAGAGACGTCTAAGCTCCTGTTCTCATCTAGGCTGGGGAACAGTACATAGCTGCAGTCATTATGAAGATGCTGGAGTGAATTGTCAACGTGAGTATGTACATACATATACAGAGTATACTTCTTTGCATGCAGATAAGAACACGTACACACTATATTATGCGAACGCCTGCACATATGCGATCACATGCAGGGGGTCATTTCATCAGCATCATCAGTTTCTTTAGTTACACTTCGAACAACATGTTCTGAAGTACGTTGTTAAATTCTGTTTTACAGTCCTCAGATATTTACTATGTTCTGTTTTGAAAATTAACAGTAAATACAAAATTCTTGGGTATGCCTAAAACCCAAATTAATATAATATAATAATAATAATCATGCACAAACACAAAACAACCAACATTCATACAAGATCAGAAGATTCTCTAGGAATATGTGAGACTCAATCCAACTTTATTCATAATCAGACTGTTATTCAATTGGCCAGCCACCGGAATTTATCCACAACATGTCTCAACATTATTATCACCTCCCTAAATGTTGGCTGTTTCAAGGGGTTATGTGCAATAAACAGGTACATTTACTCTTGCAATTGAAACCTGATAAATGTGATGAAACAGCTGAATATTCAGGTTGAGGCTTAATCAGAATTTAACCATCTAGTTCAGAACAATGTCATGTTTTTCAAAGTATGCAAAAATACCTAGAAATTGCAGTTGAGGAGTTGGCTAGTGGGTAAAAGGAATAAATAGCAGGTGATACAGTCACACTTTGAATTATTTACCAAGGACGTCAGTCCGATGTGATTAAATTGAGATGTAACTGTATAGCTACACATCCTGCTTGGAAGGGACATAACTAACTTGTGTCATGGGATGGCAGTTTTGTTATTACTCCATTGTTTGCTGTTGCTGATGTTGTTGGAGACAGGAAATTGTTGGTCACCTCCCATAATAATGGGGTTGCAAGCAGATATACACACAGACAAGGGAGCCAAACTTTTATATACAGACCCGCCTATTTCAAATGTTGTCCAGGAAAAAAAATTAATCCTAGTTATCAACACCTAGAATGAAATACTTGAATAGCGATCAACTACATGGAAGAATGTGCAATCTGCAAACTACATAGTAAAATATGAAATCTCTTTTAAATCTACATAGTATCTATCTCATCATTACAACAATCTCTGTAGCAAAGGTTCATCTTGTGGGTGGAAATGGAGTGAATACTGGACGTGTTGAAGTATACTACAACAATACATGGGGTACTGTATGTGATGATGGGTGGAGCCTGAATGATGCTGCAGTTGTCTGTAGAGAGCTGGGATTTCCTGGAGCTATCTCAGCTTCTTGTTGTGCTGCATTCGGACAAGGAACTGGTACCATCTGGTTGGATGATGTTGGATGTACAGGTAGTGAGACCAGCCTAAGCTCCTGTTCTCATCCAGGCTGGGGAATACATAACTGTGGTCATAGTGAGGATACTGGAGTGTATTGCCAATGTGAGTATATAATACATTACTTGCTATCACAATAGAACCTCTTTATACAGGACACACTGGTACTGACCATTTTGTCCACTGTAGAGAGGTCGTTCACACTTTAAAAAGAGATGAAAAAAATTAATGTATTAGTACCATAGGAAAGTCTACTTTGGTGTCTTATAAAATCTCCTTTGTCTGGAGGTGTTTCCTATGGTGTCCTCCATTTGGAGATTCCTTCAATAAAGGTTACATTGTATCTATGTATGTGCATAGATTAGAACATTCAAATCAACAAAGATATCTATGCTTGGGGCACATTGCCATCTGTTTTTTTTTAATGTCTAGAGGTGTATATGAAATGTAAGCATTTTCAGAGCTACCAGTCACCAAGAAACATGTAGCTGGTACTTGTACCACAACTGCAACCCAGTATAATTTATTGTTATAACCATAGTATTGATGTCACTTGTTTCCTGAATATGTAACTTTAAAGTTAATAGACAAAAGGCATTCCATCCATAATAATGGGGTTGCATGCATATATACACACAGGCAAGGGCACCCACACATTAATATACAGATCCACCTATTTAAATGGTGTGCAGTCAGAAATTAAACATACATACAAGCGTTTACACCTGATAATAATACTTGCTTGAATTTAGTACCCCAGGTTCGTCTTATTGGTGGAAATGGAGTAAACACTGGACGTGTTGAAATATACTACAACAATACATGGGGTACCGTATGTGATGATGGCTGGAACCTGAATGATGCTGCTGTTGTCTGTAGAGAGCTGGGATTTCCTGGAGCTATCTCATCTTCTTGTTGTGCTTCATTTGGACAAGGAACTGGTCCCATCTGGCTGGATTATGTGCAATGTACAGGTAGTGAGACCAGCCTAAGCACCTGTACTCACCCAGGCTGGGGAATACATGTACATAGCAGCTGTAATCATTATGAAGATGCAGGAGTCTATTGCCAATGTGAGCACTACATGCATATATACACACAAATAAGGACACCCACCCCTTTGTATACAGAGCCACCTATTTATAACTGTTGGTGACAGGAAATTGAAATCAACAAAGGTATCTATGCTTGGAGCGCATTCCTATTGGTTCTTTTTAATATCTAGAGATGTACATTATCAGATAAAATGTTGACAGCTTCAGAGCTAACAGTAAATGCCACCAAGAAAAATGTAGCTGGCATTTGTACCACAACTGTATGCCTTCTGGTATACATTGTTATTATCATAGCACTAATGTTACTTATTTTCAAAATAAATCACTTAATAGACGAAAAACACTTTTACACTCACCTCCCATAATAATGGCAAGGCTGTAGGAAGTCGTGTGGCTGAGATTTTGGCCTTACCACTTTTTCGAAATTCCACTTCTGCCATCCTTGGATTACATCATAATTCATATGTTATAATGATGTAATCAACCTTGACAAATTACAGACACCCTCCATTGGTGAGAAACCTCATTAGCCTCTCTCTTTTAATCTCCAAGCAAGCACGTGTTTGGTCCAAAGAATGTTTAGACTAGTATGTTCATGTGAATTATTGCAAGCGAGAGTGGACATTTATTTTATACAGCCTTACCAATTTCCAAATGCTTCCTACAGCCTAGTATGAGATTGCATGCATATATACACAGATATGGAAGCCAGACTTTATGCATACATACCCAACCATTTCAAATGTTGTCCAGGAATTAATCCTAATTATCAACACCTAGAATGAGTTACTTGAATAACGATCAACTACATGGAAGAATGTGTAATCTGCAAACTACATGGCAAAATGTGACATCTCTTAAATATACATAGTATCGATTTCATTATTACAAAAACTCCATGCAGCCAAGGTTCGTCTTGTTGGTGGAAATGGAGTGAATACCGGACGTGTTGAAGTATACTACAACAATACATGGGGTACCGTATGTGATGATGGGTGGAGCCTGAATGATGCTGCAGTTGTCTGTAGAGAGCTGGGATTTCCTGGAGCTATCTCAGCTTCTTGTTGTGCTGCATTTGGACAAGGAACTGGTACCATCTGGTTGGATGATGTGGCATGCACAGGTAGTGAGACCAGCCTAAGCTCCTGTTCTCATCCAGGCTGGGGAATACATAACTGTGGTCATAGTGAGGATACTGGAGTGTATTGCCAATGTGAGTATATAATACATTACTTGCTATCACAATAGAACCTCTTTATACAGGACACACTGGTACTGACCATTTTGTCCACTGTAGAGAGGTTGTTCACACTTCAGAGATGAAAAAATGTATTAGTACCATAGGTATGTCTACCTTGGTATCTTATAAAGTGTCCTTTGTAGGGAGATAATTCCTATGCTGTCTTCCATTTGAAGTGTTTGTTAATAAAGGGTACACTATTTTTTTGTATGTACACACAGATTAGAACATTCAAATCAACAACAATATCTATGCTTGCAGTACATCCCTACCTATGTCTTGTACTATCTGGAGGTGTACATTGTCAGATGAAATGTAGGCAGCTTCAGAGCTAACAGTAAATGTCACCAAGGAACATGTAGCTGGTACTTGTACCACAACTGCTTTTGGTATAATATAATATTGTTGAACCATAGCAATAATTTTATTTCCAAAATATGTAACTTGATAGACAAAAGGTATTCCATCCATAATAATGGGGTTGCATGCATATATACACAGACAAGGGTACCCACACTTTTATATACAGACCCACCTATTTGAATTGTGTGCAGGCAGAAATTAAACACACAGTGGACCCTCACTTATCCTAACACCTTGGGACCGAGGGGTGGTCGGATATGCAAAATGTTTAGATAACTGAAACGGGACTGAATGCATTATGATATGTCAATATATTACTCATTATTTGGCTACATGTTGGCTAGAAAGTAAAACACAACAAATGGTTTGGAACTTTTCCATGATCCCTATTTTTGTTTTCATTTCGACTTCCGGAATGAAACGCTCGTCTACATCTAAGACGTGCTCCTACACGTAACCACAACAATGAATTTATATTATAATTTATATTGCGCGAAAAAAGATGGCCGATTTCGAACGCCGAGAATGAAAAATTGGGCTGAAACTCGTGCTTTGAAGCTTCGCTGAACATAATAACTATAACGAAGGTTCTTCTGAACCTAAGGAAGACCCTTTTTAACTCGAATTACTTATTTGCTGACTGTTCAAGTACGTGTACCTATTATTATTATTCACCACTAAGGCCAAATGGCTAATGTGCAAATAGCTATCCCTGGAAATTTGGTGTCCGGATAATCCGAGCCTCTGGATAAATGAAGTCCGGATAAATGAGGGTCCACTGTACATATAAACAGATACTTGATAATGAAGCCTGCTTGAATTTAGTACCCCAGGTTCGACTTGTTGGTGGAAATGGAGTTAACACTGGACGTGTTGAAATATACTACAGTAATACATGGGGTACTGTATGTGATGATGGCTGGGACCTGAATGATGCTGCAGTTGTCTGTAGAGAGCTGGGATTTCCTGGAGCTATTACATCTTCTTGTTGTGCTGCATTTGGACAAGGAACTGGTACCATCTGGTTGGATGATGTGGCATGCACAGGTAGTGAGACCAGCCTAAGCTTCTGTTCTCATGGAGGGTGGGGAAGACATAACTGTGGTCATTATGAAGATATTGGAGTGTTCTGTAAACGTAAGTACCACACAAACATATAACAATGTGTCGCCTTATAAGGTCACCAACATAAAGTGCACCCAAATTCACATGGCATTAAAAATTAGATACAAAAATGAAATATTATTTTTTGGAGAAACACCAACCATGACATAATGTACATTTTCATATTATTATTATGAAGATATCTGATTTGGGAATTGTATCACAACTGTTATATTTGGATATAGTTTTCTTGTATCCCCTTTCTTATATAAATAAATAAAGATCATTCATTTCGTGATTATGTACGTATAGTTTCATGGCATTCAAGTGCTCAATAAAATGAATAAAAACAAAGTAATCCTAATATCTCGGTACTCGGTGTATACTTTTATATAGCAGTTATAGCTATTAATTTCTATGTACGTTCGTATGCATATTTTTTCCATTTTTATTGTGTATAGCATAATTAACTGTTTGGAATGTTGGCAATTATAATAACTCCCGATTAGGTATGCTCTTCCCTGTAGTTATTATAGATAAGATATTGAAACACCTCCGTACATTTACATGTTTTTAATCACAAATGTAGCCCAGATTCGTCTTGTTGGTGGAAATGGAGTAAATACCGGACGTGTTGAAGTATACTACAACAATACATGGGGTACTGTATGTGATGATGGTTGGGACCTGAATGATGCTGCAGTTGTCTGTAGAGAGCTGGGATTTCCTGGAGCTACCTCATCTTCTTGTTGTGCTACATTTGGACAAGGGACGGGTCCCATCTGGTTGGATAATGTTGGATGTACAGGTAGTGAGACCAGCCTAAGCTCCTGTTCTCATCCAGGCTGGAGAATACATAACTGTGGTCATGGTGAGGATGCTGGAGTGAATTGTCAAGGTGAGTACATATTAGTAGACATTAGTACATATTTTATGTATTTTACACAGATTGGGACACAAAATGTAGTACTGTATGTCAATGCTCAGTGCATATTCCTATTTATAGGTAATATTATATTAGCCAGTGTACACTGTTTGTTAAAATGTAGACAGCCCCAGAGTTGATAGTAAATCGATCAAGCAACATGTACTTGGAGTGGTAATTGTACCACAACCCCACCAGCTGTCTTTCTGGTATTATTATAATCTGTCATAACAATCATAATAATTATTACATATTTACAAAACTTCCACTTGATTATCCAAATTTGTACAGACTTATTGTCTAAAATGCTAATGATAGGAACTGTATTCTTTGTACTATTAGTATTAATTTAAAGACCATACGTTATTAATTATAAGAGAAATAGAAGAAATCATTGTGCACATCTTGATGATGGATGTTGACACTATTACACCTAATAACAAAATGTATTTGATTTAATCTAGTACCCCAGGTTCGTCTTGTTGGTGGGAATGGAGTGAACACTGGACGTGTTGAAGTATACTACAACAATGCATGGGGTACTGTATGTGATGATGGGTGGAGCCTGAATGATGCTACAGTTGTCTGTAGAGAGCTGGGATTTCCAGGAGCTATTACATTTTCTTGTTGTGCTGCATTTGGACAAGGAAAAGGTAACATTTGGTTGGATGATGTTGGATGTACAGGTAGTGAGACCAGCTTAAGCTCCTGTTCTCATCGAGGTTGGGGAATACATAACTGTGGTCATGGTGAAGATGCTGGAGTGTTTTGCCAATGTGAGTACCACATGCACACTCCAGAGATCAACTATATTATTTATATAGGATCCATTTAATGTGTTGTGTCAAAAGTAACAGAACTACGTAGCACTCACACAAAGCATAATATACTGTTTGTGTATAGTTTTAATATTTGCATTGATACATAGTTGCTCAGAGATAAAATTACTAATTTTTAATTTTATACAAACTTGAATTTTGTATGACTGTAAGTCTAAATTTGACATGATCGAATATCTATTAATGTTCAATTGTGTACGTGCGTATGATGTAATATTTTATGTGTTTAATTACTGATTATAATCATCATAGTGGACCAAATAACACTAACTGTCTGTGCATGCTTCATATAAATACTTACTATTAAACTGTAATTAATGTACCTCATGTACATTCTTTTTCAGTGTGGTATGTTCGTCAAGTCTTTGTTGCCAGAACTGTTCAAAATTCATCTCCAGCTCTGAGAGTGTCGTGGACACCAATCAGAAGGTGGGGCATTGGCTACCTCATCATCTACAGTACAAGTAGTGGAACACAGTCTACCCCACCCGATACCAACCTCAACTGGTATCGTATACCTAGTGGAATCACTAGCACAACTGCTACACTGGGTCCACTTGACAGAGACACAACTTACTTCATTTGGGTAGCACCAGTATTGTCAGGTATGCAGGGACGATACAGTAATAGAGTACAGCAGACTACGTATAATTGTGAGTTAATGTTTTTATTATAAATTATTTATGCAAGAATAATATGCCAACTTTGAATGGGAAAACTTATATAGACATACGTATATATGTATATATATGTATATATATATTCACAATCAGTTCCTTATGGTGTCTTCATATATATAATTGACTATATAGTGTGAAAGTTTCTCCTATGGCAGTAGTATGGCAGTAAAGCCTTTAAGGTACCCATGCAATCATTTCAATTGCCTCAAACACAGCAGAAGCATTACTAATGTTTAGATCTCTATAAAGTACCATCATTGATCAATACAGTACAATGGTAATGCTATTGTATTCTCTTCCTTCAAGTCATTAGCTTGCTTAATTACAGATATTAGATGCTCTCTTTATACCTTCGTACTTACTGTACAGTGTTACATTTTTGCATACTAGACTCAAATCACAATTGAATACAATGTTACCCAATTATTTCGATCGACTCAAACACAGCCCAAGCAAAATTAATGTTTAGATCTCTATAAAAGTACCACCATCGATCGATATAGTATAATAATACATGCTATTGTATTCTCTTCCTTCAAGTCATTAGCTGGCTTATCTATGGGTTTCTGTGAAATCTGGCTGTTTTCATCCTTTTTGTACTCTTGGTTGCTTCTCCTTCCCAATCTGTCTATGATGTCTGTGACAATATTGAATCTATGATATTGACCAAGAAACATTTAAGTGCCTGTGGTGACTTCAACATCAACATGTCAGACCCGACCAAACCTCACTCCAAAACATTTCATTTCATCACATCTCATTCAACCTATCCAACCTATTTCTCTCCCTACTTGCTATTCCAACTCAATCCAACCAACACAATGTGTCTATGAAGTATGATGTGTCTGGAATGTATGAAGGTTATGCACTGTACTCAACTCAACTTGAATGCAATTAACTAAAATTTTAATTTTTATGTTCTTTGACCCTTGATTATGTGTTATGTTTTTATGCATGGGGTTTTAGTTCATTTTGTGTACTTTCTTTTCTTTTCCTTTCTGGGTGCCACTTATAATAGCCTATGGATAACAGTCCCCAGGTTAAATAATATTCCCTGATACCCTGATCCCTGATACCCTGAATGTTGTTCATGCATTCCGTGCTGGATCTCATGAATGCTCCTTTGGCACTACACAGTTTTATCACAGGGAACCAGCATAGGTTTGTATACAAAACTAAAATATTATTATGTTACTTCTAATAGCTCCCCTTCCAAACTGACTGCATACACATTGGAACATCTCTTCACTACTTCTATGATGTTTAATCAGAATTTTAATACAAAGCTAAGACTGACTGTTGGAAGTGGTAAACAATAATTGTTTATCATTGTTTAGCAATTATTGCTGAACATACAAAATTATGAACAAGGGGATTCAATAACGTTAAGAAATATGATTATAATAATTCAGTGAACTTTAGCCATAATGTCTTTCTTACTGTTCACAATCATTACAGTACCATCTATTCCAACTGTACAAGTGATCTCGAACATGAACAATTCTAGTCTTCATGTACACTGGAACAGTACAGGAGCTGAGGATTTTATTGTGTACTACTGGAAGACCAGTGCACCATCTAATGTGTATACCATTGCAACAGCATCAGCATCCTACAATTTTACTGAAATGGACTCAAAGACCCATTATGGAATAATTGTGTCTGCTAGAAACAGACTGGGATATGTCAACAGCTCTGTAGCAGTAGGGTACACTATGCCTGGAGGTACGTAATTTGAACTTGTTCAATGAGAAAACATGATAATATGACTATAATACTGTAACACACACACACACACACACACACACACACACACACACACACACACACACACACACACACACACACACACACACACACACACACACAACATACATGCATACACATAGATTTTAAACAATTCATTGCATTTCATTCATTCATGCAAATTGTGAGTAGAGGTTATTGTGAGTACTGATATAACATCAATATACAGTTTCTATACAATACATACAGAATAGAGTCATACGTCATATACAGTATATCATAATGGCATCTTCTAACAGTTGCTAAATTCTCCACTTTGAAACTATTGTTCAATATGATATATGTATATGATCCCTTCTTGCCATTCATACAATGTGTACACATTTCATAAAATTATTTGAACTACATCATAGTTCCTGGGCCACCATTTGGACTCACTTACAAAACATCTTCTAATACCACTGCTAACATCAGTTGGAGTGAACCAGAGGAGCCAAATGGAGTGATATTGAGCTATGTTGTGGAGTATGGAGAGTTTGGAGAGAATGCTACTCTCAGGGAGGAAGTAATAACACCACCGTACATAATTCAGAATTTAGGTAAAAATTTGGAACTTGAATTGGGTTAGCTCCCTGAAATTTTGAAGGCACTATTCTTTGTTGCTTGCTTCCTTCAGCCGGGTACACTCCATATGTGGTCACTGTCTCAGCAAGAACTACAGTTGGCATTGGCCAATCATCATCAATTACCCTATTCACAGTGGAAGGAAGTAAGAAGTGGATGTTTGTTACATACCGGGATGAGATGGAGGTTGCAAAAATTAAATTTTTGTTGTGATTGGAAGACTTGTGTAATTCTATGATTACTAATTGATTTTTTAGTATTTTCCTTGTCTGATTTAGCCCCGACTTCCCCTCTGTCCAATGTTGCAATCACTCGCAGAGGAAGTGAGTCAGTTGAAGTATCTTGGACACCTCTTTCACTGACAGAGGCAAGGGGATTTCCCAAATATGTGATATCATACATCTCAGATGATAGTAGTATCACAGGAACTGTTGAGTCTACCAACAGCAGTGTGGTCATCAGTGGACTGGATCCACAGTTCGGATATATATTCACTGTTTATGTTTCAACTGGGAATGGACATGGGTCACCGACACTCAGTGAGTTATAGTGTATATACTGTGGAAATGGATGAGTATAAGTAATATTTACCACTTTCTTTAGTTTCATATGTTGTTACTACCGCTATATGTATTATATTATTAGATATTGAGACTTTTATTTGTACTCTTATAAAATTTATTTAACAGGTGCTCAAAATGTTAAAGCCATAATATATAGTCATCCAGTGGTAGCAGTATATGTACACATTTATAACAAAATCATCAAGATATATTATTATGTCATGTACTCTAGGGAATATCAGTCTTTTTAGTACATTCTATATCACCTGGATCTATCTTCCTTTGTGTGAAGGATATCTAAGGAATACATCTCACATGACTGCTGTTATTGTCGGCACTGGTTGTGCTTGTGCTGTGTTTGGTGTCATTGTTGCTTCGTTGATTATTGGAAGTTTGGTTGGAGTGTGTAGGCTGAATAAGTTCAAAGCCAGGGAGAAAAGGTACGTCCGTGTGCATGCCAATGTGATGTACTATAATATTATGTCGGTGTATCTGAGGATTTATGTAGGTTTTCAATTTTTATGTATGCCTCTGTATGATATAAAAATACTGTTATATGGATTATATGTACAATATTATATTATATAATATTGTATTGTGATAAATTAATAGTTGAGACTTCCATGTCTCTAAAGGGCAAGTGTTACTGCCATTGTTTAATTGCCATCAGATCTGCAACAAGAAATAAAGAAGATATTTATGATTCAGTTGAGATGAATCGTCAAAAGTCTCATATATCTAGTGATGATTCTGTTATTATGCAAAAGAATGTGGCTTATGAATATGTAGACTATTGATCATAACTATATATATGTACGTATGTTGGAAAGTGATAAAAACTTCCAGCAATTGCATAAAGCTCACTTTAAGACCCTTTAAGAATTTAATTACATTTGACTTTGTAATTTTTGAAAGGAAATTTGATTTTCTTGGTTGGTTGCTAATTCTCATTGTGAGATACTAAAGCCTGTTATTATGTCCATCATCAATATTATGAAATAGATATTGCTATTATAGGACTCCAAAATTTCTATCAGCCTTAATGTATACCGTACCAGCTGTACAATGTCATACGTAAAAGTATGTATGTATAATATTATATATAGAATGTATAATACCTTGTGTCAGCGAGTTTATATATGTTTTAAATTATAATTATAGCCATTAATATTATTGGCTATTGTTACAATTATTAATCAGTATGATGGGATGATATACCATTTTCTCAGAGGCAAAATAGAAAATTGTGCAATGTCCCTGTTCCTGCATACTGTATAGAAGTCTGCAGTGAAACATGTACAAGGATCAGATGTTACTACACTAGTACTACTTCAGTAACATCTTACTCTCAAGGAAATAGGCATATTTTTCTGTAAATATATAATAATATTATTATACAGGTACATCTTATTAATGTCACAATTTATTATGGTGGATTGAGGAGTTTGGATATTAATTGGATATTTATTGGTATATTTACCGGTATATTATAATATTATGAGTATTGGGAAATTGTGGCAGATTACGTAAACAGTTCGGTAAACAATGTGGTGGTGGATTATATATATAGCAAGGATTCACTATACTATGCATGTACATAAATAATCCTGTGACAGTCTTGATATGTAGAAACAATGTCAATTCATTGACAATAAATTTCATTCACTTATTGGTGTTGCTGTCTATTTACATTAATTTTATAATAATATAATACTAGACTTAATATTATAATATAAGAACAAATAATAAATTATATGTAGTTTCTAATAATAATAAAACGTATACATGTACCATGCAGTGTCTAGCACTATACATCATGTCAGGTACTTTCATAGAAAACATATATAATAACTATAGAAGCAAACTTAAGAAATTGAAACTCATTCAAACATCTCTAAACCACCTAGTTCATGTGCAAGAGGATATGGTGGTGAGGTATATGCCTGATTGTGGAGAAAGAAAATACATAAAATTCACGGAAATGCACAAAATTAATATCTTGTGGTGTTGACAATTATTCCTTACATGTTGCCAATAATACTGAAAATAGTGCTGCTAACCAACCCCCTAGAGGGCTGACAAAAATAATCAGAGCTACGATCACCGCAAGTATGGCTGCAATAGAGAAGAATACGTATGGACTGACTTTCATTATATACACATAATTAATATGCAATTTTTTATAGATCAAAGAACTGACCAAACAGGAATCCAATATAACAGAGTGTCTCTCTGTCTAATCCTGGTGAATCTATTGTCTGCTGTTGTAACTTTGAATTGACTAAATAAATCGAATGTTTCAATAAATATGTAGTCATACAGTCAGATAAAATATATTATAAATAATATTATATATTTATCAACAGTTTCAAGCAAATTTTATTTATAATTATATGTGATGTCACAGTAAGTATGTACGTATGACAAACCATAATTACTCATACAGACAGATCAGTTATACTTGCACACATACATAATAAAATTAAAAACATCTCACCAAAGTACAGTAGATAGAATTATTAATAAATCTTAAGTTAACAGCTGCTACCAAAGGAAATCAAGCATAGGGCATAATGCTATATATCACTTGTGAAGTCAATGATTCACAAAAGTTACAGATAACAGAATGTAGAGTACGGCTGTCCTTGTATTAAACTATTCAGTGGTTTGTGCCATAAATGTGACTAATTACTGCTGGATCTAAACTAGCTATGAGGCAAAAAATGGAAACCATCACTATATACACTGAACTTGAAATTAAATTGAAAACAATAACAGGTTCAAAAGACGAGAACTAGTGATTGAGAAGTTATGAATAGTGAGTCATGTGGTTACCCTAGAGCTCACCATATGGTTCAAGGTCTTTGGGATTGAATCGCTTATGTAATTCAGGTGGAGGTTGACTTGTGAAGATATCAATACAATCTAATAAAAATAGTATACAATATTTGAGAACATTGTAATTGATCTGAGTGTGATATGAACCTTCCAAATGTTGGCTTTCATTGTCACTGGAAGAATCATCTGAATGTACAAGCTTGGTGTGAGATTTTTTACCTGCAGGGGGAAATTAAAAATCAAAATTAAAAATTATCATACATTAAAAATGTCTGAAGCCTATAACAGAGTTCAAGGTTAGATATATCTCACAGAGTACTAACTTAAAGTTACTTTTAGCAAGTAAAAAAAGCAATAAATCAATGCAAAATTTGTCACTTAAAAGGTTGAAACATATTGGAATGAACAAATCATAGTTATTACAGAAAGTGCTACTATTGTGCACACACTGTTAAGGATCTATAGCTCACCAAAAGCATCTCTGTGTAGGTTTACACTCCCAGTCAGAGTCGTAATGCGCTTGGGAACTTGTTGAAATTTTTTCTCCATTTTTGCCGCTACAGTGTTGAACACTGCTGAAAGGTCCTTGTCCTTTACAATCAAGCGTGTGACCTCGCTGGAAAAATACCCACCAGAGGCACTCTCTCTTGCTTTGGTATAATCTAAGGTGGCATAAGCTATAAAGTGGTCTGATCCCCTGATACCTCCTCTTGCATTGCCTGCTGGCTCTTTTTGCGTAATCTGTAAGATTGGCGAAGGGTGTACTCTGCAACAGTCGAAAAAGAAAAGTTTCTTCTGGTGCTTTCGTCTTTCATTGTATATCAATGGATCTAGAATACACTCCTCCACATTTATGGGAGCACATTCTTGAGAATAAATGGAATCCTTACTTCCATGGCCGGCAAACACGAAAGCCAAATATTTACACTTCTCATCTAGCTCAACAGTTAGCAAACTGTCGACCATCTTCTGTATTCTCTCCGCAGTTGCATCTTTGTTTTTGACAACACGAACATCAAATTTCAAGAAATTCAAGGCTTTCTCCCACTTGCAGGCATCCTCATTGGTACCTATTAGGGGTTTCAATTGGATCCCATCCCAATCATAGTCAATTGTGACAATCACAGCCAGTCCTACTGTATCACTCTTCTGTTTGCCAACAAATATAGAGGGATCTAAAAAGGTATGAAAGTCAGTATCTGCTACAGAAAATTCGCCAGGGCCATCAATTTGTCAAATTTCGTATCAGGTGACCATGTTTCATGGGCACCGCCATGACAATATATTTGATATTGCATGTGCCTGTACATGTTTCTGTCAATCCACCTTTTATAGACTGTAAACCCACTTTTCTTGTACTAACACGTAGAATCGAATGAGTATCTATACGTATGTGGGACCATGAGTATCTAATGTCTACAGTTTTCGTTTAAATTAGCTAAATTCAATGAAATAATGTAAAGGTCGGTCTTTTCATGGTTTTATTGAAATAGATGTTCAAAAAAACAGTTATCTGTCCATTAAGGAAATGTGTCTTACATTGTCGCCTTCCAGCCGCGTATCTCAAACAGAATCAGACCCATATCACACACAAAGGATACGGAGACTTCATACTTACCTTCCTGGCGTTTTTTCCCTTTAGGGCGGTCTCCAACATCCGAATCTATTAGTATCAAATTGAATCTAATCATCACATCTTTAACTACTCCTAAACACACATTCCTATACAAAAATGACAACAAAAGTATGAAATTAATCTGTTGGTGACTTCATTTCAATCATGTAGTCACCCATCCGATCAGGTCTGTATACCTAGTACCTCAGGATACAGTGGGAACTATAGGGTGGAACCAGTCTACCGTGGTTACCTTTGGACCCGGTGACTTGGCTGTTATAGAGGTGGCCCCAAGACGTAGACTTAATTGTATACTGAGTCTATCATTCCTATAACGGAGATTTAATACCAAATGAACTAAACTACACTGGAATTAACCTTTAGAGTTCATGGCCTGTATCCAATCATACCGAACGGCTGTATTAAGCAATCAGTAGAATCTATTGCGTCATAAATTTCCTTGACATGACCCGCCTTAAACCACAAGTTATGCGTCTGCTACCGTATGAGTTCGTACCGGTTGATTTGTATAATACGATATTTTGTGAAACTGTAATGTATGGGAGGTATAGGGCCGCCATTTTGTTTTCGCGTCATCCCTACATATAGAGTGCTATCGCACTCTAAATGATAGTTTAAAACAATGTCGGTCTGTTTTGACTACACGTTGATTGATTTCACTTTAGCCTGAATCATTCGTCGTACAAAATGTCTACGGCTACGGTGACTTTTGAAGCCGCCGCGACGGATTCCATTCCAGTTAACGTTGCCGAGTGGAATGATTGTCTCATTTGTCTACTAACTGTTATTGTTAGTGCGGCCTTGGTGTGTTGTGTCTTCTTTAAACCATTTCGTGTGTTGTATTCTAAACTGTGGTCAAGAACCACTTGTAAACTGATTCGGCTTGTACCTACACTATTACGAATTTTGAGAACTGTAAGGTCTGATCGGACTCCGCCGAGAAAGAGAAAACTTCCTTTTCTCTACAGTTCGTCTCGTAGTTGTTTCAGAAAAGAGAAGCCCAGGAGATATAGAAGAAAGACGATACAGGAAGATGCGAGAGTACCGAGTACCCACAATGGTAAGATATAGGTTGCAGTATTTGGCTTCAAGTGGACTAGACCAGTAATTACAAGTTTTTAGGGCAATATTATATGGTTACCGTACCTAGGCTTTATAATATATTGTATATTAACATGTCTTTAGACGTAGAATATTGAGCTGTGGACAACATCCACAAGTGTTTTATCATGGGTAGGTGTATGAGCTTACATCAATGGCTGAGTCGGCACCACATGTTAGACAAGTTATTTATGAAATCCACCTATTTGGTGTCCCCTAAAAGCTAGCATTTACATACACTATACTATCATATTGATCACAAGACATCCTTGTGATTGGGTAAATATGGGGAGTGGAAATGGGATAATTTGGACAATCCCAGTAACATGTACAGAAGATTTTCAAAATAAGACTACACAAGGTATAATTATTGAATTATGCATGATTTAAAGATGACAAACATTTGCATATTTGATTCCATTTTTGGTATAATTCTTGTTTATCTATTAGGTTGTCACAAAATGTCTACTTTAGAGATTGGACGATCAAGACAAGAAATTGAATGGTTTTTAAATGAAAAGAGTATAGTGCAGTTATTCCAGTATATCTCTGTACAGGAAAGCACAGTGAATGGCTCACTTAAAAACGAAAATATTATCAGTCGTCATGAACAACAAGAAATCACACAGACTCGAGTTCAAGTTGAAGCCAATGGGGTTGTCCACAAGGCACTGCTGAAGGACTGCAGTGTGGCAAAAATGAGAACATTCAAGGATATTCTTAGCACCTTAGATGTCTCAAATGATGCAAACAAAGAAATGGCTTTGAAAATAAAGGAGTTTCTAGGTATGATGAAAACTAGAATGCTTCAAATGCACACACTCTGAGGAGCATCATTAAAGAATCAGTATATTAGACTAAGTCATTATTTTACTTAGGTTATGTTGTAATAATAATAATTAAAACTGAAGTCCTGATTGTATCAATGTGCATTGTGTGAGATTCTGGATTGTAATTCGTCAATGGATTTCTACTCCATAAACAGACCCCATCCCAATCCCCACAAAAAATTTAAATACTTCATTATGGTGAATTTCCATATCTCAATGTATGTATAATATTGTCGGGCTGTAAGAGTATTACATATGACATATCCTAAAAGTAGTTATCAACTAAGTCTTATTTCCAGCTCATGGTATCTTTTTGCAGAAACAGGAACAGTTGGAGGATCTGCATGCACAAGTGAATTTAATGTTAGTTGCGCATTGAAAGTTAGATTTCTCGTATCTCCAAGTGGTTTGTACTATTTGTAAGAACTGTAATCGTGTTAAGAGTCTGATGTGAATGGAACAATTATTGCCAGTATAGCGATGTGTGTATGTGTGTGTGTGTGTGTGTGTGTGCGTGTGTGTGTGTGTGCATGCGTGCACATGTGTGTGTGTTACTGGCCAGTGCACTCAACTTGTTGAAAGCATAATAAATTGAAATACCAAACACCACATATTATGGGAACTATAATATTAGATGTTGGAGTATTAAACACTGCTCATTTGCTGCATTATGTATGCATTAGATATACACTTGTCCCAACTTAATCTCATTAGATATACAGTTATCCCAACTTAATCTCATACTGCTTAAAGGAATATTCTGGTTAATGGAATACATTTTCAAAGTACAGAATCATTTGTATTCACTTACTATAGACATATGATTGATTACTATAGTAATCAATCAGCTTCTAGGAATACTGTTCAAAGTAATATTCTGGATAAAGGAATTAAACAATTAAATTGTCCATATAGCCAATAATATTTCCATACATAGGCGCTTACTTACATGAAGTGGGTGATTATCACCAATATATTGTACAGCACGCTTCCTTGATGCATGGCCATGTAACACAATAATCAATATTACATGTCTTGCCTACAGTATACCACTCCAGCCTGCAAGGAATATAAGCATTTCCTGAAAGAATACTATTTGAATTTGAAAGCTGTAGAAGATACTTGGCTGAAGAAGAACGAATTAACTTACATCCGTCTTCGGCTATTGGAAGCTGCAGATGAGAGCCGTATTAGAGGAGACGATCCTGTGGCACTTGAACTGAGTGGTTCTGCAACGACAGACAATGACTTCATCCAATACAGTCCAATTGATGTCGGTGATATCCTCCACTTCCACTGTGATGCTACATGCATCCAAAGAAAACGTGTACTGATCGAAGGTGCCCCAGGGTCAGGAAAGACAACCATAGCTAAGCATATCTGCAACGAGTATGCTGCTGGGAAGTTGGGACAAGAATTTGAAATGTTAATTTTCGTTTCTCTTCGTTTACTCCAGCACTATGCCAGCGGTTGTAACAGTTTGAAGGACATGATGGTTTTATGTTCGCGTGAACTGAAGTCACATTTACATGAAATTATCACACAAATTATGAAATCACAAGGCAAAGGTGTATTATTCCTACTGGATGGATGGGATGAACGCCCATTGAATAGCACCTTCTTAGCCCAGATCATGAATGGAAATGAACTCCCCGCATCCTCTGTTATTGTTACTTCACGTCATAATGCCGCAGAGTCTTTATATGGACTAGTTAACAGAAGGATAGAAATTTCACCCTTCTCTGCCAGGCAGAAGGAAGAATTTGCATCTGCATATTTCTCCAATGATGTACACAAAGCACGTTTACTTGATTGTTTGTCCACAAGACCAAATCTTTCTGATCTTTGTTCCTATCCCATGGTTATGTCAATGGCTTGCTTTGTGTGTAAGGTAGACGGTACACTTCCATCCACCATGACAGAAGTATATGAACGATTTGTCATCTTGGCTATTAATCGCCATCTGAAAGAAAAATCACAAATTAAACCATCTATTCGCTCACTTGCTGACATTCTAAATAGCCATTTATTTCATGAGCTCCGAGCCCTAACAAAGCTGGCACTAGAAGGTGTAAAGTCTAACTGTCTTATCTTTAGTGGCCAAGATTACCCAGAAGTTAATGCAATAGCTAGTCATAGCTATGGGTTGCTCATCACCTTTAATCAAATAGACTCTATGGGTTGTGATAGCACTAGCCATCATTTCATTCATTCTTCGATGCAATCTTATCTTGCTGCCCTGGAACTCAGGTTTTGTGATGAGAAAGAACAGGCTGTGATCCTAAAGAGTGTCTTCCCTGACATGTCACCACAGTCATATCCCAAGGAATGGGTTAAGTACCTTGGTCAACTTCCTGAAGGCATCTACAAACAGCAGCAAATTGACAGTATCGAATGCCAACTAAATGAACGAGATGAAAAGTGCTCTAAGGATCATCGTTTGCTATTTGCTCAGTTTTTTCTGGCATCACTGGTTTGAAAGGTGACAGCTCTCATGATTTACTGAAAATGATTCTAGAGCAATCATCTGCATGGTACAAATCTGAACTTCCTGTAATATTGTATGAGAGCAAGAATTCCGAGGTTGCTAGAACAGCTTTAGCAGGGACTACCTTAGACCAACTTATGTTTGCCCGAGTGGACAATTACCTCCTCTTCTGTGCTGGATGGTGTATTGAACAGTGTGGCGCTGAGATCAGAGAACTGACTGTTAATCTTTCCCCAGATACACAGCTTCATCATTTCATGAGTGAGCATGTACACCACAGTTTGCGAAAATTGATCATTAAAGGTTCAGTATCAGTTTCCGGTAAGTCCAAGTGCATACCAGTGACCTAATACATGTACATATGTGGCACAATTAGGATAAATGTCTGAGCAAATTTATCAGTGATATTATGAATTGTATGCAAACTGGTTGAAAACGTTCATGAATGCTGATAATCATTAACTTGTTTGGACTTACTGGTGGATATAAACTGATAAAAGTCTCATGTTAATTCCAACATCAGTTGTCTACCCCAATGAACATCTTTGATAATTATTATAGGAATATTAATTTATACAGCTCAAGTTTTTAACCTACATGTTGCTCTGATAGATCTGGTCTCCATTAATCAGTTTTTGGCTAACTGTCCCATGCTGGTATGGATCGAGCTGAAGGTAAAAGTTGTGGGCGAAGACAATTCGGAGACTCTCAGGTCTTTCAGTACTGTGAGTGAACAATACATATATATATATATATATATAGGCATACAATGTGCATATAGAGACTTCTATCATTTTCCACATCATTAAATTAAAGATGTCAACTTGGTATACCATGCTCAAATTCTTAGGTATATACATTTTCCTTGGTGCACCATTTGCAACTGCCTAAATAGTCTCCCACAGATACATGAATTGGTAGAGAATATGTATTGTAAACGCCATAATAATTTGGGTCACAGGGGTACCAGTTTGAAGTTCTTGAACACATACTCCAAGATGCTTCTTTCAACAGTACTGCATTTTGGTTGCTCTAAGCCCGGCAGTGTCCTAAAAGTCCAGATTGTTGCAGCAAGGAGGGAAGCATACAAACACTTCAAGGATTACATCATGTCTGCCTCTTCCATACAATACATTTATTAACTGGTAACCCCGGTAACCCTTATTATTGTATGTGGTGCGTAGTGACAATGTATAAACTGAATTATCAATTAGCAATATAATAATAACTTTAGTGTTTACCTGTGATATATATTCCTGTATGAATTGATAACATAATATTGGATCTCAAATTATGTATGCAATCTGGTGAGTATATACTGGGTACAGTTTTATATATAAAGAAATTAAATTTGTAAATTTATACTGGGTATTCACATGCGTGTACTGATAGCAGTTATAAAGTGAAATATGACTACATGCACATAGTACATAGAATGTTCACTAATCACCTCCACTATCCATCAAACCTTTTTATCTGCAACAATTTCCCAGTACCAATAATTAAAATTTCAAAGTAATGAATTCGGACATTAATCTGCCAAACTCCTTAATAATCCACAATATTTTTGGAAATCAAATTCCAAAGGATTGATGTGACTTCATTATAATATGTATATAGTGACCATAAACTTATTTCTATGTATGCATTTCTCGCATAGGATGAACATGAAACCATGCACAATTTGGCCATTTCCATTGCGAAGCTCTCCAGTTTGGAACACCTTGTAATTGGTCATCATTCTCCTGTAACGGACAGCCTTACCAATTACATTTTAAGGTCAATTTCTGAAACAAACATTAAAGTTCTAGATTTGACAACGTCTTCACCAGCATTAGTGCAAGAGGCTTTCAAAATTGTGACAATAATGCCTACACTAAGTACCTTTTACCTCTTTCCTGGCATCACCGAGGTGAGTTGACCTATATCCACCTATATCAAATAGATGTAGCCACTGTGCTATCCTTTGTATGCTTCATCATTACATTTTTGTGTAATTTTCACAATTTTCACTTCTGAAGATCATATGATTTAATAGTTTAGTTGTGTTTACAAGGGCAGTATATTGATTCCACATGCAATACTACCCCAGTACCCATGTTTTAACCAAGTATAAATTACTGTATAGCAGCCCTGTTTCTGCGGCTATGGATGTTAGAAGCACATTAAAGTTGGTAAATTATCAGCATTATGTTCACACTATGAAAATGTTGTATGGTGTCCTGATTCATGATGTGCTTGTGAAATTAATCCATTTCATTAAAAACATTTGAATTGCAGGAATTTCAACAATGTAATATCAACCAGTGTAATGTACAGAATGCTCTATTGAGTGATTCTGTCCCTAGAAAGCTGTGGATTCACAGCACAGCTTCTCCAAGTTTCAATAACTGCTTGATGTCTCAAATAGCAATTACTGCCTCTCAAAGACAGTGTGGAAAAATGAGAACTGTGGTGTTCAACACAGTCCAACCTGGTCAGTTGTGTGGAATTTTGTGTTAGTGTAAACGGTTCTCACCATAGTGTGTCTATAACTTTATGTACCATAACAGCATTTTCATTTCTCATTTCTCAAGCAGAATTCTTGTACTGTAATTTAATTATAATGAATATATGTTACGTATAATCCTTACCAATTCATTCAAAATAAATATTGTAGTTAATAATTTACATAGGGCTTAATCAAAACAACAATGGTACTGGTTATAATATAGTCATGACAGGCTATTCTGCTAGGGGGACGCACCTATATTACATAGAGATCTCCAATCTTTTTATTTTTTGCAATATTCACAACCGACAAGACGTACATTTATCATTCTCCATTTAATGTATTTCATACAAAATATGTATTACGTATGTATGTATCCCATGGTAAGTACATAAGTTGTATTGTGCCTATTCAGGTTATTTCACCTACAATGAAGTATTGTGCATGCACACACCATTTGTCATATGCATCTTTATGAACAGGAAGATTCGAGCATTGCCGTAATGAATGTTTTCATGCTATAATTGTCCCATTCCATGTAGTGGGCACATCGGAAGTCATGGACAACTGCATTCATTTATGTAAGAGGTCTGGAAGTCCTTCTTTGACATTTCTACACTGTTTTGTACCAGAGGCAAAAGATCTCCAATGGTTGGACCTGGATGGAACACTGACATTCTTTGGACCACGAGTGAGTCTCACTCCCTGAGTCAACCTTTGTAGATGCAGGCTTAACCAAAGCTTATGTACTAACTCGAAGGTCATCTTTGACTTTTGGGATTATACTGTTGGAAGCAGTGCATAGAAACATTGCTCCATGGTTTATAATTGCCAGTGGGATAAATGGCTGGATGTGGTGTACACTTCATAATGATAATGTCAGTCTAAGGAAGCTTGTCATTATATTATCAAGTATTGCTTGAAATCAGTATTTAGGTTTGACCATTGCATAACTATTTATTGGATGGAACCCCCTCCCCCATTTGGAGTTACGATGGGATACCAGCCATGCATACATATACATACACATACGTATGTACTAACTACTATTTAGTTAACCACTCTTGTACCAAATATGATGTTAAGGAATATTCTATTATTTTATTTCCTCAATCAGCTAGAAGCAGGCTCATACTGTTGGATTTGCTGCGAGAGTAAGCAGTTGAGGTGTTACCTCATTTCAGACCAGGCATTGAAGCTCTTGCCAGGGTTTTTGTCATTAGCTAGACAGAGCGGATTTCACAAATTTGAGATATGCACAGATGAAAATTTGAAATGTTTGCTGTCTAAACTTTCAGTGTCTGTTGGTCATCATTCACTAAGGTGAGGGTATAATCATGACATATTAGACTCATATTATTATCATAATGTATTGTAGTTTTGTGGGTGACTGTTGAGCACACACTATGCATTTATTTGGGGATCGAATAGTTAGTCATGATTATTATAGTTTGACAGTATACTTTCAAATTGATACTATATTAGGTAATTGGGGATAATTAAAAGTATTCATAATAATATGTCCATATAATATGCATTATTTATACATGGGTATACACAAGCTGCATGTACTAATTATATATGTCTGATCGAGGGATACACTGTATGCGCATTCAATTTAGCAAATCAGACACTATGAGCATATGGAGTGTTATAATTGTCTATATTATATTGCATTTTGACCATTGATGCATTTAGTTTTGTTTTTTTTCTTATATATGCAGGCAATCAAAAATTTCATTATTCAAATTTCTATCATTTGATGGTAAAATGAACTTGACTGCAGAAAAAATGGCTCATTACTGGGTGTCTGATGTAGTGTGTTGGGACAAGTGTGAGATACATTGGTACTTCAAAAGTCAACTGGAAGAACACTCCTCACCCCGTCACATGTGGATACTAGAGTTTTAATTTCAAAGATATTGTACAGTGCTTTTAAATCATTAAATTTTGTAACTCTGCATAGACATTGATTATTGATCATCTCTCATCAGTTATATACAGTGTTTAACCTGTATTACAACTAAGAACGTGAAAAGGTATAGGATCCACTGACTGTGGTTTTCCAAACAGCTGGTGACATTACACTGTATTGGAAATAGAAGCACCAAAAGAGACCAGGGTAACTCCATTTTATTACCTATTAATCTTTAACTGATAATCATCAAATTATTCACATTTAATATTAATTACAGTATAAAATCTTACACTACAAATTAGATAATGTAACTTGGTACACAACTTAAAACTAACCCTAACCCTAAAACAAACTACGTATACAACAGCCTGAATCAACACTGCATGATAAACTAACTCTACAATTGTTATAGGTACGAATGTACTGTATTCTAAAACAAATCGACAGATTATTTCTTTTGGGATCATGTACTTGTCTAAATGCTAATGCTGTTCACAATTGTACTTGGGAGCAAGTACTTGTAGGGGATCTCCAGTTTATCATTCCTTTCTGAAATGATGCGTTCGACTCTTTTCAAATCTCGTCTGAATTGTTCCAGAACATCCAAAGCCTCTTGCTCAACAAACAAGACTTCCTTGTTGTATCCGAGAACACTCTGTGTATGAAAGAAAACAGATCGTAATATAATAGGTATGCCATTTGATCAGTGCATATTATGTAACAGTTTTAAAAATGTGTGTACCTCAAAAGAAAACACATTCAAACACAATAGTTTCCTTTACACTGGTACATGATCACATCTGCAATAGAATATATAACATTATACCTATACCATACATACGTACCTGTGCCATATATTGGGATAAAATCCATACAGTTGTAATTTGCTGATGCAGCTGTTCTGCAATTGGCAGAGTATCGAGGACATCCTTCAATGTGGCTCCGGATTTCTTCTTTGGGATAGGTTTCCTCACCAGTGCTGGAGCATTGGGTGCAAATGCATACATTTGGAACTGTCCCGTATTGACAGCACAGTGGCGAGCACTGCAGACCCAGATAATTGTGGTGCATACTGCGATGAGGCAATCCAAGGATTCGATAGCCTGAGGCATCTTTTTCTTGTGATCATTTCCATCTCGGACGGGAAAACCTTCTTTATTCAAATCTTCCACCCAAGCCTGTAGTTCTGGATCTTCGGCAACATCAGTGTCGGACTTGTAGAAGAGTCCGACTATGCCAGTCACCATCTTCTCTATGGCATTCCAAATGAGCATCCCGTCATCTCGGTAGTGAAAATGAGGCAGCTTCTTCTCATCCCTGACGTGACGTTCATCGAGGTCGTTTGGCAAGGCTAAACTAAGGAGACTGAATTCCTTGTATCCTCTTTTGGCAAGTTCGACAATACCTTTAGCACCATTGCCCCCCATAGCTGTGTTAGCATCAATGAGTCCTCCTGGGTTAATGAGTACATCTCGAGCCGCAGCATTGATGAAGATGGTCCCAACAAAATGGCCATTGAGCAGACGGTAGATGGGATGTGCCAGTGGTAAATTTCTTTTGGTTGCGACACAAAAGGTTTCAGCAATGAAATGAGTGAGCAAGGCGTGTTGCACTAACTCCTGTACCTGTTATGCATGGACAGAGGATAATTGATAAAATTTCATGGGTAATGATAATAGTAATATCTATCAAAATATTGGCATGCTGGACATACAAATTACTGGTGATGATATTTACAAATTTAATTTGAGGTCATATTTTGATAAAGTGTATAAGGACCCAAGCCGTGAACAAACCTGCCAGTTTCCACACTGAAAATACATCTTGGCTTGGAGCCAGTCGAAGTAGCAATCACTTGGTGTGAAAATAACACCATTAGGCTCCAGCTGGATGGCAATTGGGTAGAGATCTCCACTCGGCTTGACATAGAACAAACCAGTTGGGGCGGGGCAAATATTGCCACAAGGTAAATCTTCCAGGAGGTCAACCATGCTAACAATGTAAACATTGCCATCCTATGAGTATGTAGAATAGAACACATTCATATGTACATCATACAAATGGAATACATGTCAAAAAATTGATTACATTACATTTTGTCACATAATATGGTGATTACTGTCGAAATTTGAATTCAAACCCCCTAGATAAAGACAGTTTACCTCCATTTCTTGCCTCAGGCTAAGCCTGAGACTGTCCTTCACCATTTCATCAGTCACTGGAAAGTGGGCAGGCAGTTTCGTGCACTTTGCAATCAGATTTGGATTGATTCCATCCAGCATCTGACGGCCTAGTTCTCTATCTTGCATCCATCGTCCTCCATAAAGGATGTTAGGATTGAACTCATTCTGGAAATCTTCCACTTGCAGGTACAAGTCGTTGAGAATCTTGGCATAATCCTCAAAGCTTGAGAAATTGCTGTCATCGGTGCAAAGAGATCTTGCCTTCTCTTTCAGCTTTTCATTGAGACCAGCTAAGCCATAATCAGCAAACTTCTCATAAGAGAACCTTTCGTCCAAGGGCATTTCTAATATTGACTTTGGTTTGAGTTTGTAGTGGCTAGGGCCAAAATCCCAGGTCTTCCATTCATACCGTTTATGGTAGTAGGCAGTCTGCCTTTTCCTCAACTCTACCAGCTGAGGGTTGGACTGCACAACTTCACTGGCCACTGTGCCTAGATGATAAATGAATAGCAAATATTTATGCATTACTACTGCTGTGATTCGTTATGGTTTTTTTTTTCAAATTGATTTAACAGACCTTCCAACAGAATTGACATGGCAATAATGGCATTATCATTCATATTAATTATTGATTTGTATTAGTGGGAATTCAATTCTAACAAGGATTAATACAATGATTTTGAAAATACCAGCAAATTTTCCACAATGCTCATGTTTGATTCATTGATAGGGCAAAATAAACAGACTTTAATGGAATGTTATAATACTTAAATTTTGTCCACTATAAAAGTGGACCCAGTCTATATTTCTGATATTATGTAAAATAAGTCAATATAGTTCAAATTCATTGTAATATAATTACAATATTCATGCAGCCAAGCTTCATTTTAGTTACAAATAGAAGTTGACTACAATCAACTTAACATGTGAGCATGCAAGCAAAAAGGGCCCTTAGCCGTTGTTATCAAAATGTTCAGTTTATATCAAAACAGCCCAATGGTTCAAAATTTCGGTTTTCATTTCATTCGATCAATTGCTTATATAGTGATAAAGAATTTCTGTAAGAAGTTACAAAAGTGTCGTATTTCCAGTGATTTATACTGAGTTAAACTATGGGATGTACTTGTTGTTCAATTTGAAATCCAATATGGCTTCAAGAAACAGACCATAAAACACCTCATCACAAGTGACTTACATGTCTGTGAGGTGACCAGGATTTCATCTCCTTTCTGCAACCACTTGTAGGCTGGGAACACTTCAGGCTCGCTATCCTGAAATGCAGCAATCACAATACTCACAAAGTATGCTCCGGAGTTATTCTCATCACTGTAGAAGGCAATCCCCAGCAGTGGTCCGATCTCTTCATTGGTAATGATGCTCATATCTGAATATGTAGCAGGGCTAGGCTTATTCATTATACTGTCGTACGCTGTCACAACCACGCCTTCTATATCTTCGATGAAGGGAATGCTGAAAAAACTTTCATGCAAGATGGGAAAACGTTCACTGCTTCCGAGTTTACCAATCAATTGGCAGTAGAGTCCTTTCTTTGCCTCTATTGCTGCTCTTTTATCAGAAACAATCCTCAGGTAGTAATCTAATAATTAACACATTGAAACTATTAGTCAAAGTGATTTGTCACATCATTATACACATTGTACGAAATTTTATAATAACATTATACTATAAAGAAAACCAGAATTGACAATGTGTACATACCGGTATGTTTACACTAATGATGTTACCTCGATCTATCAAATATTGGAAGCCCTATAGTACTCTTAAAATACCCATTAATCTTGAAGTGTGTGTCTGTGTGTATTTGTGTGTGTGTGTGTGTGTGTGTGTGTGTGTGTGTGTGTGAGTGTGTGTGTGTGTGTGTGTGTGTGTGTGTGTGTGTGTGTGTGTGTGTGTGTGTGTGTGTGTGTGCCTGTGTTTGTGTGTGTGTGTGTGCCTGTGTTTGTGTGTGTGTGTATGTGTGTGTGTGTGTGTGTGTGTGTGTGTGTGTGTGTGTGTGTGTATGTGTGTCTGTGTGTGTGTATGCGTGCGCGCGCGCGTGTGTGTGTGTGTGTGTGTGTGTGTGTGTCTGTGTGTGTGTGTGTGTGTGTGTGTGTGTGTGTGTGTGTGTGTGTGTGTGTGCATGTGTGTATGCATTCCAACAGTATAACTTCCTCAATTGTGTACAATTATAAGGATTCTACCAATGTTGTTTTTGGAAGAATGTGCTGTAGGGAGTATTATATAGTACAGAATATTATGTTAGTCCGCCCCCGCCATACTTCATATATATTTCAGGAATGACAATAATGCACATGTAGTGCTTCGCTCCCATGTATTCTAATTTCTATGGCTCACATACCTACCCACAGCCATGCATATATTTCATGAACAAATCCATATCCATATGTACACACTTAATATTATGCTTGTGTGTAAATGCACACATTTTCATACCAATCACTTCCTGGAACCCTAGGAGTCGTATTGTCAATGAAGAAAATAAGACTGCGACATTATATGAGTCGTAAAGGTTCCAAAAGAGCCGAAAGGTTTGTCAAACAAAGATCGATGAGTTCAACGTAGCAAGAAATCCTTATTGCTTTAGCCGTATATACGTAGTCTATAGCTAATTCATAGAAGCAGCATCATAATAACCATTCACAATAGAAAAAAAACTTGCGCTCTGTATGGGATTTAATCGTTGCTCCGAGCTGAACGTATATACGTACGTAGATGTCCTCGTAATATTTGTTAATACCATTCAATTCTTCATCGTTTGATGGTGTTTGTTATACGAGAGAAGTAAACCAGCCAGTCTAGATCTATACTTATAATCATATCGATATTCTGACTATGGTATTCCATTAAACAGAAGTCTAGATCCATATTATAGAATTCGTAGAATTAGGTTTATATTATAGATATCCAAATTTATTTTTTTCGCGAAAAATTCGTATTCATTTAATGTATACACGACTGACGAGACGAGCGCTGTCGACGTTCGGTACATAGATGAGCTCACTTTGATAACCGTAATCCGGCTGATCGGGCTCCTTAGGTATTTGCAATAACTCCTTCCAGTTTTCTGGGCACTCCTTGGGTTTATGACGCTGCACTTTGAATTCAACGCTTTTCTTTGGGAGTGACATCGTTACACTTCAGTACCAAAACTACTGACTAAAAGCGAAGTTGTTACGTTGTCCGCTTTTATATAGTTTATGGGGCTAATCCATGACGTAAAAAATAATCATGTGCATTCCTGTACGTGTTCGTACATCTCCGCGTGTTCCGTATAGCGGCGCGGGAAAGTTTCGTGGACTTAATATTTCGCGAAGAAACTGGTATTCGCGAATTTCAGAGTTTCATTCGTGAACACTAAATGACGTCATCGTCTGGCAACCATGGCAAGCTTTGAACATGTGGTGATACATACAATTCATCATATCCACCATGATATTGGAATATTCGCACCAGTACTAATGTCTTACAATGTACACCATAATTTCTCCTCTATTCAAACCAGTGAACTGTTATTACTCCATACCACGACATCTGCAAACAGAGATTCCATACAGTAACTTATATTGTGAACAAGTTGACTTCATTATAATGCAAACAATGTCTTGGTACCAGGTTTTCCTACTTCATTGCCATTTGAACTCAGACTCATTTGGATTTGTTTATTAAATATTATGCTGAACTACACACAGCAAACGGTAATAATATCATGATAATTAACACTACTCAATGAATATTGTTGGCATAAAAATGTTTGGATAAACACAACTTACAACGTGCAGTTCTTGAGATTTCCGACTTCATCGCTAAATGAATACAATTGAACTAAATCATTTGGGAAGGAATTTTTTATAAATACTTCTGGTTAGTAAGTACACCTCACTCAGTCCCTAGTTCATGTACACTATGTCAATCAGTACTGATAGCAAGTACCTCTGATAAGAACTACATATTTGCTTTGGTGTACCCTTCGTGGTACTTATATAGTATACTAAGCATGTTTGACTGTGCATATGTGTTTGTGTGTGTGGGCGTGTACATGTGTGTGGGTGTTTGTGAACAAATGATCCCATAACTAAAAATTGGATTTCGTTAATTATGTCATCTTTCCCTCATTTGCAAGACTGGTAGCAATCAGTGAGACCACCATATGCATAATGTAATTTGCTAACCAAAGCAGGGTTACTACAAATTATCGTATTTACATTTGCCCAGTCAAGTGTTGGAAACATGCACAAGGACTAATCTAACTAGTTACACACTATGCAACCTTCACAGCCGTAACCCGGTCAATTGTTGTCAAGTATTTCACTAGGTGCCTTAATAGAGGCCCTCAGGGCTAGCCCTCACCAATATCAATAAAAACTCACGTACATGCATGTGTGTGGTGCGTATGTGCGTGTGTGGTTTGTATGTAAGTGTGTGTGTGCATGTGTGTGTTTCTTTCACATGTGTGTGGTTGTGTGGGTGTGTATGAGTAAAACAGATGATATCGATCCTACTAATAACTAGGTTTTCCTACTTTAATCACATGGTAGCAGTCATGATGGCTGTTTGGGATCCATACCCAGCAAATAGCTCATTTATACGTTGCATCTAATGGTCAAGACCTCCTGTCTCCTCTGTTCCAATTACGTCACATCATGGTCCTTCTGAAATACTCTGCCATAAAACTAACTGAAGAATCAAAATTGCACCCATTGCACAGAACAATGGGTCAATTCATGAGGAGTTATTTGGCTGTGACGTTAAGAAATTTGATTCCCTGTTTAGTTTGTCTTACCCAGCATCCCGATCCCACTAGTCGCTGTAAATACCCCATTATCTCAACTGTGCTGTACTTCACCAATCAAACGGCATGATACTTCCTTGTAGCCAGCTATTCACTGAAGTAAAATAATGGTGAGTGGTAGAGTTTACTCCATTGTAGACATCCTATACAGTATGTACTTTGAGGATTTTGAAACATGGAAAAGCTGTAGTCACTCAATAATTGTGGAACAAAACTCTCCAAGTGAATGAAATATGGAGATCCAAGGTACTTAATAAGCAAATTGGACTAAATTGGTACATTTAATGGTTTAAACATTTAATAGTATATATAATGTTGTAACATAATGTGTTCAATAAAAATTTAATATTCAAGTCAATGCAATAAATGTTTCCAAATTCCGTGGTATAGGATCAACTAACTGGTATAGAGGATCTATACCTTATTACAGAAATGTTTTCAACACATTTGTATATACAACTACTCAAATTTCTTCTCCTGTCAATTCTATTAATTTACAAATAACGTGATAGCAATTAATGTTAATTATTATAATAATATAGTTGAATGAATGCATGATAAAGTAATACAGCACATTCTGTATACCATAGAAATACAAACACATTAAGATGTCTTCAGTTTCATAATAATATTCATGTTTATTTAATATTATTGAAATGTGGATGCCGCAGCTTTTTATTACCTTTTAATCAATAAATGATAATCATTAAATTATTCATATTTGATACTAATTACAGTATAAATTCTTACACTACAAATTAGAAAATATATCTTGGTACAAAACTTGTATCACTACTGCATATTAAAACAAACTACAACAGCCTGAATCAACGCTGTATGATCCACTATCTCGACAATAATGTTATAGGTACGAATGTACTATATTCTAAAACAAATCTACAGATTATTTCTTTTGGGATCATGTACTTGTCTATATGCTAATGCTGTTCACAATTGTACTTGGGAGCAAGTACTTGTAGGGGATCTCCAGTTTATCATTCCTTTCTGAAATGATGCGTTCGACTCTTTTCAAATCTCGTCTGAATTGTTCCAGAACATCCAAAGCCTCTTGCTCAACAAACAAGACTTCCTTGTTGTATCCGAGAACACTCTGTGTATGAAAGAGAACAGATCGTAATATAATAGGTATGCCATTAATTTCGATCAGTACATATTATGTAACAGGTTTGAAAATGTGTAAACCTCAAAAGAAAACACATTCAAACACAATAGTTTCCTTTACACTGGTACATGATCACATCTGCAATAGAATATATAACACTGTACCTATACCATATTTACCTGTGCCATATATTGGGATAAAATCCATACAGTTGTAATTTGCTGATGCAGCTTTTCTGCAATTGGCAGAGTATCGAGGACATCCTTCAATGTGGCTCCGGATTTTTTCCTTGGGATAGGTTTCCTCACCAGAGCTGGAGCATTGGGTGCAAATGCATACATTTGGAACTGTCCCGTATTGACAGCACAGTGGCGAGCACTGCAGACCCAGATAATTGTGGTGCATACTGCGATGAGGCAATCCAAGGTTTCAATAGCCTGAGGCATCTTTTTCTTGTGATCATTTCCATCTCGGACGGGAAAACCTTCTTGATTCAAATCTGTCACCCAAGCCTGTAGTTCTGGATCTTCGGCAACATCAGTGTCAGACTTGTAGAAGAGTCCGACTATGCCAGTCACCATCTTCTCTATGGCATTCCAAATGAGCATCCCGTCATCTCGGTAGTGAAAATGAGGCAGCTTCTTCTCATCCCTGACTTGACGTTCATCGAGGTCATTTGGCAAGGCTAAACTAAGGAGACTGAATTCCTTGTATCCTCTTTTGGCCAGTTCGACAATACCTTTAGCACCATTGCCCCCCATAGCTGTGTTAGCATCAATGAGTCCTCCTGGGCTAACTAGTACATCTCGAGCCGCAGCATTGATGAAGATGGTCCCAACAAAATGGCCATTGAGCAGACGGTAGATGGGATGTGCCAGTGGTAAATTTCTTTTGGTTGCAACACAAAAGGTTTCGGCAATGAAATGAGTGAGTAAGGCATGTTGCACTAACTCATGTACCTATTATGAATGGACAGAGGAAGATCAATAAAATTTCTGAAGTATATTGGCATGCTGGACATACAGTAATTACTGGGTGATGAAATTTACAAATCTTATTTGAGGTCATTTTTTGATAAAGTGTACAAGGAAAATTATAATTATACAATTTTTTTTCATCTCATAATTTAATAATACAAGTACAAGGAACTCAGCTCTGAACAAACCTGCCAGTTTCCACACTGAAAATACATCTTGGCTTGGAGCCAGTCAAAGTAGGGATCACTTGGTGTGAAAATGACACCATTAGGCTCCAGCTGGATGGCAATTGGGTAGAGATCTCCACTCGGCTTGACATAGAACAAACCAGTTGGGGCGGGGCAAATATTGCCACAAGGTAAATCCTCCAGGAGGTCAACCATGCCAACAATGTAAACATTGCCATCCTATGAGTATGTAGGATAGGACACATTCATATGTGCATCATGCTAATAAAAAATTGATTACATTACAATTTGTCACATAATATTATAGTGACTACTCTTTTTAATGGGACAGCTGGTGGAAGACCTATCAAAATTTGAATTCAAAGAGTGCATGTTAACTTCCAAATGAAGACAGTTTACCTCCATTTCTTGCCTCAGGCTAAGCCTGAGACTGTCCTTCACCATTTCATCAGTCACTGGAAAGTGGGCAGGCAGTTTCGTGCACTTTGCAATCAGATTTGGATTGATTCCATCCAGCATCTGACGGCCTAGTTCTCTATCTTGCATCCATCGTCCTCCATAAAGGATGTTAGGATTGAACTCATTCTGGAAATCTTCCACTTGCAGGTACAAGTCGTTGAGAATCTTGGCATAATCCTCAAAGCTTGAGAAATTGCTGTCATCGGTACAAAGAGATCTTGCCTTCTCTTTCAGCTTTTCATTGAGACCAGCTAAGCCATAATCAGCAAACTTGTCATAAGAGAACCTTTCGTCCAAGGGCATTTCTAATATTGACTTTGGTTTGAGTTTGTAGTGGCTAGGGCCAAGACCCCAGGTCTTCCATTCATACCGTTTATGGTAGTAGGCAGTCTGCCTTTTCCTCAACTCTACCAGCTGAGGGTTGGACTGCACAACTTCACTGGCCACTGTGCCTAGATAATGAATGAATTACAAATTTTTATACATTACTACTGCTGTGATTCGTTAGTTTATTCAATTAGTTTAATACTTTTTATAATTAATTTTGATGAACCTTCCAATAGAATTGACATTTACCAGGAATACATACAGAGTTAAACTATGGAATGTACTTTTATTTGAAATCCAATATGGCCTTCAGAAAACGACCATAAAACACACCATCACAAGTGACTTACATGTCTGTGAGGTAACCAGGATTTCATCTCCTCCCTGCAACCACTTGTAGGCTGGGAACACTTCTGGCTCGCTATCCTGAAATGCAGCAATCACAACACTCACAAAGTATGCTCCGGAGTTATTCTCATCGCTGTAGAAGGCAATCCCCAGCAGTGGTCCGATCTCTTCATTGGTAATGATGCTCATGTCTGAATATGTAGCAGGGCTAGGCTTATTCATTATACTGTCATATGCTGTCACAACCACGCCTTCTATATCTTCGATGAAGGGAATGCTGAAAAAACTTTCATGCAAGATGGGAAAACGTTCACTGCTTCCAAGTTTACCAATCAATTGGCAGTAGAGTCCTTTCTTTGCCTCTATGGCTGCTCTTTTACCAGAAACAATCCTCAGGTAGTAATCTAATAATTAACACATTGAAACCATATAGTCAAAGGGATTTGTCACATCATTATACACATTGTATATACAAAAATATATAATAATATTATACTATAAAGAAAACCAGAATTGACAATGTGTACATTTGTTTACACTAATGATGTTACCTCAGTTGAATATTGAAAACCCTATACTCTTCAACTACCTATTAATCTTGAATTATATATAAAATAAATCTTTCAGTTTTGTACCATGATGCATGGCCGGATTTCTTTGATGCAATTGAGTGGGTAATTCACTCTTACACCTCCTTAGTGTTCACGAGGTGTATAACTTCTCTGTAATAGGTAGATTAAATTCATTAATTAAAAACATACCTATCAATCCTATCAAAACCCTTTTAGTTAATTCCACATATATATCTATGAAAGAAGCAAACCTTCCGTGAAATATTATATTCATGGATCGAGGACAGATCTTGTATTGTGTACCAGGTATATAGGTTCTCAAAATCAGTATGGAACCTTCTTAAACCTTGGACTTGTTATAACTGAATCTAGACATGTAAAATCAGGCAAAGCTATTCGTGAACTTCACTGTGCTATCATATACTTCCTTCTGCTCTGGCATACTATAAATATCATGTGTATGCAGGTGTGTGTGGGGGGGTTTGTGTGTGTGTGTGTGTGTGTGTGTACGTGTGGTTATTGTGTGTGGGGGTATTGTGTGTGTCTGTGTGTGTTTGTGCGTGTGAATATTGTGTGGTGGGATTGTGTGTGTGTGTGTGCATGTGTGGGGGGCATTGTGTGTGTGTGTTTGTTTGTATGTGTGGCAGGGTACTGTGTGTAGTGTGGGGGGTATTGTGTGTGTGTGTGTGTGTGTGTGTGTGTGTGTGCGTGTGTGTGTGTATGTGTGTTTGTGTGTGTGTGTGTGTGTGTGTGTGTGTGTGTGTGTGTGTGTGTGTGTGTGTGTGTGTGTGTGGGTGGGTGGGTTGGTGAGTGGGTGGGTATTGTGTGTGTGTGTATGGGTGGGTATTGTGTGTGCATGTGCGCGCTGGCATGTTTGTATGTGTGTGTGAGTATATTGTGTGCATGTGTGTGGGTGTTGTGTGGGTGGTGTGGGGGTAGTGTGTGTGTGTGTGTGTGTGTGTGTGTGTGTGTGTGCGTGCGTGTGTGTGTGTGTGTGTGTGTGTGTGTGTGTGTGTGTGTGTGTGTGTATTTGTGTGCGTGTGTGTGTGTATTTGTGTGTGTGTGTGTATGTGCGTGTATGTACATACACACACAAGACATACATTCCAACAATATGACTTCTTTAGTTAACATACTTTACTCTGTCCTTAGCTTGTATACAGTATTGTAATAAATTACATATTATATTTTTTGTCAACTAATGTTGTCAACCAGTACATCTACAGGATGTATGTGGTCAATAAATTGAACTGCATTTGTACACACTGTCACATAATGCAAATTATCCAGTGGATAGAAGCAAAGCAGTCTTAACATGCACAAACCAAGCTGGGGAAGACTTGATTACATAGTATTATGCATACTTCACTATCAAGATGTGATCTATTGGTTTCCATTACATGAAAATTTGTTATTGTGCAATGTTGGATTCCGCAAATGTTGGTTTAAAATAACATGGAATTGTGTACTTGTGTAGGGTTCAACCAATGTTATTGTTGGAGGAATGTACTGTGTGGAAATACAGCATAATATGTTAGAGGGAGGATAATGATGCACATGTAGTGCTTCGCTCCCATGCATTCTAATCTCTATGGCTCACACATCTTACAACAGCCCTACATATGTATCATGACAAATCCATATCCATATGTATGCACTTTATTATGGTTGTGTGTGAATACACACAGTTTCATACCAGTCACTTCCTGTACCCCCGGGGGGTCGTATGGTCAATGTTTAAAGTAAGACTGCGACATGCACAGGAGGAAAGTACCAGTTTCATTAAGGATGAAACACTATTGAAACATTGTTGAAAGGCCCTGTTTCAATGCATTTTTCTGTGAAACAAAGCCTTCCAACAATGATTAAAAAGTGTTTCCTACTCGATGAAGACAGAATCTTCCTCCTGTGATGCGGTAACTGCATTTTCTAACTTTGCAAAAGAGCCGAAAGTTTCCTCAAACAAAAGATTGATGAGTTCAACGTAGCAAGAAATCCTTATTGTGTTAGCCGTACTTAGTCTTTAGCTAATTCATAGAATTAACATCATAATAACCATTTTAAAAGGGAAAAAAAATACGTCCGCTTTGCATTGGGATTTAATCGTTGCTCCGAAAGAAGTTGCATGAACGCTTATACGTAGATATCCTCCTGATATTTCGTTAATACCATTCAATTCTTCATTGGTTTGATAGTATTAATTATGCGAGAGAAGTAAACCAGCCAGTCTAGATCTATACTTCATATCATCATATCGATATTCTGACTATTGTATTTCATTATACAGAAGTCTCGATCCATAGAATTCGTAGAATTGGGTTTATAGATATCCAAATTTAATTTTATTGCCTCGAAAAATTCGCATACATTCAATTCAATGTATACACGACTGACGAGAGGAGCGAGGTCGGTCGTCCATACTATCAATGTAATAAGCTCACTTTGATAACCGTAATCCGGCTGCTCGTGCTCCCGAGGTAGTTGCAATAACTCCTCCGAGTTTTCTGGGCACTCCTTGGGTTTATGACGTTGCACTTTGAATTCAACGTCTCTGCTTTTCTTTGGGAGTGACATCGTTATACTTCAGTACCAAAACTACTGACTCATAGCGCTAACGTTACGTTGTCTGCTTTTATTACGTTTATGGGCTAACCTATGACGTCAAATCAATGTTAGTGCATTCCTGCGTGTGTTCGTGCGTGCGTGCGTGCGTGTGTGTGTGTGTGTGTGTGTGTGTGTGTGTGTGTGTGTGTGTGTGTGTGTGTGTGTGTGTGTGTGTCAGTAGGGTTATTTGTAGTGACAATAGTTCACCTAGTAAACTTAATATGCGCATGTGCATAAACTAACATATACTGCCCCTACAAAATATGTACATCGTCTACCACACTGTACAACTGTATGCCATCTCAAATACACAAGTGATTAAACGATGTTTGCACACTCGTTAAGTCAGACCTCCTGTTTCCCATTGCCATCAGTTGAGCAACTAAAGCTTTGTTGCATTCATTCTGCCTTGTAATAGCAACCATGGCAAGCTTTGAGCATATCAATTTTTAACAGTGTGTGTGTGCTTGTGTGTGTTCCTTTAACATGTGTGTGGGGGTGTGGCTGTGTATGTGTGAAAAAGGATGATATCGATCCTACTAATAACTAGGTTTTCCTACTTTTAATTGCATGGTTGCAGTCATGATGGCTATTTGGGATCCATACCCAGCAAATAGCTCATTTCTACATTGTATCTGATGGTCAGGATCCTCCCACCTCCCCTATCCTCATTGCATCACATGATGGTCCTTCTAAAATACTCCGCCATAAAGCTAACTGAAGAATCAAAATGGCACTCATTGCACAGAACAATGGGTCGATTAGTGAGGAGCTGTTTCAGCTGTGATGTTAAGAAATTTGATTCCCTGTTTTGTTTTCTTACCCAGCATCCCGAACTCACTCATCTCTGTAAATACCCCATGATCTCAACTGTGCTGTACTTTACCAATCAAACGGGCATGATACTTCCTTGTAGCCAGCTAATCCCCGAAGTAGAATAATGGTGAGTGGTAGAGTTTACTCCATTGTAGACATCCTCTACAGTATGTACTTTGAGGATTTTGAAGCACGGAAAAGCTGTAGTCACTATAATAATTGTGGGACATAACTCTCCAAGTGAATGAAATATGGAGACACAAGATACATAATAAGCAAATTGGACTAAATTGGTACATTTAGTAGTTGTGATGATTGTTGATGACATTGTGTTCAATGAAATATTTGAGTCCATGTAATAATGTTTCAAATTCATTGGTATAGGACCAAATGACTGGGATAGAGAATCTATAGCTTATTGCATAATTTTTTGGAGACACTTATATAACCCCAAAATTTCTTCTCCCATCAATTTTATTAATTTACAAATGACATGATAGCAATTAATATCAATATTTATATCATAGTTGAATAAACATATGAGTAACACAGCACATTCTGTACATGTCTTCATTCATGTATAATTATATTAATTTTATATAATATTGAAATGTGGATGCTGCAACATTTTATTCCCTTTTAATCAATAACATTACTGATAATCATCAAATTATTCATATGTGATACTAATTGCAGTATAAAGTCTTACACTACGAATACAAAATGTAGCTTGGTACAAAACTGAAAACCTAACCCTAACCCTAACCCTAACATATCACTACTGCATATTAAAACAAGCTACAACAACCTGAATCAACACTGCATGATCAACTAACTCTACAATTGTTATAGGTACGAATGTACTATATTCTAAAACAAATCTACAGATTATTTCTTTTGGGATCATGTACTTGTCTATATGCTAATGCTGTTCACAATTGTACTTGGGAGCAAGTACTTGTAGGGGATCTCCAGTTTATCATTCCTTTCTGAAATGATGCGTTCGACTCTTTTCAAATCTTGTCTGAATTGTTCCAGAACATCCAAAGCCTCTTGCTCAACAAACAAGACTTCCTTGTTGTATCCGAGAACACTCTGTGTATGAAAGAGAACAGATCGTAATATAATAGGTATGCCATTAATTTCGATCAGTACATATTATGTAACAGGTTTGAAAATGTGTAAACCTCAAAAGAAAACACATTCAAACACAATAGTTTCCTTTACACTGGTACATGATCACATCTGCAATAGAATATATAACACTGTACCTATACCATATTTACCTGTGCCATATATTGGGATAAAATCCATACAGTTGTAATTTGCTGATGCAGCTTTTCTGCAATTGGCAGAGTATCGAGGACATCCTTCAATGTGGCTCCGGATTTCTTCCTTGGGATAGGTTTCCTCACCAGAGCTGGAGCATTGGGTGCAAATGCATACATTTGGAACTGTCCCGTATTGACAGCACAGTGGCGAGCACTGCAGACCCAGATAATTGTGGTGCATACTGCAATGAGGCAATCCAAGGTTTCGATAACCTGAGGCATCTTTTTCTTGTGATCCTTTCCATCTCGGACGGGAAAACCTTCTTGATTCAAATCTTCCACCCAAGCCTGTAGTTCTGGATCTTCGGCAACATCAGTGTCAGACTGGTAGAAGAGTCCGACTATGCCAGTCACCATCTTCTCTATGGCATTCCAAATGAGCATCCCGTCATCTCGGTAGTGAAAATGAGGCAGCTTCTTCTCATCCCTGACTTGACGTTCATCGAGGTCGTTTGGCAAGGCTAAACTAAGGAGACTGAATTCCTTGTATCCTCTTTTGGCCAGTTCGACAATACCTTTAGCACCATTGCCCCCCATAGCTGTGTTAGCATCAATGAGTCCTCCTGGGCTAACTAGTACATCTCGAGCTGCAGCATTGATGAAGATGGTCCCAACAAAATGGCCATTGAGCAGACGGTAGATGGGATGTGCCAGTGGTAAATTTCTTTTGGTTGCGACACAAAAGGTTTCGGCAATGAAATGAGTGAGCAAGGCATGTTGCACTACCTCATGTACCTGTTATGCACATACAGAAGGAAATCAAAAAATATTTCAATGTAATGGTAAAAATAACATCTATAAATATGTTATTGGCATGCTGGACATTATTACTTGTGATGACATTTACAAATTTTATTTGAGGTCATATTTTGATAAAGTGTACAAGGACCAAAGCCGTGAACAAACCTGCCAGTTTCCACACTGAAAATACATCTTGGCTTGGAGCCAGTCAAAGTAGGGATCGCTTGGTGTGAAAATGACACCATTAGGCTCCAGCTGGATGGCAATTGGGTAGAGATCTCCACTCGGCTTGACATAGAACAAACCAGTTGGGGCGGGGCAAATATTGCCACAAGGTAAATCCTCCAGGAGGTCAACCATGCCAACAATGTAAACATTGCCATCCTATGAGTATGTAGGATAGAACACATTCATATGTACATCATGATAATAAAATTGATTACATTACAATTTGTCACATAATATTATAGTGACTACTCTTTTTTAATGGGACAGCCGGTGGAAGAGGTATCAAAATTTGAATTCAAAGAGTGCATGTTAATTTCTAAATAAAGACAGTTTACCTCCATTTCTTGCCTCAGGCTAAGCCTGAGACTGTCCTTCAACATTTCATCGGTCACTGGAAAGTGAGCGGGCAGTTTCGTGCACTTTGCAATCAGATTTGGATTGATCCCATCCAGCATCTGACGGCCTAGTTCTCTATCTTGCATCCATCGTCCTCCATAAAGGATGTCAGGATTGAACTCATTCTGGAAATCTTCCACTTGCAGGTACAAGTCGTTGAGAATCTTGGCATAATCTTCAAAGCTTGAGAAATTGCTGTCGTCGGAGTAAAGAGATCTTGCCTTATCTTTCAGCTTTTCGTTGAAACCAGATAGGCCATAATCAGCAAACTTGTCATAAGAGAACCTTTCATCCAAGTGAATTTCTAATATTGACTTGGGTTTGACTTTGTAGTGGCTAGGGCCAAGACCCCAGATCTTCCATTCATACCGTTTATGGTAGTAGGCAGTCTGCCTTTTCCTCAACTCTACCAGCTGAGGGTTGGACTGCACAACTTCACTGGCCACTGTGCCTAGATGATAAATGAATTACAAATATTTATGTGTTACTACTGCTGTAATTTGCTAGTTCTTTTAATTAGTTTAATGCTTTTCAATTGATTTAACGGACCTTCTAATAGAATTGACATGGCAAATAATGGCATTTTCATTCATATTAATGATTACTTTGTATTTGTGGGGATTCAATTCTTTCAAGAATTAATATAATGATTAGTGAAAATACTTGCCAGCAAATTATCTACAATGTTCATGCTTGTTTCAAGGATAGGGCAAAATCAACAGACATTAATGAAATAATATTATAGTACTTAAATTTTGTGCACTATAAAAGTGAATCCAGTCTATATTTCTGATATTTTGTAAATTAAGTCTATATATGGCTATATAGTTCAAATTCATTGTAATGTAATTATTGCGTTCATCCAGCCAAGCTTCATTTTATTTACAGATAGAAGTTAACTACAATCAACTTATCATATTATCAAAACTACATATCTCAATGGTATTTAGTCACATTTATTAAGAGTTAAACTATGGAATGTACTTCTCATGTCAGTCAATTTATAATCCAATATGGCCTTGAAAGAGGATCATAAAACACACCGTCATAAGTGACTTACATGTCTGTGAGGTGGCCAGGATTTCATCTCCTCCCTGCAACCACTTGTAGGCTGGGAACACTTCAGGCTCGCTATCCTGATATGCAGCAATCACAATACTAACAAAGTATGCTCCGGAGTTATTCTCATCGCTGTAGAAGGCAATCCCCAGCAGTGGTCCGATCTCTTCATTGGTAATGATGCTCATGTCTGAATATGTAGCAGGGCTAGGCTTATTCATTATACTGTCGTACGCTGTCACAACCACGCCTTCCATATCTTCGATGAAGGGAATGCTGAAAAAACTTTCATGCAAGATGGGAAAACGTTCACTGCTTCCAAGTTTACCAATCAATTGGCAGTAGAGTCCTTTCTTTGCCTCTATGGCTGCTCTTTTATCAGAAACAATCCTCAGGTAGTAATCTAATTAATAACACATTGAAACTATGAGTCAAAGGGATTCTTTACATCATCATACACATTGTACGAAAATATACAATAATATTTTATTATAAAGATAACCAAAATTGACAATGTGTACATATGTTTACACTAATGAAGTTACTTCAGTCAAATATTAAAAGCCCTATATTTTGTAAATCCCATTAAATTAAATCTTATGTATATAATTAATTATAATATGTTCTGAAATAAGTCGTGAAATTCAGTTTCAACGGTCCTCAGATATTTACTATTTCACTATGATTTTATGTACTAAACTGTTTTAAAAATTAACAGTAAACACACAATCCTTGGTTTGCCAAAACCCAAATTTGGGGAGTTAGCCATCTACCCAAATTTGTGACAGACACAAAACAAGCAACATTTGTGCAAGATCAGAAGATTCTCTGGGAATATGTGATACCCGAGCTGACTTTGGTCATAAACAGGCTGCATGTTCTTTAGATGACTAGAAACTGGAATTTATTCAAAACATGTCTCAACATAATTATCATCTCCATAAATTTCAGCTTTGTCAAGGGAGAACTGACATAAATTCCAACAGTGTATCTTCCTTAGCTCCTGTTTGGCATACAATGCATCCCCCTAATCAGAACATATACTTCAATCTTTCAATGAAGAAAGTAAGACTGCGACATGCAGTAATTGCATTTTCTAACGTTCCAAAAGTCCCGGAAGGTTCCTCAAACAAAAGATTGATGAGTTCAACGTACCAAGAAATCCTTATTGTGTTGGCCGTACGTAGTCTATAGCTAATTCATAGAGTCAACATCATAATAACCCTTTAAAATAGAACAAACCGTGCGCTTTGTATGGGATTTAATCGTTGCTCCAAAAGAAGCTGCAGCTGCATGAACGCTGATACATGGGTGTCCTCATAATAATTCTGTTAAATTAATACCATAATGATTCCATTCTTCATTCGTTTGATAGTGTTTATTATACGAGAGAAGTAAACCAGCCAGTCTAGATTTATTATTATCAGTCTAGATCTATACTTCATATCATCATATCGACATTCTGACTATTGTATTTCATTAAACAGAAGTCTAGATCCATTTGATAGAATTCGTAGAATTAGGCTTAAAGATCTATAGATATCCAAATCTCATTTTATTGCGAATAATTTGTATACATTTATTGTATACACGACTGTCGAGAGGAGCGAGGTCGGTCGTAGATACTAAATAAGCTCACTTTGATAACCGTAATCCGGCTGCTCGAGCTCCTTAGGTATTTGCAATAACTCCTTCCAGTTTTCTGGGCACTCCTTGGGTTTATGACGTTGCACTTTGAATTCAACATCTTTGCTTTTCTTTGGGAGTGACATCGTTACACTTCAGTACCAAAACTACTGACTAAAAGCGAAGTTTTCATGTTGTCCGCTTTTATACCGTTTATGGGGCTAAACTATGACGTCAAATCAATGTTAGTGCATTACTGTGTGTATTCTTGTGCGCGTGTGTTGTGTGTGTGTGCGTGCGTGTGTGCGTGCGCGTGTGTGTGTGTGTCAGTAGGGGTATTTGTAGTAGCATTAGTTTACCTATAGTATACTTATATGTGCATGTACATATACATATAAAACTATCATACACTGCCCCCTACAAAAAATTAATATGTACATTGTACCATGCTGTACAACTGTCTGCCATCTCAAATATACAAGTGAGTACAAATGTAAATGATGTTTGCACACTCGTTAGGTCAGACCTCCTGTTTCCCATTGCCATCCAGGGCTGTCAAGTCACACGCATTAGGCGTGTGACACACGCATTGGGAAGATTTCTCACTCTCACACGCAAACAGAATAACGTCTCACGCATTAGCTGCCAAACACCCTTTAGTTACAGATGGAGTAATTGATTATAATAATAAGATAAAAGGCACAAAATAGATTTCCCAATTTTAGCAGCCTTTAGTCCTTAGGGATCTGATCTAGCTCTGATCAGCTACTCAGTCTGAACGACTCCACCTTTAACGTTTACGTTCGTCTCATTTAGTCTATGGTTGCACAACCAGCTCAGTGATGTCACGCGTCACGTGCTTGTACCTAATCTGTAATGTGGACTGCTGAGTGATATCTCACTCATTTTCATATTATCAACTTGACAGCCCTGGCCATCAGTTGTGCAACTAAAGCTTTGTTGCATTCATTTTGCCTTGTCACCAATAGCAACCATGGCAAGCTTTGAACATGTGGTGATACATACAGTTCATCATATCCACCATGATATTGGGATATTTCCACCAATACATTAAATGTATTACAGTGTACACCATAATTCCTCATCCATTCAAATCAGTGAACTATATTACTCTATGCCACAACACCATCTGCAAACAGAGATTCCATACAATAACTTCTATTGTGAACAAGTTGACTTCATTATAATGCAAACAATGTCTTGGTCCCAGGTTTTCCTACTTCATTGCCATATGAATACATTTGAACTCAGACTCATTTGGATTTATCTATAATAATATTATGCTAAACTACTCAATGAATATTGTTACCATAAAAATGTTTTGGATGAACACAATACAATAATTATTGTTTACAACATGCTGTTTCTTGGGATTTCCGACTTCATCGCTATATGAATACAATTGAACTAAAGCATTTGGGAACTATTTTTTATCCATACTTCTGGCTGGTAAGTACACCTCACTCAGTCAATAATAGCTTATGTACACTATGTCAAACAGTACTGATAGCAAGTATCTCTGATAAGAACTAAATATTTGCTATTGGTGTACCCTTTGGGGTACTTTCTAAGCATGTTTGACTGTAATGTACAATGCAATTTGCTTAAATAGTAATTACTGTACCTGGGTTAATACATATAATATATACCTATATTTGATAAGTACACTTCGCTCAGTCCCTAGCTAATATTCACATTCATTTCAAGTCTTACAATGTTTCCGTATTGCCCTATACAGTAGTAGTAAACACCTTTAACACACACGATCACTGATACAACACGCGAGTTTTGCGCAGGTCACGTGTGATCACATGTACAGCATTATGTAATGACAGCCACCCGTACATGTCTTCAGGGATGGTTGTCATTTTCGCTCTCAGTACAGCAGTCATCTGTCTTATGGTATTGATATTACCTCTGCCTGTCACATTAGCAATAACATTGCTGACGATTCTCCTATCTGATGCCGACCTAACGTTGATGGGATGTTCTGTGCTTGGAAAGAAGCCGCGAGAATTAAGAGGACAGGTAATTTGGATCACCGGCGCCTCGAGCGGTATCGGTGAAGAACTGGCCTATAAACTCTCAACTTTGAGTTGCAAACTTATTCTTTCGGCGAGAAGAGAGGATGAGCTAGAAAGAGTTCGAAGAAAATGTACAGGTTAACCCATGGCTAGTCTCAAAGACCTACAAATAGGAACTCTAAGCATTGTGAAGGGATATTGAATAATAATGTAGGATGAATCATTATTTTGATCACATAATTCAACTTTGGTAGTCGATATATGCCTGTATACACTGTCTTTAGCTAAGATGTCCACCCCGTAAACATTTTCTCATGTTTATCTCACAGATTTCCTATGCAGGAGAGGTATATCAGGTCTTGCTATGCAAGACTAGGCACATGTCCTTGCCCGGGACTACTAAATCCTGTGGGTAGGTGATTTCCATGGTTCCTGGGTTGTCGATGGCTTCTGCATGGAGGTTATCTACAGTTGCATAGGTAGTAGCATCCCTACAGACAATGGTCAGGCAGGATTCAGGACTCCCTCTGATAAGTACATACATGTATTACAAACAAACACAAACAACACAAATCAATGAAAATCAATTAGTTTGAATCAGTTTGTTGGCAGTCATTCTCTGGTTGGTGGTAGGGGGTGCTGGATAAAAAAACAGCCAGTCCAGGAGATTGAGCCCATTTCGTCCCATAATCTCTTCACAGTATATGTTCTTATTTGTCAAAAATGAACATGCCCATCATAACCCATCGTCTGACCCTGTTCCCACATGTAGAGTTGTCCCCACCCGAATTTAAAGATGCTCACATGGTGATGAAACTGGATTTGACTGATTTTGACAGTCATCTCTCTTGTGTGCAGGAGGTCCTACATAAGTACAACCAAGTAAGAGATGTTAAGCATGCACCAGCTAATACTCTGTGCACGTATATGTACACAATTGTAATCCTGATGGAGGTGCTGTGTACATGCGATATTATCATATTGAACTATCCATGTCAATGTTACCCTGAGTTTTGTGTGTTTGCCCAGATAGACTGTCTGGTGAACAATGCTGGTCGAACCCAAATTGCACCTGCAATGAAAACTTCACTAGAAGTGGACAAGTCTATCTTGAATTTGAACACAGTCGGCACAATATCATTGACAAAAGCAGTACTACCTCACATGATCCGGCAGAAGAAGGGATTAATTGTAACCATCTCCAGTGCTGCTGGGAAGTATGGTGCGTGTTTGTTCTATTTGAGCGACCATACCTCAATATGTACAGTACACACCTGAATGAAGTGATTTATTCTGATAAGCTTTGACTTTATCAGGTGTTCCCAACTATGCTGTGTACT
>OZ026551.1:2449017-2529017 GCA_964020155.1 Chondrilla cf. caribensis | reverse complement strand
AGAAGCTCACACTAAACACATTATGATATTGAATCTAGTGCTAGAATTTAGTAATGATGATCCAAAGATATAGGAAAGGCTAATCTGAAGTATATTTAAATATCTAGAGATGAATTAATCTGAAATAAATGTCTACCTATGCAGACCACCCCTACTATGTCAGTAGGGGTGGTCTGCATAGGTAGACAGTGAAAACAAGCAGACAATGAGAATATTGCAATTTCAATTTAATAGAACCAAGTGTTATACAGTATTGCCTTGTGAGTATATATGGTACAATTTAACAAAATGTATGACACTTTTGTGTGACTTTTACTTACATTGGTGTTTTTTTATTTTTATATTCACTTGTTATGGGTGTAGTGCATTGCATTATAATATCCAATGGACATAACTTGGAGGCAGCCTCAATATAATCACACAAATATCATTGTATCTTAATGATTAACATTAATTAGTAAAAAAATTAGGGCCAAGGGTCAGTAGCAACAAATGGGCTGGAAAGAAGCATATTCACTATAAAGATCAATGGTAACAGAAGTAGGAATTTTCAGTAGATGCTGAAAGTTTAGTGGTCAAACTATATAAAGCTTTCTTTTTAACCAGGTATGTGGTTACAGTGGTCTAAAGCTTAAGAGAGGGAATAGCAGCAAAAATTTGACCTTCATATCCTGGGTCTTCTTTACAACTACACTGTACTTATAAATACCACATTATATTCTCAAACGTTCTTGAATTGAAAAATGACATTTAGAGGAGCTTTGGGAATTTCAGTGCGACTGACAAATAATTCGAGGAAGAAGGTTACGGTGAGTGTGTCCATCTATTTTAAGCTTGCTGTGCTTCTTTTTATTCCTTGTACATACATAAGTTTAACTTTGCACTCTGTTGTCCAAAGCAAGCTGACAAAAGATTAGAGACGTGACTGTCAATTTAAGAACTTTATCACCTATTGCATGGAAGTCAGTTTGTCCCATCTTCTCGAATGACATTTAAAAGTGAGTGTCAAAGAAGTGGAAAAAATTATATTGTAGCCTATGCCTCTTTTGACATTTTTCTTAATATTTACAAACATACTACCATGTGTATGGATGCATGGTTGGAAAGGCCAAAAAAATCATTAGCAACTTTTTAGGTAAACTGTAATTTATGGAAAGTATACGGTTGCCACTATTTTGATGGCACAGGGCCGGCGCAACTGGTACGGCTATACTACGGCCATGGCCGTACCACTTTTTGACCATGGCCTTAAAAAAATAAAATGTCACTAACATGGCATCTAGCAAAGATATGATAAACTTAACAGAATATTATTAGTCTAACATTGGTAAATGTAACATTGGCCCCCTTACAGAGAATTTCGTTCACAATTTCTTTCAAACTAAGCTACATTATCTGATACTATGCTCGAAGTCGCCATGATGTCTATTGCGCAACTTCTATAAAACGCCGATTTTGAATGCCAAGACTAAGAAATTGGGCTGAAATTCGTGCGCTGAAGCTTCGTCGAAAGCGATAACTTCAGCGAAGGCTCTTCTGAACCTAAAAAAAGACGCCATTACCACGTGAAACAGTAAAATTAATACAGATATGCCTCATCCATTTTTGTATAGCCACACACATGCCTAATAATTTTAGTTTTATAATATTATTGTTATGAAAAATAGAAGGGCGGTCAGAAATTTTAGCAAGGTAGGGTGCCCTGCTAAAATGGCCTGGGGGAAACACTGGACTGTATAATGATGCATCTAATTTCGTGTCATGTGAATGCTAACATGATGCACTATGCTACGCTGATGGCCGTACCACTACCGCAGAGCTTGCTCCGGCCCTGTGGCATATCAACTATAGAGTGTTATTGCACTCTATGATACTAATAATGCCTTGTAAAAATCTTGGAGGTCCTGGAATAGTTGGAATATGCACAAAGTTGCAAGGAGCTCTTTGGCCCACTTGTTACAATCTAGTACTCCACAGATGGCTAGAACCTATGATATGCATGCACAGTTGGTATATGGCCATCCATCATTTTACACTATATATCCATACATAGAGGACTATGGTACTCTATGATGCTATTGTAATAAACCTGCATAATATCATGACAGGAACATCTGCAGACTGAAAATTTGGCATGCCATGGTCTTTGGAGGTTTGTGATGAAATGCATGAGTTGATTATGTAAGTTGGTAATGGGATCATGCAGCATATCAGTCTGGTCTCTCTGGAAGCCACTGCTCTCTGGACACTACTAGCTTCAATCATAAATACCTTAAAATAGGAACTGGAATTCTACTTAATGTATAGTATTCATGATTTGAGAATAAAAGGAATCCACACAGGAAGAGATTAATCATATTCACAGGAGGAGGTGTTAAGTGGAATGTGCCCTCACACTAGGTGGTCTCATGGATTTCAAAACAATATCAACTGGTCACGATCCCAGGATCCCACATATTATATTATTATGATCAAGAATTCTGTCGGGCTTCCAGATGAAAACATTATCTCATCCCATTCCACAATTTCTATGTGAATAACGGGGAGAGGTATTACTGCAATACGATCATTGCAACAGGAAAGGAAAGAACCATAATAACAATTTTCGCAGTTATTGACAATGTACAGGGCCGATAATAATATTCTATGTATGCACTATCCAGTTGGAACCTTACTATTTCTTTTAGACAACGTGCAGGTTACTGGTAATTAAATACTGTACATGTTTCGAATACTAACTGCATTTTATCAGGTGAGCCTTTTTTCTAGGACCAAGAAAAAGTTCGATTAATTGATCGTATAGCTATAGCAAAATTTGTTAGTAGTGATTTAGTACATCGTATTGGCATAATTGTTACTGAATATTGATAGATACAAACGTATGATGACGATCAATTTATTACGTAGCTAACAATTCCAGGCCGGCCATGTAAGATATAAATAAAATAGAATAAGGAAACTAATAATATATAATTCAATAGCGATTGTATTTGCCTCTAACCAGAGGTTTCTACTAATAAGAATAAAAACAATTGCAGAAGGCTGTGTATACACGTCGTATATACCTACCTCAAGTGTAACGTTCACGTATTGCAATTGCGGACTGGTTTTGAGCAAGATAAAAACATCGTCGATGTTCACCACGTCGAACGTTGTTATGTTCAAAATGGGGTCAACTAGGAGTTTTATAAGAGCCGTTATCATTGAACATTCGCGATATGCGATGTGGTTTCTGCCATATTTGGGCCCCTTTACAATTTTATATTAATTTATACGTTAAATACAGCCATTGTTGTCGAAGTATCTACAAGTATATATTGAAGTGCTATTCGCTTCTTTGCATTTTATCGTTTGTCATCCGTCCAGGCTCGGTAAATTTCAGGCCGATCATTCGATTAATGATATTTCATTTCATTATTATTAAACAGTAGACTATTACATTCCCATTTTGAGATTTCGCACGCTTTCCACTCTTCGCTAAAGTTGCCAACACCTTTGCTACCCTTTATAAGGTGAGTTTAGCTTAATAACTAATAATAACCTGTCATATTATAATAAGTATTACTATAAGGAAATTCGGACAGGCTATTCAACCCCCTATGAAGGACCGAATTTCGGACTAATACAAGTATATTGAAGGAATTATGCCATTCAGCCCATATGAACTCGGAGTCATAATAGAATAAAATAGACCGAATTTTTTTGCCGTCGTAGGGGGTTCAATAACTCAATGCCCGGTTTTCCTGTAAAGTGACACATATCGAACTCTTATGTTCACATTTTAAAGTAGACATGTCTAGCTATCACTTCTGAGGTACTACGAACGTTTCGCAACTTCTTACCCATGCTTCAACTCTTGTCCGCTACTTGATCGAATTCTCCGAGAATAATTAGTTGATTATGGATACCAACCAAAATACGTGCTAGCTACAAAGTGACGAAATACTTCTTTCAAGCCAAAGGGTAAAATAAGCTGTAAAAGGGGACTTGTTTCATGTCCGTAGCTTCAGCATTCAGGAAGATACGGGTGTCCGGAAATAGATTTGTCCGGAAATTGACCTGTTACTCTAGGAATTTATATGCACTGATTTGCGCCATTCAGTCCATATAAATTCCACATAACTAATAGTATAAAATCGCAGTGGGTCGGATAATTTGTTCGGATTTCCTCAAGGTAATACAAATCGATCTTTGACAACTATAACAATATTCATGTACAGCCAGCCAAAGCTCTTAAAATGAATACCATACATATTGCTTCAATTAAGTACTATATGAGAGACAAACTGTTCCATATTGTTATAATAACATTCACCCGCAGTGAACTCTAATGGGGTTACTGGGGTTAATGGTGAATAATATTCATATAATGTAATGTGTAGTATAGGTAGCTGTGGTGGAATCCTCCAACTATGGACTTTAGAATCTTCACTTCCTACTGCAACCGTGCCTAAATGCAAGGCCTTGTTTTTGAAGACTATCATTGAAAACAAGAAAATGGCCCAAATGTTTCTAAGCCCAACATTCTTTCCCATGCAAATTGATGATCTTGAGCATATGATTGAAGCAATTATCACTACTTGATAATTTTATAGACCTTACCTGAGATTCAAGACTTGCCATTGCCTGGGAAGTCATCAAAATATCTCAACAGTAGACAAAAGTTAGTTACAGGTGATCTATATGCTATTGAGGGCTATGAAAAGAATGTCAGAACAGGATTGCTTTTAGCACCATGTACACAGTTACCTCTATTCATTCCAGCCTAGAATACAACCACACTCACACTATCATGATAGCCTTTATTTTACTCAATCTTCTGGCTGAATCAAGGATGTATGCATGCTAGTACTATTAGAATGTAACGTAGCGCGTGACGGTGAGTGGTGTTATGGCCGTATACATTAGAAGTCCCAGTAGGGCTTGGCTTGCTTTGGCACGACGTACAGGGCCTGTTGCCCCATTGACGCGCGAGTGTCTTGACGGCCGAGATACGTCCGTCTACGAGCAAGAGCCAGTGCCGAATTTTGCAGCTGGGAGTTTGGCGCGCTTTGTTAGAAAATAACTCCCTCGCTTTCGATCGAATTCCTTCGTTCGTTTTCTGGAGGCAAGCATTCTGTTACTCGGTAGTAGTTCGATAATAGAGCTATAGTCAACGACGGTTTCGGGTCGATAGAAGCTTCCTCGGTCGAGATATACGGGATTCTGTGCTCGCTTTAATCTCGTCGAATTCGTTTGTTCGTTTTCTCGAGACGATCATTCTATTACTAGGCAGTAGTTCAGTTAAAGTCAGCGAAGGTTTCGAGTCCATAGAAACTTCCTCGGCCGAGATATATGGGATTTTTTGCACCCTATTTTTATGACGCCAATTGGCGTCATTGGCGTATAATCGGTTAACTATACGCTCCATTTTAATTGCTTGAAATTAGTCAACATGTAATTTAGCCACGTATTTCTGGCTCTACATATGTGCTAAATGTACACCTAAGAAAACTGAACGTACTAATGGCAAAACCGTACCCATTATATAACTGTAATAAGTCGACACGTTTTCCTTACCTAAAATGATTGACCTGTACTTCTACTGCATTCTTTAGCAAGTGATACTTACGTGACGCAAAGGTGACAATGTCATAATTCTTGTGCAATGATGGTGTAATTTTACTCTGCGAGAGTTACTATTCCACTGACTTAAACCAGCAAATCCGAGTGCTAATCTTTTGAAAACAAAAGATTAGCACGGAATGTTCGAAATTACATTGTTTTCTAACCTATTTGACTTATCACTGGCGCTCTCGGATACTTCTGCCAAGCAAAGGTTCATCCTTAAGCGAATTCAAATTTACTGAGCGGGATTCTGACGGAGAAGATCTCTCCAACGGATGTTACTCTTCTCATTAAATTAGGTTTCTGGATTTCTTTTACACTTGAAAGCACGCTTGAGGTCTGTATTCCTTTCAATTATCACTTCCTCTAGAAATTTAACAACCTGTACGTAGCACGTAGGTATCAACACATAGGTAAACTGCACTTTACTTGTCCATTCACCCGTAGCCAACCCATAGTACGTTCATTTTTTTACTGAAAGTACCATATGTGGCAGTCACGGATAAAAAACGAACATTAGTACATGACAGTCGAAATTGATTTTTTTAATAAATGAAAACCTAAGGGTATCCTCTGGGTTTTCTGCGAGTAAGAGCATTTTTCGTCCATAGTGTGAGTTAATACGGAGGTTTTAATACGACGGTGTTTCAGTACGCAATACACAGGAACGCGTGCACACGTGAACGTGTACGTGCTCACGCAACTCCTACCTTGCCGCGACGCTCGTTAAAACCCTCATCTGTAGAGATTTATACCAGCTTCAGGTCGCTGAGAATCCTGTGATAACGATTTTTGCACGTACGACTTGTTGGGATGGGTCAGTACTTTGTACGAAGCCAGTTTCCAAGGATTGAGGCAACCTAAGAGCACTTCTAGCTCGCCCAGCGATAAAGCTAGCTTGTCGCTATTGTTGACGCTAAGAAACGACGTATCCCAAGGAGCTATACGTGGCCCGACATGGTAAAGGCCTCTGTGAAAGTATGAAACCCACACCCTGTCGATGTGAAGTTTTGCGCGCCCATACGGCCTTTTTATCGTGTCCCGTCTCTCTGATATGTCTACCTATTCATGATATTTATCGTACTCAGGTGGACTAGAGAGCCAGCAAAGGCTTTTGCGTACTTTTATGCCGTATACAGTTGTATTGACAGGAATTAAATTTGAGAAATTTAGAAAAATGTTGAGTCGCCATTTTCTCGAAAAGTCGGCCACGGAATAACGTTCGTTTTCTACCCGTGACTGCCACATATATAGTTTGTCTTAAGACTTATCATGAGTATACATTATTAGATTAACAACACTGGGGTGTTTCATGCTAAGTTGATGTTGCAATGCATTCTTTTCACTTTAATTCCCACCTTTATACGTTTGTAGGTTCAATACATTTAAATTGAACTAGCTATGAAGATTTATTATAAAACATTCCAACCTTTGTCAACAACTGAATACCGATATGTGGTGTTAAATTCGGCAGACTCCCTTGAAAAACTCATTGAAGCTATCTGTGAGAAGGAAGAGAGAAATTTAATGGAAACCGCTCAGCTTTACCTTTTAAATGGAATTCCACTAGAATACAACACAACCACTGTTAATTATAGTTTGCTGGAATGGTTCTTAAGGGACGAAGATCGTATTTATGTGATTTTTACTAAGAAGAGGGTATACACAGAAGACACAAGGATTCCTGAGGTGTTAACATCGAGTGCAGAAGAATTCCTCAACGTTGAGGTTACAGGAGACAGACAATGCAAAATTCAGTGCTCAAGAAAAGAGAGCCATTACGGTCTGTACAGAAAGATTTCGGCTGTTACAGGGATTCCTTCCAAATGGATAAAGTTATATCAATCTGGAAATCTCATTCAGTTATGCGAGAAATCTCTTATTTCTGATCTACTATCAGAATTCGACAAAGTTATGCGAGTCACTATCCGTTTTCATCCAAAACGGCAATTTTGTGATGCTTTTACAGTCAAAGATATCTCTCCTCTCCATCAGCAAACACCTGAAGGCCTTCGCATATTCTTTTCTTTGCTGTTTATCATCTCTCATTATATTGCTATCGGATGTAAGGACCTGGAGGTTCTTAGTTATATCCTGCAGCTCACTGCTTGTCCCCCACTAGTCATGTCCCTAGCAGTGCTCTTTGACAAACGAATGATAAGTGCTGCTCAGAAAGTAGCTATCCAAGAAGGTCTGTATGAGTTATTTCAAGCTCTTGCAAATATAAATAGTGGATCGAAAATTTCTGCCAATTGCATTTATGAGAACTCGCACAAATACTGGCAGTTTCTATTTTCACAGAGTAAAACAGTGCATAAACATTTGCCAATTCAATTTGATCGAATTGTTCTCTTGAAATGTAGCATATGTGCAAAACATTTGCCCATTCCCTGCAAATCAACATTTGAAGGATATCCTCTTTGTCTCAATTGTGCCGATTCCAACAAATCATATAGAGATGATAAATGTATTTCACAGTTGTTGAGGGCATTGCCACTGGAAGATGCTGCTGCTTATTGGGACTTGGATAAATGGTTTTCATGTCAATCAGCAATTCCTGCAGAATTTAGTACACCAAAAACTGAGGATATACCAGAATACTTTCAAATCTGTACTGTACATGATCTCAAGAATAACCCTCACAGATTTTCTCCCCCTAGGCTGATTCATAATAGAGATGGCCAGGTTGTAGTTTTCACTGGTCGTACTGGAAAAGTAGGGAATCCCAAAACGCATTTTATTTTTGATCCCGTTCAAGGGATGGATTCAGAATATGATCTAAATGACATAGAATTCAACCAACATGTATCCTATCTTGAGGGTTTAATGCATATTTCGGAGTCCATTCAGCAACCTCCTCATGAAGCCACAGTGATTCTACTGGATGTGAGTGAATCTATGAAGCGGAGTACAAGACCTTTCTTTTCCAAGAAAGGAACAAATGCCTTAACAAAAGTGACTGTAGCACGTCACTTCTTTACAGCCTTTTGCAGACAAACTGCAGCCTATGGATTCAAACATGCTCTTGGTTTGATGCTTTTCAATGACAAAATTGTGAACAAGTGCATGCTATCGGAATGCATTGAAGCTTTGGCTCACATTCTAATCCCACAATCTGAAAAATTCCAAACCTCTGGAGACACATATCTCTGGGATGCTATTTATTCTGCCTGCAAGCAATTACATAAATTCTCATTGAAGTATCCAAAAAGCGTGAAGAGGATTTTATGTCTCACAGATGGTTCAGATTCAGGCTCAGAAAGAAATGTTTTAGATTGCGCAAACATTTTGTATGAAAATGCAATTGTACTGGATATGATTTTGATTGGCCGGAACGATGCAGATGCCAGAGGTCTTTCATACATTTCTGGTGGTTTTCCTTTCTACTTTGAGGATATCAGTGATGCACTGTGTATAGCTGAAGCAGAGCCACTGGTGTCAGTGAGGGCAAGACAGCTGTCACACTCAGTCATGCCCAGCACTGATATAAATAAGACCACATTTGACAGGTACAAGAAACTGCATAATGCAATCCTAATAGTAAAGAATGCTCCACCTCTCCCCAAAGCTACGATAAGCAGTCATGTGAAAACGACTGCTGAAGCTGACCAAGATAATGAGACGTATAGGTTTTTGAGGATGAAGGATCAATTTCAAGATGAGGGAAAACTGCTGAAACCTATATCTGCGCTTGATAAGGCAAGGGGACTTGGAAAAGAAAGACAAAGTGCACGTAGCAAGCGTATTATGAAAGAGTTATTAAACATTGCGGAAAAAAAGGTCACCACAATTGATGATCAGCCCATTGCAATTTATACATTTGCCCTACCTGATATTGACAAGTGGAAAGGAGTTATGCCATGTCCAAAAATGTCTCCTTATGGGCAAAAAATTCTTTTCAGTGTGTCTTTTCCACCAGAATATCCTGAAACTCCTCCGCAAGTACATTTTGAGACTCCGATACTTCACCCCAACATTTCAGGTGATGGATTAGTTTGTCATTATTTACTCAAAAAAAACTGGTACTCACAATATTATTCCATGAGAACCATATTGAGGGAGATTTCTGTCCTTCTCAAAGTCCCAATTGTACAAGACTGTGCTGACAGTATTAGAATGGAAGAATATTCCAGAGATGAATCCTACTTCAATGAAAGATCATCTGAACAGTCACGTTGTGTACAAGTTGCAGAACCTATTATCGATAGTGATTCAGATTCTGAGCTACCAGAGGAAGGTGAAGCATGGTATCTGGAAGACTAAATAACAAATGATATCAATGGAGCGAAAGCGAGTAGAGTGAAAGTATAATTGGTACCCCCAATTTGCAGACCATTACAATGTAATATGTACCCTTTATCACTTGTGATTATTATATCCATTTATGTGTATAGTTAATGCAACAAATATTCTTCAAACTTTCACACAAATTATTTTTTTATTAATTGATACTGCCAAACCATATACAATAAATAATGTTGACATTTAGTTGGAATAGATGAAGTGTATATATAATAATTAGTAGTAATTTCATATCACTGTAATGAAATAGTAATACTTGTATGCTTCATTCCCTTTGGATAATTCTACAGTATATCATATATTATAAATCCTAAATATATATATTTCACTGAAGATATTGATTGTTTGGAATTACATTGTAGGTACAGAGTAAATATAATATTATAAACATATCACTGTCTGTATTCAATCAAAATGGATGTAAGTTTCTAGGTGATAATATGAATACAAATATTATGTAATATATATGTAACTCTTATTGTAACAACAGTGTATATATGATATTATTATTAATCTTCCATTTCCGGAATATGTTAGTTCAAATATAGCATATGTATATACACATACACACACACGCACACACACACACACACAATGTCTTAGTTCTCATCCACAGCTTTTAGCTCTTGTTAGTAGAGTCACAAGCAATGAAGATACCATTTATCACCAAAATTAATCCATCACCTGCATATGTCAACAAATACACAATATTGATAAGCAGACCTATCTACTAATTTATAAATATTACTCAATATTTGAACTACTTTTTTACAAATATTGCAAGAAGCATTTTATTATTATTGTGAAACAACACCTGCCTGTTTTTAGGAAAGAAATTGATTTCAGTTCATGATACATTTAATTATTCAATACAGCCTTCTGTATATAAATTTGTTCGGGAAAAAAAAACGTGATTGAAAGAGCTTCAAGTCATTTATTACTGTATAACAATTAAGCTCATAAAATTGTGGATCTTATTCTAACAAAATAATTATTATATAATGCTAACGTAATGAATTAATAGTATTAATGAGTGTGTAGTAATAATCTAATTTAGTATACATATGGAAGCTTTATTATCAATGTATGTGCATGTGCACATGTAATATCTAGGTACATATATTATAATGGCAATATCACCTTGTGACCATTATATACAATATGCACACTGACAAAAATATTGCTTCCAATTTTAATAATCATAATGTTATTAGGTATATTATGCATTGTTATAATATCTAATTTGCAGATTATTAATGTATACATGCATGCATATTATTATCATAGGTGTGCGTGTATCAAAATATAATATAATATTCAATAATAAAATTAATCATTATAATTATTGCAAAGAATGTATGAGAAACATGGTATGTTATGCTTAAAGCATGTACATGTGTGCAATAATAAATGAATTCATTTCATAATAAATGAATTCATTTCATTATTAATATCATATCAATATCAACATAAAAGCAAGGATGCAAGTTGTCAATAATGATCAATCAGTCTGAGAGTACATGCACCATCCAAATATCAGATTATCTCTAGTTCTTTGTACATTGTTTTGAAGGATCTGGTGTGATCTACACACCTCAAAACACTCATTGTACATTTCCATTGTCATCCAAACAGATAATAATGTAATTCTATTGTATGTACATGTGCACATATAATTTATGTGTGTGTATTAAATTTTATCATAAAATTGCTTATATTATATTATTCAATTATAATATATAATATTATATACATAATAATTGCACTGGCAAGGAATACATTATGCATTATGTTATAACTGTACTTTTAATTTGGAATAATGAAAATTATGTTACATGGTTTCCATTCGTGTATGCAATAATAATATTTTGTGATTTGATATTGGTATTAATAGCACTTTGTGATGATAATATACAATATTTAAACAGACAAGACTAAAAATTGCTCCCTATTGTAATAATAGTAATGTTAGTAGCTTGACGTAATTTATATACTTAGTCCATTGAGCAGAATAAAATTATGTATGTATCATTTTCTAGGAAAATAATACGAAATTTTCAAACATAATATCATGCAGTTTAATTATCATGATACAGTGCCAATGCAATGAAGAAATATAATAATTAATTTTATTACTATCAATTATCATTTAATTTATAATTAGCAGATTATATTACATGATAAATATAATATTATATATATATATATATATATATATAGTGGGACGATAACTAGCATCTAAGTCATGCATAAAATAGGTTTAATAAACTATATTCCTAGACCATTCTCTGATGTCCGTAATACACCTGCATCTACTGTACAATTAACAAGTAGGTGAGTCCATTTGTCCTCAATAAAGGTAACTGCAGGATATCAATTTAGACAGCATAATATATATAATATATTAACTATAAATTTTATAATTTTATATTTTTATTATGCATGTAAGCAATGACACAGTCTAACAAATAATAAGCAACAAACCTGTGCCATATATCATTTGCCAATAAGCATAATTACATGCAGGTATATACCTGTTTTCCTTATTGGTTAATGGGGAGATTTAAGGGTATCAAACTAGAATTTTGTGGTTGAAATGTTATCCATACAATTAAATCATAGTAGACAATAGGCGAATTGTACAATTCATGTGATGAGCAGAGACCTTCCAAACAGAACAAATATACAAATATGAAGGTATCATGACAGCAGAAAAGGTGGAGTTGGTATCTGTCATTCATTCTCACGTCATACCTGTGTACTGCATCACTTCATAGGATTGATTTTCAGGTGACATACCAATATATATGACTGTACTCAGGAAAAGAGGTCTGTTGGTAGGTTTCAGCGAATTTGCACTTTTGGTATCACTGGAACATGCTTCCAATGCTCTATAACATGGTGCAAATAGCATGTCAATAGCTTCCATTCCAAAGTTACACGTGAATTAGTCCTGATATCGCACATACTCGAATTTTAGAAATTGAACATTTTCAGCTCCACTTCCGGAAAGTAGTATAGTATTATTATTCACATTCGGATTTCAGTCATGTGTTTATGACATCGTGAGAATATGGAAAAAATGGGGTGTTACACGAATAATGAAGTGGCATAAAAGCCCTTATAACTCAACAAAGGTTAGTCAGATTGGGCTCAAACTCAACACAAACATAGAATCACAGAATATGAGATATTCAGTACTATTATATGAAAACAAAAACAAAATGTGTCATTTTGATGAACTTTTGTTGATTTGTTTGGTATGCCACAATTTGTCAACCTACTAAAAGACCCCTTTTCCTAAGTACAGGCACATATTATTTGTCACTATCCACATGTACCCATGGGAAAGGCAGATAAATCACATTCTGATAGTCCACTTGGCAAATGGGTACAAAAGTCTGAATAAAATCCCTAAAAAATTTAATCACATTCACATGCATAATAAACTATTATACATGAAGGGTATACACTGATTGAGGACATTTAAGGACTTACTTAAGTTAATTTCATTCTATCTCGTAATTCGGCAACATGCAGCCTCCTAGAAACAAACATTGCCATAGCTACACAAACTACATGTAAATCCCACTGGAGAAAATCTTAACTGTCCAGCTGTATTGTGTAAGATTTAAGTAGTTTAGGGTGAAGATCATTACTGATCGCATTAACAACATCACATATCATAATGGCTCTGTGCCGCATGTTTGCATGCCATTGATATAGCTAGGTATTACACTTGTAAGCAGGACATTGTATTTAGTGTAAACTGAGGTTATCTTAATAATGTCCTGTACATAGCATCCTGTACATAGCGTCTGTACATAATGCCCTGTATACAGTGTCTGTACACAGTGTCTGTACATAGTGTATGTACATAGTGTCTGTACATATTGGCCTGTACACAGTGTATGTACATAGTGTCTGTACACAGTGTCCGCATATAGTGTTTGTACATAGAATCCTGCACATAGTGTCCTGTAACTAGTGTCTGTACATGGTGTTTGTACTTAGCATCCTGTACATAGTGTCTGTACATAGTGTCCTGTACATAGTGTCTGTACATAGTGTATGTACATAGTGTCTGTACATAGTGGCCTGTACATAGTGTATGTACATAGTGTCTGTACACAGTGTCTGCACATAGTGTTTGTACATAGAATCCTGCACATAGTGTCCTGTAACTAGTGTCTGTACATGGTGTTTGTACTTAGTATCCTGTACATAGTGTCTGTACATAGTGTCCTGTACATAGTGTCTGTACATATTGTCTTGTACATAGTGTCCTGTACATAGTGCCTGTACATAGTGTCCTGTATCTAGTGTCTGTACATGGTGTTTGTACTTAGCATCCTGTACATAGTGTCTGTACATAGTGTCCTGTACATAGTGTCCTGTACATAGTGTCTGTACATAGTGTCCTGTATCTAGTGTCTGTACATGGTGTTTGTACATAGTGTCCTGTACATAGTGTCTGTACATAGTGTCTGTACATAGTGTTCTGTACATAGTGTCCTGTACATAGTGTCTGTACATAGTGTCCTGTACATAGTGTCTGTACATAGTGTCCTGTACATAGTGTCCTGTACATAGTGTCTGTACATAGTGTCCTGTATCTAGTGTCTGTACATGGTGTTTGTACATAGTGTCCTGTACATAGTGTCTGTACATAGTGTCTGTACATAGCGTTCTGTACATAGTGTTCTGTACATAGTGTCCTGTATATAGTGTCCTGTACAAAGTGTCTGTACATAGTGTCCTGTACATAGTGTCTGTACATAGTGTCTGTACATAGTGTCCTGTACATAGTGTCTGTACATAGTGTCCTGTATCTAGTGTCTGTACGTGGTGTTTGTACATAGTGTCCTTTACATAGTGTCTGTACATATTGTCCTGTACATAGTGTCCTGTACACAGTGTCCTGTACATATTGTCCTGTACATAGTGTCTGTACATAATGTCTGTACATAGTGTCCTGTACATAGTGTCTGTACATAGTGTCCTGTATCTAGTGTCTGTACATGGTGTTTGTACAAAGTGTCTGTACATATTGTCCTGTACATATTGTCCTGTACATAGTGTCTGTACATAGTGTCCTCTACATAGTGTCTGTATATAGTGTCCTGTATCTAGTGTCTGTAAATGGTGTTTGTACATAGTGTCTGTACAGAGTGTCCTGTACATATTGTCCTGTACAGTGCCTGTACTGTACATAGTTTCTGTACATAGTGCCTGTACATAATGTCCTGTACACAGTGTCTGTACATAGTGTTCTGTACATAGAGTCCTGAACAGTGTCTGTGCATAGTGTCTGTACATAGCGTCCTGTACAGTTCCTGTACATAGTGTTCTGTACATAGTGTCCTGTACATAGAGTCCTGTACAGTGTCCGTACATAGTGTCTCTACACAGTGTCCTGTACATAAACCTCACAGTTGCTTTCTCTTGTGACTTGGGTTCACTTGAGTCAATGTCAGAACTGGTCTTGCTGATTGAGGTGTCCAACTCACTGGTGTCTGAAGTAGCATACTGCTCACTGCTTTGTGTATGGGTACTGGCTGGTACTAGTGATTGACTGTGTGCTGAGTAAAATACACATGTCACAGGCTTAGCAAATGAAACATCTTTGCATATGTATATGTATATGTATAATATGTACACGCATAACTGTTGCTCCAATAGATACATACACCACAATATTATGTAGATATCAAAACTACAAGTACATATACACACAAAGTTATAGGGGCACCGGGTATTATACATGCATACATACATTTCCATGTATTGAGATGTAAACACTGTTTAAATATCCACATGCACCCTCTAGTACACAATACATGTTAAAACTTTGTCCATTAGTGAAAGTGAAGTGTATGCTAGTCAGTACTAATCATACTCCAACGGGGCTTACTGTGTGGGAGTTTTGTAGGCAGACAAAATGTAGCCGTTGCTCCATGCCTTTCAAACGCTTCACTTTTATAGCCTTGCATGGTCCCTGAAATAATATAATATGGCTGTGTTGACACTAACAAGAAACAGCACATGCAACACATCAGTACCATTTAGATTAATTACTTGGATTGTCAAAAAATACAACAATACTATATGTGGTTTGTTACATGGGCAGATCAAAGTGTACAATGTGAAAATATACAGTGCCATTTGCACACTTCCTTTGCTATAATATTGCTAACTTGTGATTGTTGACATAATTTGTCAATTAATTGCCTAGCAACTCATTGTTCAGTTATAATAACAAAGCTGGGTGAGGATAGTATGCTATTATTATTATTTTATACAGAAACATACCACATAGTTACTAAAGTACCTTCTGAGGATGATTCGTTGGAAAGTCAATATGTGGGTTGCCAGAATTTATACAGTTTTATACATAATACATACTACATAATAGTTGTAGCCTCCCTGGGTGTGCTACAGCAGATATGGATACTTGCATATATTCAGATGAACAATTACATGCCAACAAAAGCATTCGTATGTATCTAATTACTAACATATGTACTGTACTATTTATAAGTACACCTACACATACAGAGAGTACAAGAGATGCATGAATGCAGCATACAGCTAATATTTAAGATAATTGTGCCTTTTCAAAGGAATCCTGTACAGTATTTATATGCACAGACTAGAGTACATACACTTACCTCTAGTGTATATTGCAGCATTATTGAAGCCATATTTATCAAGGATTTCACCTATTCTTGCAGCGGTAACAACATCTTTGGTGACAGCAACTTCTGCCCACCTCCATACAACAGTAGCAATCTCTTCAGGTTCCTCTTTTGTCACTAGCTGTTCCTTATGATAAACATCCACAAGAACTGGAAACAATGTCATCAAATGATACTGTAACCAAGTAGAGTATCAAATCACTTCATATGTACATGGAGAGGATAGACAGACTTTGGAATACCAACAATCATACATGTCATAGTGCATCAAATTAAAATGTCATGAATTGCAAATACACGGCAATTGTTAATTTAATAACTAGATAATGTATACTTTGTACACAATTATATGGCACACACTCACACATACAACATACAATTATGCATGTACATGCACCACACACATACACTAGTATGTATAAATATCATGCATATTATACAAACAGCCTCATGTACAAGATACACAGTAAACAAAAACATTTGTATACATGCAAAAGTATATGTACATACATGTAATAGCTAAAGTACCTTTGGACAGGCTGTAGCAGGTATGCAGACACTTCTGTTCAATTGTTTACGAAAGGGAAGCCTGAATCAACAAATAAAGGTGTATATGTCTCCACTACAGCCCACTGAAAGGTACTTTAGCTATTACGTGGTATGATTAATCAATCAATAATGTCTGTATGTTGCTATGGTAATTGATTGATCCAGGTGTGAAATAACAATAACAATTACGAAGTGTGCAATAGCAAAGGGAAGTGTGCAATTTCATTTAAAATAACAAATTTCCTGAATGTTGTGCAGAAAAGGCATTGTCAAGTATAAATGACTAGAAATGTAATTGTAGTAATTGACCATACATATATGTGTATGGATGTACCATGTGTATTTACATTCAAAATTACTCACATGCACGCACGAACGCACACCAAATGCACACACATGCACACAAATGCACACACACACACACACACACATGCACACACACACACACACACATACACACACACACACACACACACACACACACACACACACACACACACACACACACACATACACACACACACAAACACACACACACACACACACAGGCATGTACGTACATGTGAACAGCAACACATAAACTAATAACCTACAACCAACGCAGGCATACTATAATTATATAGTAATTGTTAACACACACTTACAAACACACATGCTATTTGGAGCACACATTCACTAACACATGTAATTTACTATAATGATCAATGTACACACACATACAGAGAGTACAAGAAATGCATGAATGCAGCATACAGCTAATATTCAAGATAATTTTGCCTTTTCAAAGGGATCCTGCACAGTATTTATACACACAGACAAGAGTACACACATTTACCTCTAATGTATTTTGCAGCATCATTGAAGCCATACATATCCAAGATGTCACCTCTTCTTGCAGCAGTTCTAGCATCCTTGGTGACAGCAACTTGTGCCCACCTCCTTTCCCACCTGCCTTCCCATACATCAGAATATACGCTAGAAACAAACTTCAAACCAGCTCCTCTTTTGCCACGAGCTGTTCCTTAAACATCCACAACAACTGGAAACAATGTCATCAAATGATACTGTAACCAAGTAGAGTATAAAATCACTTCATATGCACATGGAGAGGATAGACAGACTTTGGAATACCAACAACCACACACACATCATAGTGCATCAAATTAAAATGTGATGGATTGCGAATGAACGGTAATTGTTAATTTAATAACTAGAAAATGCATACATTGTACACAATTATATGCCACACAATCACACACATACAACCTACAATTACACAAGGGATCCCGTACAGTATTTATACACACGACGTGAGGACACACATTTACCTCTAATTTGTCGTGCAACATCATTGTGCCTATATTTGTCCAAGCTGTCACCTATTCTTGCAGCAGTAACAACATCTTTGGTGACAGCAACTTCTACCCACCTCCGTTCCCACCTCTGTACATCTGAAGCAACCTTTTCAGCTTCCTCTTTTGTCACTAGCTGTTCCTTATAATAAACATCCACAACAACTGGAAACAATGTCATCAAATGATACTGTAGAGTATCAAATCACTTCATATGTACATGAAGAGGATAGACAGACTTTGGAATACTAACAATCACACACGTCATAGTGCATCAAATTAAAATACCAAATCTCCTGAATGGTATGGGCAGTGTCAAGGACTACACATGTAATTGTAGCAATGAACAATATGTATGCATCATATGTATGTATATTCAAAAATACACACACGCCATATACGGTATATGTACATGCACACATACAGTGAGTACATGAGATGAATGAATGAAGCATACAGATAATATTCAAGATAATCATGCTTTTTAAAGGATCCCATACAGTACTTATAAAGGCAAAAGTATACACACTTAATGTACGTACCTCTAATGTGTTGTGCAACATCATTGACTTATCCAAAACATTAGCTATTCTTGTAGCCATTACACTATCTTTGGCAACGGCCAATTTTTCCCACCACCATGCACTAGAAAGAGCCTTCAAAGCTTCCTCTTTTGTCACTAGCGTTTCCTTATGATAAACATCCACAAGAACTGGAAACAATGTCATCAAATGATACTGTAACCAACTCACAAAATCACTTCATATGTACATGGAGAGGATAGACAGACATTGCCATACCAACAATCACACACATGTCGTAGTGCATCATTTTAAAATTTCCTGAATTGCAAATGCATGGCAACTATTAATTTTTAAACTAGAAAATGGATACTTTGTACACAATTATATGGCACACACTCACACACATACAACATACAATTATGCATGTACATGCACCACACACATACACTTGTATGTACAAATATCATGCCTATTGTGCCTTTTCAAAGGGATCTGTACAGTATTTATACACACAGACGAGAGTACACACACTTACCTCTAATGTGTCGTGCAACATCATTGAAGCCATATTTATCCAAGATATAACCTATTCTTGCAGCAGTAACAACATCTTTGGTGACAACAGCTTCTGTCCACCTCCATACAATAGTAGCAGTCTTTTCAGCTTCCTCTTTTGTCACTAGCTGTTCCTTATGATAAACATCCACAAGAACTGGAAACAATGTCATCAAATGATACTATAACCAAGTAGAGTATCAAATCACTTCATGGAGAAGATAGACATACTTTGGAATACCACATTGAATACAATACAAAAGACACACATGCAACATAACTTATGCATGTAAATACTTTAGGGGGGGGGGGATTCGCAGAAGAAAATTTTGCGAATTCACACTGAAAATGCAGGTTTTCTCTGTACATTGACATCATAGTCGTTCACGTGTATCGTTAATTGGCTGATCACCTTGACAATGGTAGTGTGGCAATCGGTAGGATCCTATGGCAGGAGAAACGCTTTCGATTCAAAGTTCTGAGAGGGGATATCACACCTATAAGGAGATCTGGGATGCTACGATTGGCGAAGAACTTAAGTGTTCGAGAGAGTGAGTGACAATGCAAATGATCGTTGTGCAATCGCTATGAAACAAAACGACGACATCGTGGGACACATTCCTCCCAAAATCTCCAGGGTCTTTGCACTATATTTAGAACGTAATGGTTCTATCATTTGTACGATTACCGGTTCTAGAAGACCTTCTGTTGATATGTACCCATCATATATAAACGAAATTTCAAAAATGTTCTCAGGGTAAATTTCGCACAAAGAAACTTTTGCGCTTAAAATTTCATGAATTTGAGCCATTCACAAAAGTAGTGAAAATTATTCCTTGCGAATTTTTTTCCGCCCCACGGGTATCACACACACACATATTGTACATACTTGTACATGCAAATATCCTGTATACGTAGTCTCATGAACAAATACATAGTACACACCAACATAATATTATGTATGTATGTACACACAAGTGCATAATAATTATGCATATGTACACATAATATGAATACATTACCATAGTGAAATATACATACAGTGAATACTGGTTAATCTGCCACAATTCATTTTCAAAGAATATGGTGGATTAACGAGTTTGGCAGATAAACTGGCTATTCATCAGTGCTTGTACATTATTATCGGTACTTGGAAAATGTGGCAGATTAAAGTTTGGGCGGATAAGGCAGTGGCAGATTAACGAGAATTCATTGTACATACGTACATACGTAAATACACACAGACAAGGAAATTGCATACATGTACTACATATAATATGTCAAACATGCTCTTCAATAAGATTTTACATTGCCTAAAATTATCTGTGTCAAATCAAACGGGGAACGTATAACTATAGTGAAGTTTAGGAAACTGAGGGGAAAATAAGACGAGTTGACTATCCAATTTTTTATTCAGATAATAATAAAAGTAAATTCGTACAAATAAACTTGGCGGATAAAATATCACCATGGCATATAACATGGTCCTGAATTAACAACAATTCACACAGTATAATGCCATCGAGTAATGCATTTGGAAAATATTACTACCATTTCATGGAAAACTGTACAAATATAGAGTAAATTATACACAGATCACACGCAGACACACCTTTGATTCGGTTCACTTCATATCTGTCCAATAATTGATATTGCTCACATATCTCACAAAGTTTGAAACTTCCACTAACACTTCTAGCTAGAATTATTCGAGCCACCACTTCATAACAAGCAATATACACAGAACTAGAACTTCCAATTCTTCCACATTCTGCCGTTGTAATGAGACCTTTTCTTTGATGTAGAATTTCAAGTCCTTAATTAAGAGAAGACATATACAGATCAAGATAACTAGTACTGGAGCTTCTGACATCATTAGAAGGTATACGTGCAGTGTGAGTATGTGAGGGGTGAGGAGTGGAGAAACCACATCATTAGCCAAATAAAGGAACACAATCTAACCACCTAACTAAGTGGGATCATAATATTATTATAATATCTGAATCGAGAGCTATTGGCATGTAAACCTTTGCGAAACCCTACAGAGGTGTGCAATAGGATTTTACTTCACTAGGGCCATCTAGGGCTACCAGAACGTCTATACGTATACTCGGTTTATAACTTGCTTGGGATTCACTACATAAATACAAATACTGACAGAACAATGCTAATCCTATAAATAAGTTAAAACGGGTATATCTGGTCACTCTTCGAATTCAACAATTTTGCTCGAGGAGAGCTCTTGAACTAGTAAACAAAAAGCAAGCTAACAATAGCCACTAACGCTACTACATATATACTCATTCACAGAGTAAAATAGCACAGATCAGCTGCTCACTTGTATTATAAAATCTTTTTAAAATACCGCCGTAACCTCCAGAATTTGTGGTTAATGGGGTATTTCCGGTCAATGGCTGAATATGGCTGAAATTCAGGCCTACGTTGGCCGTAGAGGGGCAGATATAACTGCCTTCTGCTCCTGACATATCTTCATGTTCTACTTTCTCTTATTCCAAGGCATTTTAAGATACATGTGTTATCGCTTGTTTCAAAACAATAGTTCTATAATATTATACATTATATTTCGTCGCCGTCTACACAACCCTTTATGTAAGGATGTAGAGCAATGTCGGGTATTTTGGGACGGAGGTGATTACTGCCGGGACACTGGAAATTACCAAGGCTAGTACAATTATACGTGGAGTATGATCTATGAAGTGAGTGACGTGGATATATATTCTTCAAAATGTGTGGGTTTTAGCTAAAAGTAGCGATTCCCCTGGATGTACGCCTACTTTTTTCAACCCCTGATGACTGCCGCCATTTTTTGGTATCACTGCTACTTACCCTGCATAATGAATCCACTCATGGCATAATAATATTATTATTCTATTTATATCATCAAAATGCATATCAATTTGAAGCTTAACGTGTGAGCAATGTTATAGAAAATGTAATGATCTGGCAATGTTCTCATGTGCATGACAAAACATGCCATGTTTCCAACATACTGAGGAGGAAGTTTCTGGACACAAGTTAGGTAGTTGTCTAACACTGCTTGGAACAAACATTACATCAGCTGCCAAAATTTAAGTGAATGCATGAAATTTAACAATCCATTTCCACCTTCCCAACAACTTTGTAGTAGCCAAAGGAATTACAAGATATTATAGTAAAAGATGAGAATACCATAATATATGGGTGAAATGGTGTTTTAATAGTTGTTGTTTATAGAAAAATTGGTGTATTGGTTCCATCAAAAACAATTATACCATGAGAACATTGGGAATTAAACATAGACTTAAATATTTATAAAAATCCAACCTAAACTATAATCTTACGGGGTTCTAATCCCCGAGGTGTCCAGAAATGGCTGACTTGACGGTCTCCACATAGCACTTTGTAACTTAACGCAGAATTGGACTGACGTCTAGTCACTCCTGTGGATAGAGGACATCCACTCTATATATCCTAGCTGGTAATTTTCCGATAAGGCATTGCATTCCATTGAATTGAAGGACATTTCCTTAGGTGTCCCGTAATACCTGACATTACTCTACCTAGAGGTTGTTCTCCCCATACCAATCAGGTGAGAATCTACCTTAAAAGTGATACAAAATCTCCTCATTAGGATTATACTTTAACTCTGCACAGTTTCATCTGAACGGATTCGCTTCTTTCCATAGTACGAAGGAAAGTTTTGTGAAGTAGCCACAACGGTTTTATCACTTACCGCTATTAAAGGAGATATGAAAAGGAAGCAACGGACTTCGCTGTGAGGTATGTTGCAGTGTTAACACTACCAGCACAGCGTTGAAGTTGTACTCGAAAGCTTAGTATTTTGGAGTAGCGAGCTGACTTCTTACGAGTGACCGGAAATACCTCGTGCTACCTTACTGGCTGACAGGTGTGTGTGTGTGTGTGTGTGTGTGTGTGTGTGCGTGCGTGCGTATGTGTAAAAGCAATATGCGCACCTTGCCGCTGTTCCGAAAGCAAACTCTTAAAATTGTTTGGAGAAACACATGGACATTCTTCACTTGTCGATGACATTGACACCATTTTTTAATCAACCAAGTTTCATGTAGATACGTATCTATGGTCTCGTAATGGTTATTCCCCCTAGTACATTACAACTGCGAAACGTGCAGAAACCTCGCTTCGATCGAGTTACCATGCACGCGTGCACGAGAACAAGCACAGAAGAGAAATGTGGATGCTCTAACACATTTTAGATCATAATTATATAATTTACAGAAATAATATGATCACCTTGAGTAGGTGGTGTTATATTCTTCCATATATATATATATATATATATATATATATATATATATATATAGTGATGCAGTTGCTGTAAACAGACATAAAATATATTATATATTACTTATAATAATGCATATGCACATACATGCATATTGTACATGGGTATATCTTTAATTCTAACATAGTAATTTCAAAATAACCTGGCAATTCACTAATATATTACATTATATTGAAAGTATTATAATGAATGTACAGTGATATTAATATAGGACAGGTTCTGGCACATGCAATCAGGCACCTGGCTGGCAACTGATAACTTGTTCTTGACACAAGAGGTTCAAAACTGACTCGAAACATACAAAAACAGAAATGCTCAGCAGGGTACATGTCAGGTGACTGTCAGGTGACTTCATACAGTGGCACAATTCTCAGGTACGAGGTTTCTAATTTTGTCAGCTAAGTCTTTTCTCAGGGATTCCATCCTAGCACCATCACACACACACACACACACACACACACACACACACACACACACACACACACACACACACACACACACCTTCATCAAAGGGGCTCTCCGGTATGAGATCAAAATAGACCTCTACTAGTGTGTGTACAGTAGGACCTCTACTAGTGTTTGTACAGTAGGACCTCTGCTAGTGTGCGTACAGTAGGACCTCTACTAGTGTGTGTACAGTGGGACCTCTACTAGTGTGTGTACAATAGGACCTCTATTAGTGTGTGTACAATAGGACCTCTACTAGTGTGTGTACAGTAGGACCTCTACTAGTGTGTCTACAGTAGGACCTCTATGTGTGTGTACAGTAGGACCTCACGATCAAGACCATCTAAGGGACCAGTTGAAGTACAGTAGAACCTCACAATTGAGACCACCTATGGGACTACTCAAAGTGGTCTCAATTGTGAGGTGGTCCTAATTCTGATCTTGACAATGTGCAGCCAGTGATACATCACAGGTATTTCAAGGGCTAGGAAATAGTGGCCCTATCACTGAGGTGGTCTCATTACCTGGACTAAATACGTAAACAATTCCACAATTAACAATTAACAGCACTTCTCTTTTGAAACCAAATGGTTTCCAGTAACATCCGGCTTCCTTTCTGAAGGGGAGAAAGCCCTGGAGTGAGTGAGCGTGCAGCGTGCATATGTGTCAAATAAAAATACATTACAGTGGCAACATATACATACAGTGAATACTCGTTAATCAGCTGCAATTTGTTTTCAAAGAATATGGTGGATTAACAGGTTTGGTGGATTAACTGCATATTCGTTAGTACTTGTACATTATATTGGTACAGGGAAATTGTGGTGGATTAAAATTTGGGCGGATAAGGCAGTTGCGGATTAACAAGAATTTACTGTACGTACATACGTACATACATACCCAGAAAGAACTTGCAGACATGTACTACATAATATATGTCAAAAATGCCTTTAAATAGGAATTTATTATCTGTGTCAAATCAAATGGGAAAAGCACAACTACAGTGTAGTTTAGGAAATTGAGAGAAAAAGGGTTGTATCAACAAGGTGAGTAGACTATCCAAATTCTTATTCAGAAATTAATAATGAATATAAACTTGCACAAATACACATGGTGGATAGAATATCACATATATAACAGTGTTTCCCCCAGAAAGAAAGTAAAGGGAGAGGGTTCACTGTGAATGTTTTGATGTATAATTATCAATATTGCTTTTAAATTAACACTTAACACATTATAATAAATATCTAGACTATACTAAACTCAAATTGAAGATAAGTGTTCTACCTGTTGAGTTAGTTTATTGAAATCACTTAGGGGGGATACTAAATCATAGATAAATCTTGTTTATTGCTATAATTTAGTTGATTCTGGTACAAGGCCTCACATACTTTGTTCTAACAAAAAAATGTGTTGTCACAGAACAGAGAAAAGGGAAAAGGAGCACCCTTCGGGGTAACCCTGCGTATAACATGGTCCTGGATTAACAACAATTCTCACAATTAACACAGAATAATGTTATCAAGTAATGCATTTGGAAATTATTACTACCATTTCATGGAAAACTGTACAAATTTAGAGTACATTATACACAGATCACACACAGACACACCTTTGATATGGTTAATGTAATGGCTTTCCAATTATTGATATTGCTAAGAAATCTCACAAATTTTCAAACTTTCACTAATACTTTTAGCTAGAATTATTTGAGCCACCACTTCGTGTCTATCTATATAGAACGAGTACTTCCAATTCTTTCACATTCTGCCGTTGTAATGAGACCTTCTCTTTGATGTAGAATTTCAAGTCCTGCAAAAACAAGACACACAGATCAAGATACTGTAACAAGTACTGGAGCTTCTCACATCATTAGAAGGTATACGTGCAGTGTAAGTATGTGAGGGGTAAGGATTGGAGAAACCACATCATTATCCAAATAAAGGAACACGGTGTGATACAAGACCGAAGATGAGTCCAAACCAAAGAGCCTTGTACAACAGCCAGGGTTAACCATTGGACTAAGCTGGATCACATATCTAAATTGAGAGTGGAACCGTAAAGAGTCGTGCAATAGGATTTTACTCCACTTCGAGAACTACCAGAACGTCATAAACGTAATCAGTTTATAACTTGCTTGGGATTCACTACGTAAATACCAATACTGACAGAAATTTCTGTATGCCAACAAATAATATACAAGTGCAAGTGATACGAGTGATATGCTCACCATGCTGTTCAGAGCTCAAATGCCAGAAATCGTCTGGAGAAGAACACGAACATTTTAATTTCCATGTGTCGATTATGTTGACGCCATTTTAATCACCCCAGCCTCATGATAAGTATTCCCCTTCATTAACCTGCATGCACGAACGTCCAGAAACCTCGCAACGAACGCTTTCACGAGAATAGAGTATCTGGTTTATACGACATGCATTCTATAATGATATACAAAGGTGAAGCCTTCAAGTTAGCCTAACAAAGGCAGTCCTGTTCTTTCCTTCATCTCTACCTGAAGAAGACAAGAAGAATAGACTGCTGTTAGCACATACTATCACCCATTCACTTACAACCATCACATCCACCACTCACTCACGACCATCACATCCACCCACCCACTCACTCAACCATCATATCCACCCACTCACTCACGACCATCACATCCACCCACCCACTCACTCAACCATCATATCCACCCACTCACTCACGACCATCACATCCACCCGCTCACTCACGACCATCACATCCACCCACTCACTCACGACCATCACATCCACCCGCACACTCACAACTAGCACACATTACACAATATCTGTACACCATAGTCAAGGAGTGTACACACATAACAGGTACACACTGAATCTGATACAACACGAGTACAGGTGTTGACTCTCTGAACACAGAATCTATGTAGACTACACATGAGATATGTTTCCCTCTTGAGCTTTGCTCTGAGAATCACTTCTGCCAATATCAATATCTGAACTCAGTTCCCTGACCTCTTTGATTTCAACATCTCTTCTGTTGACCACAAACACATAAGTAGCTAGCTACAGTACAGGAACAATAGCAAGTATTTTATGTATAAATATACCGGTACACTAGTAGGAGAGAACTGTGGATCTGCTAACACATTTTAGAGATCTTACAAAATATTGTTTAGAAACCAGTTCTAAACATCATGTAAACATCTTTAGTGTGTGTCAAGTGACAGTATAGTGTATGTGCATGTGTGTGTACATGTGTGTGTGTGCGTGCGTGCTTCTGTGTACATGTATGTGTGTAATATGTGTGTATGCATGTGTGTATTTACATGAAGGATCTAGCTATCAGAGCCTAATAGCTAGATCCTACCTCCACACATGTTAATTTTACACCTGTCTATTGTAATCCCATGTCTAGTAAGAATGACAACATATATTGTACATCATATACGTATGTTTCAACCACTGCAAAGAACAATAATGGTTTTAGATTTTTAAATTAGTTGATTTAACATGTACACAGTACACGTACAGTAAACACATGGACATTTGTATAATAGCACATTTTTACATATGTATGTACACATCACACTCACCCATACACACCACGTACACACCCATACACTCATGCACATACATGCACCTCCCACATACGCATACGTACAAACACACACACACACACATGTCAGAACACAATACAGAATATCCAGACATACATTCATACATAAATACTCAACAATACACACATACACAATAACTAGCTAACCTTTGATTCTCTGTGCTTCATCATCTAATCCATGACCTTCAAGAATGTCCACAATTCTCACTGCCTCTTCACTTCTTTTGTGGACAACAACTTTACACCAGTTTCCAAGTGTCTCATTGATGCTAACACACTCCTCTTTGGTCAACAGCCCTTCCTTGTGGTGGAGGTGGCAAATAGCTATAGACAGAAAAGTAGGCTCAAATTCACTTACTTATAAGCCTATATGTACAGTACGGATATACAATATGTATATAGCATGTATACAATATTATAATAACGCATATCCAATTTTATATACATACATACATAGGTGTCATAATATTGGTAATATTCATGGTACTGCATGTATTTATATAACCATAATTTTGGTTGGATACACATGTTGTATTTGTACATACATACATCAGTTGTGATTGCATGCAAACGTTTACATGAGGTCTGTACCACCTCCAGTTAAGGGTACATGCAAACATATACAGTGGAATCTCGTTAACTGGAACCTCTAGGGGATCGCATGGAAAGTTCCAGTTATTGAGAGTTCCAGTTACTGAAAGTATTGAATTTCCTCTAAAATGTTCCTGTTAACGCGATTGGCAATGAGAGACTTTCCTATACTTGCGTATAGTGCTTGTCCAGGGAGTTGGAACTTTGTTTGATCTAGCGTGATGTTCAAGTTAAACCATAGTCAAATTAGTGCAATTCCACTGTATGTGCTTTAAAATATTGGGTTGCATATTGGAAGGGTAGATCAAAGTGCAAAATGCACAGAAATCTGTGCATTTTGCACTTTTTCCTTTGCTTTTGCACACTTAACATAATTGTTAGTATAATAATTGGTTAATTAATTGCCTAGCAACGCATTGATCAGCTATAATGACAATCCTATGTTGAAGTTAACATTAGTACACAATTATATTATTTTATAGGGAACATACCACATAATAACTAAGTTACTTCTGGTAGGGCTCTTGACAGAGTTGAGAATTGAGCCAAAGTGTCTGTATATCTGCTACATCCCTACCAGAGGTGCGAGTATGTGAGGAGTGAAGAGTGGAGAAACCACTTCATTATTCCGATAGCTAAAGGAACACGGTGTGATGCAAGACCGAAGATAATTCCAAACCAAATAGACTTGTACACCAACCAGGGTTAACCATTGGACTAAGCGGGACCACATGCATATCTGAATTAAGAGTGAAACCGTACAGGGTCGTGCAATAAGATTTTACTTCACTTCTAGGGCTTCCAGAATGTCATAAACGTAATCAGTTTATAACTTGCTTAGGATTCACTACGCAAATACAAATATTGACAGAAAGTTCTGTGTGAGTACAAATAATATGCATGCGCACCTTCACGTTCCTTAGAGCTCAAACTGTACCTGAAAGCGTCTGGAAAAAGACACGAACATTTTCGATCTGCCGATGACTTTACGCCATTTTAATCACCCCAACCGCATAATGGGTATTCCCCTTCATTAAACCTGCACGAACGTCCAGAAACCTTGCAACGAACGCTTTCACGAGAAAAGAGTATCTGGTTTATAAGACATGCATTCTACAAAGGTGAAGCCTTCAAACTAGCCTAACAAAGGCAATCCTGATCTTTCCTTCATTTCTACCTGAAGAATACAAGAAGAATAGATTGCTGTTAGCTATGAATTCGAAATATTATCACCCACACACTAGCTCACAACCATTACATCCACCCACTCACTCACGACCATCACATTCACCCACTCACTCACAACCATCTCATCCACCTACACACTCACGACCATCACATTCACCCACTCACTCACGACCATCACATCCACCCACTCACGACCATCACGTCCACCCACACACTCACTACTAGCACACATTACACAATATCTGTACATTAAATAGAAAGTATTACATGTAAACGCCACACACACCCATACACGCCACGTACACACCCATACACTCATGTACATACATGCATCCTCCCGCACACATACACACATACAAACACACACACGTCAGAACACATACAAAATATCCAGACATATGTACATACGTAAATACACAAAAGTACACACATAAACAAAAACTAACCTTTGATTCTCTGTGCTTTATAATCTAATCCATGACCTTCAAGAATGTCCACAATTCTCACTGCCTCTTCACTTCTTTTGTGGACAACAACTTTACACCAGTTTCCAAGTGTCTCATTGATGCTAACACACTCCTCTTTGGTCAACAGCCCTTCCTTGTGGTGGAGGTGGGAAGTTGATATAAGCAGAAAAGAAGGCTCCAATTCACCTACTTATAAGCCTATATGTACAGTACAGATATACAATATGTATATAGCATGTATACAATATTATAATAACGCATATCCATTGCAATTTTATATACATACATACATAGGTGTCATAATATTGGTAATATTCATGGTACTGCATGTATTTATATAATCATAATTTTGGTTGGATACACATGTAGTATTTGTACATACATACATCAGTTGTGACTGCATGCAAACGTTTACATGAGGACTGTACCACCTCCAGTTAAGGGTACATATTATACAGTGGAATCTCGTTAACTGGAACCTCTAGGGGACCGCATGGAAAGTTCCAGTTACTGAAAGTATTGAATTTCCTCTAAAATGTTCCGGTTAACGCAATTGGCAATGAGAGACTTTCTTGACTTTAACCATTGGACTAAGCTGGACCACATATCTAAATTGAGAGTGGAACCGTAAAGAGTCGTGCAATAGGATTTTACTCCACTTCGAGAGCTTCCAGAACGTCATAAACGTAATCAGTTTATAACTTGCTTGGGATTCACTACGCAAATACCAATACTCACAGAAATTTCTGTGTGCCAACAAGTAATATACAAGTGCAAGTGATACGAGTGATATGCTCACCATGCTGTTCAGAGCTCAAATGCCAGAAATCGTCTGGAGAAGAAAACGAACATTTTAATTTCCATGTGTCGATTATGTTGACGCCATTTTAATCACCCCAGCCTCATGATGAGTATTCCCCTTCATTAACCTGCACGAACGTCCGGAAATCTGGCAACGAACGCTTTCACGAGAAAAGAGTATCTGGCATATATGACATGCATTCTACAAAGGCGAAGCCTTCAAACTAGCCTTTCTTTACTAACTTTCACGAGAATAGAGTATCTGGTTTATACGACATGCATTCTATAATGATATACAAAGGTGAAGCCATCAAGTTAGCCTAACAAAGGCAGTTCTGATCTTTCCTTCATCTCTACCTGAAGAAGACAGGAAGAATAGATGGCTGTTAGCACAATGTCATACTATCACCCATTCACTCACAACCATCATATCCACCCACTCACTCACGACATCACATCCACCCACCCACTCACTCAACCATCATATCCACCAACTCACTCACGACCATCACATCCACCCACTCACTCACAACCAGCACACATTACACAATATCTATACATTATAGTCAAGGAGAGTACACACATAACAGGTACACACTGAATCTGATACAACACATGAGTACAGGTGTTGACTCTCTGAACACAGAATCTATGTAGACTACACATGAGATATGTTTCCCTCTTGAGCTTTGCTCTGAGAATCACTTCTGCTCATATCAATATCTGAACTCAGTTCCCTGACCTCTTTGATTTCAACAACTCTTCTGTTGACAACAAACACATAAGTAGCTAGTTACAGTACACGTACAGGAACAATAGCAAGTATTTTATGTATAAATATACCGGTACACTAGAAGGAGAGAACTGTGGATCTGCTAACACATTTTAGAGGTCTTACAAAATATTGTTTAGAAACCAGTTCTAAACACCATACTGTACATACTATACTGTCACTTGACTCACACTCAAGATGTTTACATGTCATGTAAACATCTTGAGTGTGTGTCAAGTGACAGTATAGTGTATGTGCATGTGTGTGTACATGTGTGTGTGCGTGCGTGCTTCTGTGTACATGTATGTGTGTAATATGTGTGTATGCGTGTGTGTATTTACATGAAGGATCTAGCTATCAGAGCCTAATAGCTAGATCCTTCCTCCACACATGTTAATTTTACACCTGTCTATTGATATCCCATGTCTAGTAAGAATGACAACATATATTGTACATCATACATATGTTTCAACCACTGCAAAGAACAATTAGTTGATTTAACATGTACACAGTACACGTACAGTAAACACATGGACATTTGTATAATAGCACATTATTACATATGTATGTACACATCACACTCACCCATACACACCACGTACACACCCATACACTCATGCACATACATGCACCTCCCACATACGCATACGTACAAACACACACACACACACATGTCAGAACACAATACAGAATATCCAGACATACATTCATACATAAATACTCAACAATACACACATACACAATAACTAGCTAACCTTTGATTTTCTGTGCTTCATCATATAATCTATGATCTTCAAGAATGTCCACAATTCTCACTGCCTCTTCACTTCTTTTGTGGACAACAACTTTACACCAGTTTCCAAGTGTCTCATTGATGCTAACACACTCCTCTTTGGTCAACAGTCCTTCCTTGTGGTGGAGGTGGGAATTAGCTATAGACAGAAAAGAAGGCAATTCACCTACTTATAAGCCTATAATATTATGTACAGTATGGATATACAATAAAGCATGTATACAATATTATAATAACGCATATCCATTGCAATTTTATATACATACATACATAGGTGTCATAATATTGGTAATATTCATGGTACTGCATGTACTTATATAACCATAATTTTGGTTGGATACACATGTAGTATTTGTACATACATACATCAGTTGTGACTGCATGCAAACGTTTACATGAGGACTGTACCACCTCCAGTTAAAGGTACATGCAAACATAATATACAGTGGAATCTCGTTAACTGGAACCTCTAGGGGACCGCATGGAAAGTTCCAGTTATTGAGAATTCCAGTTAGTGAAAGTATTGAATTTCCTCTAAAATGTTCCGGTTAACGCAATTGGCAATGAGAGACTTTCCTATACTTGCGTATAGTGCTTGTCCAGTGCGACGTTCGAGTTAAACCATAGTCGAATTAGCGCGATTCCACTGTATGTGCTTTAAAATATTGGGTTGCATATTGGAAGGGTAGATCAAAGTGCAAAGTGCACAGAAATCTGTGCATTTTGCACATTTCCCTTTGTTTTTGCACACTTAACATAATTGTTAGTATAATAATTGGCTAATTAATTGTCTAGCAACGCATTGAACAGCTATAATGACAATCCTATGTTGAAGTTAACATTAGTACACAATTATATTATTTTATAGGGAACATACCACATAATAACTAAGATCCTTCTGGTAGGGCTCTTGACAAAGTTGAAAATTGAGCCAAAGTGTCTGTATATCTGCTACATCCCTACCAGAGGTGCGAGTATGTGAGGGGTGAAGAGTGGAGAAAACACTTCATTATTCCGATAGCTAAAGGAACACGGTGTGATGCAAGACCGAAGATAATTCCAAACCAAATAGACTTGAACAACAACCAGGGTTAACCATTGGACTAAGCGGGACCACATATCTGAATTGAGAGTGAAACCGTACAGGGTCGTGCAATAAGATTTTACTGTCCACTTCTAGGGCTTCCAGAATGTCATAAACGTAATCAGATAGGTTAGGTTAGGTTAGGTATACTTATTTAGACTGGGGAGGGCCACTAGCCCAGAGGGCTACTATTAAGTCTCCCAGTAAGATCCCAAAAGATCATAACTTGCTTGGGATTCACTACGCAAATACGAATATTGACAGAAAGTTCTGTGTGAGTACAAATAATATGCGCACCTTCACGCTCCTTAGAGCTCAAACTGTGCCTGAAAGCGTCTGGAAAAAGACACGAACATTTTCAATCTGCCGATGACTTTAACGCCATTTTAATCACCCCAGCCGCATAATGGGTATTCCCCTTCATTAAACCTGCAGCTGCACGAAAGTCCAGAAACCTCGCAACGAACGCTTTCACGAGAAAAGAGTATCTGGCTTATATGACATGCATTCTACAAAGGTGAAGCCTTCAAACTAGCCTAACAAAGGCAATCCTGGTCTTTCCTTCATTTCCACCTGAAGAATACAGGAAGAATAGATTGCTGTTAGCTATGAATTCGAAATATCACCCACACACTCACAACCATTACATCCACCCACTCACTCACGACCATCACATTCACCCACTCGCTCACAACCATCTCATCCACCCACTCACTCACGACCATCACATTCACCCACTCACTCACGACCATCACATCCACCCACACACTCACAACCAGCACACATTACACAATATCTGTACATTAAATAGAAAGTATTACATGTAAACACCACACTCACCCATACACACCACGTACAAACCCTTACACTCATGTACATACATGCATCCTCCCACACACATAAACACATACAAACACACACACGTCAGAACACATACAAAATATCCAGACATACGTACATACGTAAATACACAAAAGTACACACATAAACAAAAACTAACCTTTGATTCTCTTTGCTTTATAATCTAATCCATGATCTTCAAGAATGTCCACAATTCTCACTTCCTCTTCACTTCTTTTGTGGACAACAACTTTACACCAGTTTCCAAGTGTCTCATTGATGCTAACACAGGTCAACAGTCCTTCCTTGTGGTGGAGGTGGGAAATAGCTATAGACAGAAAAGTAGGTTCAAATTCACCTTCTTATAAGCCTATATGTACAGTACAGATATACAATATGTTTATAGTATGTACAATATAATATATAGATATCCAATTTTATATACATACATACATAGGTGTTTCAATATTGGTAATATTCATGATATGCATTTATATAAACCATAATTTTGGTTGGATACACATGTTGTATCTGTACATACATACATCAGTTGTGACTGCATGCAAACATTTACATGAGGTCAGCACCGCCTCCAGTTAAGGGTACATGGAAACATATGTGCCTAGAAATAAAATGTTGCGAGGGCAGATCAAAGTGCAAAAAGTATATCTGTGCACTTTGCACAATTCCCTTTGCTATGGCACACTTAACATAATTGCTAGTATAATAGGTTAATTAATCGCCTAGCAACTCATTGATCAGCTATAATGACAATGCTATATTAAAGTTAGTACACAATTATATTATTTTATAGGGAACATACCACATAATAACTAAAGTACTTCTGGTAGGGCTCTTGACAGAGTTGAGAATTGAGCCAAAGTGTCTGTACATGTATATCTACTACATCCCTACCAGAGGTACTTCAGCTATTGAATATGGACACTGGGAGGTCGCGGTGACTGGTGATATAACAGCTCTTGCCGGTTACCACAGGGTCTGTACACCTCCAGAGGTGTGTAGGTACATCAGTACTTGTGTTAGTACATTGTGTTATATGTAACATGGTGAGGCATGCAGAGTATGTAGAACTGATGTTCTGGGTTAGATACTAATACAGCAACTTGTACTGAACACATACCTCTCATTCTCTGTTCTATCCCACACAATCCACAGCCTTCAATCAGGTCAATCATTCTCAACACTTCATCCTCGCACTTATCCACAGCAAGTGAGAATGCATGCAAGCGCCTCTCCATAGAAAGCTTGCCAAATATCCTACATTCCTCCTCTGTTATCAAATCTTCATCACGATGTAGTCTTTTCAATGCTGACATTAAGAAACAATCAAACAGAATCACAACCAGTACTGATGGTGAGTACATTGTGATACACAATGTTCATATTGTACATAATACTATAAACTAAAACACATCACAATAACTCCCTCTGATAATGTTACTATAGACCTCATGGTGACCAGGAATGGAATTTATGTATAGCTTGTCACCACGGCCTCCAAAGAGCCTCCTTACATTCGTACTAACACATAAAATGTATCATTATTTTGCATATAAAATCACTCTCATGCCATATTATAGTGTGAATGTAATGTTTCATTCAGGACAACCCATTGGAAGTGGTGAGGTTGTTATACAGCTCGCACTGTTGCAATATCATGGTCCTTGGATTGCCTATATGAAGTGGGACTGACTAGACAAGAACACGCAGGAGACGTTAGAATCTAACTTGCCAGGCCTACGTACACATCCAGTACAGTCAGGCATACTGGGACAATACTATTTCACTCAGTTTCCCGTTAACACGGTGGCCTACAGGAAGATTGTACTATTGGACTCGCTACATTCACACGAATACCCTATCACTTAGCATAGTTGCCAACCTTTGAAACTTACCTTCAGGGACACTTATGTATCTACCGTACCTATGTGCTGTGGCCAAATTGTCTCATCGAATATATATGCAGGTTTAGTATCATTGCTTGTACTTGATAAATAGCTGTGAAAGTAGTCTTAAGCCTTGCTGAATATCATATTACATTTAGTATGAATTAATGATTCATTGAATGTATCACAAATGTAGATAAGTATGAAGAACCATAGGTTTTTCTCTAGTACTGTATCTATGGAGGAACACAATCAGCCAGTTTATGACGTCATATTGCAAATGGCTGTCAACGCACGGGCGAATTGAAAAGCCACGATTTTTGAGGGATAACTGGATGTTATATGCTCCATAGGAATGTAATACTGAGTTTTTACCTCGTTAAATTGATGAATTGACGACGAAGAACCTGCGCAAGTCTTTCCAAGAGCTTTATAATTGTCGCATTGATCGCCGAACACAGCCGAATGAACATCGAACAGACTAAATATTCCTTCTACAAGAGAATGACTAGTGACGATAAAACAGCTAGATAGAATCGAAGCGCTTGTTTGTCGATTATTATGGCACTTCTAAAGACGATTTGAATATAGACAATCGGATTTTGCACCTTGTGGTTTACTGTTGATAAATCCGGGACATTTCAGTGATTTTCACCAATCCGTACGGGACATGTTACCACTGAAAAAATCCGTGAATGTCCCGGATGATTCGGGACAGTTGGCAACTATGACTTAGTGGACATCTTCGATCTGGAGTTATAAGATTTAATGTGAAGGGAACGTCGCGTCGAACAGGGCGATATCCGCAACATTCTCACGCTTCTAGATGCAGTCTTTTAATCAGCACATTGTATTATCAATATTTCCACCTAATATTAACGGATCATAATATTATTATCATTCTCTCATCACTTCTTTACGAAAATTTAATGATCGTGTTATAGCTTTATAGGGCAAGAATATCACACAAGAATATAGCCGACATACGCGTGCATGTACGTGGATTGGCAAACATATAGGGTAAGTGCTAGTAACATGAGACAGACGGTATTATGGGACATTAGAAAGAAACATTGTACAATTCATAGTATAAACTGGTCTTGTAAGAGGTAACCTGCTATCAATGTAGCTTCGCGTAAGACGGCAATCCTTCGTAATTTAGGCATTATAATGCGCATGCGCAAAACCGAATCCCCGACCCGCGTGCGCGAACGGTGATTATACTTCAACCTCGACTGAAAGCGTATTTGTTACGGATCTCTCACACGTGTACATACACAGGTACGTGTTTTGGCAGTGTTCAACACTGTTTGATGTTTTTGTATGCTCTTAGATTGATCCACCATTATTAGTAAATTTATAACCGAATAATTAACTCATGAAAAAACATTCATTCTGATGATTGTATAGGGAAATGTCATCGTCCAAAGATGGAAAGAAGAGGAGACTGTGGAGCGATGAAAGCATGGTTGCTGCCATTAAGTATGTGGAAGAAGGCAAAGGCCTCAGAGAAGCGGCAAGACTGCACAATGTCCCGGTTGAATCTTTGAGGAGACGAATAATTGGAACCGTGGAACCAATTTGTAGGCCAGGTCCTCCTACTGTTTTAACCCTTGAAGAAGAAGAGTCCTTGGAGAGATACATAATGAATATGGCTGATATGGGTTTCGGACTGACCAGAGAAGACATTATGCGCCTTGCCTTCAATATTGTGGAGAAATGTGGCAGACAACATCCATTTCATGATGGTATGGCAGGACGTGGGTGGTTTGACGGATTTCGAGCTAGACATCCTCGTCTTACACTTCGCATCCCACAACCCCTTTCATTTTGTCGGGCATTCTGTGCAAATGAGGACGTTATCAAAGACTTTTTTGCTAAGTTGGGTGCCATCTATGCTCGTCTCAATCTTTTATCTAAACCCATGCAAATTTTTAATGCTGATGAAACTGGGATTTCTGTCGTACATAAGCCTGGAAAAGTGGTTGCAGAGATTGGTCGAAGAACACTATGGTCCGTTACAGCAGCAGAAAAGGGCAAAAACCACACAATTTTGTCTTGTGTGTCTGCCACTGGATTTGCTTTACCACCGATGATGATATATCCAAGGAAGAAAGCAGTTCCAGATAACCTAAAGATGGGATGTATTCCAGGTTCTTTGTTCAAGAACAGTGAAAATGGCTGGATTACTCAAGAAATATACATGGAATGGTTTCAATGGTTTCTAGCAAATATCCCTCCTACCAGACCCGTGCTTTTAATTGAAGATGGGCATGCATCGCATATTTCAATAGAAATTCTCGAGCTGGCTCGCACCAATGATGTACATCTCCTCTGTCTTCCAGCCCACACCACGCATATTTTGCAACCCTTGGACGTAGGAGTATTCAAATCATTCAAGACGTTCTTTTCTAAAGCGTGTCACAAATACCTTACCACCTACCCAGGTCGTGTAATAACAACAGACGTCATCGCTTCACTTGTTGCAGAAGCTTGGCCACAGTCCATGACACCACTAAACATAATGAGTGGATTCAGAAAATGCGGCATTTATCCAATCAATCCTGGGGAGGTCAGTGATCGACAACTTGCTCCCTCAAAGGCAGTTCGACCGAAGAACCCTAGTCTGTCCCACTCCAGCAGTGATTTCACACTCTCCAGCAGTGCCGATTCTCAACCTGAGGAGAAGTTGCTCCCCTCGATCTTCACAAAAGAGCAAGAAGCTCTGTATCAAACACGCTATGAAGAAGGTTATGATGTATACGACTGTAGTTATGTAACTTGGCTTCAATTAAATCATCCCGAGGCAGCTCGTAACTTCTCACAAGCTAAGCACCCTAGTACAGCAGAGCCTAACTTCCAAGAAAACAGGAAAGCCAATTCCAGTGGTTCCGTTGTTACCCAGGCTCCAAAGTCAATTCCTTCAAACACAACTGTGTCTAGCTGCAGTTCTTCAGATGTCCTGAGGGAATTACTTGTTCTTCCTCAACCTAAGCCCTCAAAACATAAAAAACGTACAGCACTCAACAGTAAGGCACGGGTTATCACTGACATAGAAGTGTTGGAGGAGCTGAAGAGAAAACAGGTGAAAAAAGCTGAAGAAGAGGCAGTCAAAATCACAAAAAGATTGGAACGGGAACATAAAAAGAAAGAAAAGGAACTGTTGAAGAAAGAAAAGGAGCAGAAAAAGGCAGAAAGACAGCAGAAAAAGAAGGCAAAGGCGAAGAACAGCACAGATAATGAACAACATATGAAGAAAAAAACAGTGAGAAAGTCGGCAGTTGGAAGAGGCATTAAAAAACACACAACAGGTAAACTACCAGGTAGGAAGCAGTCCAAGAACAAGAAAATGGTGTTGGAGAATGAAGATGACTCTCTGTTGGGAAGTGATTCTAGCTATGCACAGTGTCCTGAATGTCATGAAATGTATGGTGACGATGACTTGCTGTGGATATGTTGTGATGGCTGCAATACTTGGTATCATGTGAACTGCACCAATCTGACCACAGGAAGGGACATACCAGAAGAATATTTTTGTCAGCAATGTACTTAGTCTATGTGACAGTGTGAAAACTAGCTATTATAATAAAGCTTTTGCACTTTTTGAGTTGTTTTACTGTTTTTATCATTATTGTCTCATTAAACATGCATTGTCTCATAATTGTTGTTTTAAATGATTACACAAAATGTTGCATAGAAACTAAGAGAAATTAATTTTTGTTGCATGTTTAATACATGTCAAATAGATAACTCGTATAAGGCTTCAGGTGTAGTTTGAACTTCCTATCATGTTCCAATAATATGGCTTTGGGCAGAAATACATAAGTGTCCCATATAACCCACGTGTACCTTATTATTATACGTAGATAGACACGTACCTGTTCGTCCTCTTGGTCCAGTTCAGAGAAAAAATGGAGAGAACAGCTACAAAATGGGTTAGAAGGCGCCATATTGTTATTATATATCATTGTAATAAAAGTATAATTATATATACGTTGCAATTGGTATATACACTAGCTATAATTATAGAGTACTTGCAATTGTATAATATTATTATTATACATGCAGTGTATACAGTATTAAACTTATTATATTAATTACGCTATAATTATATAATAATAATATTCTACTCATAATATTATATATTGCAATATAAAAATTAAAAATAAACACCAACAGATAATTATATTTCACTAAACCAATAGATACCATACTGAAATTACAAATTGCTACTGTTCTGCTAAGTTTGGATGAGCTACAAAGGATGGAATCCAACCTGAAGAAGAAATAATTTAAAATAAAAGTTTAATGATTACATTATTAGTGCCAAATGAGACATATCCACAGACAACACTTGATGTATACTGGTGTGTGGAGTGCATAGAATATTGAAGAGGTCCATTGCTACAATGTTGTGATCCAGGAAGTGATCAGAGAAAGGGGCTGGCTATGCAAGACTAACAGGGAGTATGAGACACAAGAGTGCACACAAATGTACACATGTATACTGCCTCACATGTAGTGCAAGTACACATACACATGTCTGTATCTACCATCACATTAGTGTGAGTACACGTGTAATAAAGTACATGTTGCAAGTACCAAGGAACTCACTTATGACGCATACCACGATGTTTCATTTTGTTCAACTTTCTTCAATATCTTCTGAGCTACTTCATGTCCTTTTGCTTCTTCCACAGTATCCAACAGGAATTTCCAGGTAGAGGGGTTTCCTGATTTTCCATCTCTCCAGTACTGAAGAGCGAGGAGACCACCCATTGGGTCTGATTGAAAGGCTACAGCTGTATTGATTGGAACTCCAAGAGCAACTATCCAATTGGTCCAATCGGGGCAAATTCTTAGAATTCCATCCAATGCAACATCAGAAGGCTTCTTATCTGAATGGACATCACAGGAGATCGAACACGTAAGCATGTATGCATATACATATTCGTATTCTTGATACTGTGTTTGCAATGTAGCTGAAAACTGGCATTTGTGTGTACAAGCAAGTTTGTTTGTATGTAAAAACAAGAGTAGTACACAGTTAGTGACTGTCATGCGCAAAGGTACATCTATACAGTATGTAGTGTGTATAGTACAGTACAGTATAGTGAATACATTTGTACACATAATATACAATGATACACATTGACATAGCTTGTACAAGGGCATACAGGTGAGTATCATGTACAAAAGTACACACTTACACCTTACACACCATGTACTGTATGTATATAAGAGTTATACACACCCCTAATATAGTTATACAGTGCAAAATGGAGAATTATCATAATATTATATAATGTTAATAAATAAATAAATAATATTATATAATTATATAATATTATATATACAAATAGTTACTGTACTGTTACTTGCAACAACAAGTCAGTACAGAACCTGTGTGAATGCAGATAAGATACAGGTTTCAACCAGAAATGTTAAATCCAAAGAGGTGGGCCTCACAAGTAGGCTCACAGACCTTGTAGGGGTCATGACTCACATACAATACAACAATAGTTACACATTATTGTGAACAGGTTTAATCCTGTTATAGTGACTTGAAGGGATATTGGTGAGGGGGAGGTGCAATATAGAAGAGTGGACCGTGTCTTTAGCTGCAACCTGGCCTATGTGTGTACAAGCAACTTCACTTGTACACACAAAGTAGCACACGGTTAGTGACTGTCATGTGTAAAAGTATGTACATCTGTACTGTATGTACATACGTTTGTACAGTACAGTGAATACATCTGTACACATCATATACAATGACATACACATTTACATATCATGTACAAGGGCATACAAGTGAGTATCATGTACAAACATACTTGTTACACACCACGTACTGTATGTATACAAATGTTATACACACCCTTCATGTGGGTATACAAACAGTTACTGTGGTAGGTGTCAATACAGAACAAGTAAGCATTGTTAGATGTACATTGTGGTGTACTGCACATACACAGGTACCAGTCTGGTACATGACACTGTGTGATACAGGAAGTACAAGAAGTACATGTATGATACCACTTACTGTTCAATGAGGGTGGTGGGGGATTTGGTGATGAGGGACCTGAAAACAGAGAGTAGAGATATAATGATAACACTAGATCTGATGTATACACAAGTACATTTCATGTAGTATGGACGGTATAATAATTATGTGTACACCAAATATGACAATTAATAATTCATGTCAAAAATCATATGCACACACATTGTGTCAAAAACACACGTGTACATCACAGAGGTGCAAATATACATAATGTAGTATGTATATATTATTATGGATAATTAGGATAATATAAAACATAATTACTGCTGTATATATGGTTATACTATGGGATAGGAGTTGTATTGTTAGTTAATTATTAATATGACGAAAATAATTAGATGATAAATACATACGTTTACAGTGAATTCTCGTTAATCTGTCATAATTTGTTTTCCAAAAATATGGAGTATGAAGAGTTTGGCAAATTAACTGGATATTGATTAGTAAATGTATAAAATCGTATTGGGACATTGTGGCAGATTAAAAGGTACATTGCAACACATACATACTTGTTGTAGGAGACACATTGTCCACGTCATCATCTGCTCTTGGAAACATACTTCTGCTATCAGTTGGAGCCGATGAATGTGGTGTCCTCTGCCCACTACCTACATAGATACATGTATATAAGAGGTGCTTAGTAACAATGGGGCAGACTAGCACCATTTACAGTTAATGACATACACAACTATTGCTACATAGTTTCATGAGGTGTATATACCTAGTATGGTGAGGTTTACCATCCTAGAAGGGAAATTTTACTGTATTTTGTGAAGAAAACATATATACTGAGAATGCTCATTAATCCATCATCACTTTCTCCATCAAATTCATTTCTCTACTTCCATTTCATGCATGTAAAGTTTAGAGTGTTTCGAATAATCAACCAAACGTTTTCATTTGTTAATTTTTTTCTACACAAAGTGTGGTGGATTACTGAATATTAACTGAACACACACACACACACACACACACACACACACACACACACACACACACACACACACACACACACACTCACACACACACACACACACACACACACACACACACACACACACACACACTCACTACACTCAATGTACAGTACACAATTACCACTGATTCGTTCCTTAACACAGGCTGAGAACTGTAATTTCCTTTTGGCTCCTCGGATAAGAAAATTCACATACTTTGGAGTGGTTTGTTCACCACTACTGACTGTGTTTGCTACACGGAAGGATAGCTTGGGTGGGTACAACTCTTTCTTGACAGCACTCTCCAACTCTTTGGCTGTTGTAAAACCATATTTTTCATAAGAAACATCCCTTTGATGAAGCTGCAGCAATAACATCAACAGTAATACTGTAATACCAGCAAGCACTAGTTAATATACAAATATGCATTGTGGTATGTAATATGTAGGTCATCACATACTACATACATGACAGGTGATACCACATATGCACGTACATAGTGCTTAGTAAGGTTCAAAAATGAAAAAAAGATATAGGGATGACAATTCCTTAAAAGTTAGAGATTCTGAACAAGTTGGGTTAACTGAAGGCAACATACTGTCACACTGGCACACCATTGGAAAGGAGCACAATGTCATAGCATGACCATCCCGATATCAGCAGGATGTAGTAGTGCAAATTCTTGAAATACACCAATCTGTACTGCTTTTACCAGGCTAGTGCACTCTCATACACACATGAATGTAGTTACACTGTTCAAAGCACACTACTTATAATGTATGATATACACTGTACAATGTCAAACATAAATGTACCATACATGCATCCGTATAGAAATTAAATGTGAATCATACTATAATACACGCATCTGTACGTATGTACATCCGTATGTACAAAATTGAGTAAAAATACACTTCAGATACTATTATGATATACAATATAAGGCAGAGTACATGTGTACATACAGTACGTACATATTATGTACATGCACATATATGTACACACACTATGTGCATTTTTACATATGCACAATGTTATGTGACGATGGATTAACCTCTGGACAGCCATTGATAGCCACAGCCCAGCCATTTCCCCTAGCTTCTTCCACCTCACCAACCAGCTTGCCTGAGGCAGGTTCTGAGGGAGGATCTGAGGGAGGGTTAACGTTCTCAAATTCGAAGTCCTGGTCCCCTTCTAATGTAGCTGTTTTATAGATAACCTTGAAAATCTGTTTTAGAAGCCAAAGTTTAACCATGACCACATGTTTAACCATGACCACATCCATAAAGCCAAAGTTTAACCATGACAATATGACATAAGATGACTACACTTCATACTCGTTGCTATACGTACTGGACCAGTACATACATTTCAATAACAGAAATAAGATTACTTACAACACACATGTTCTATGTATGTCACAATAGTACACACATATGTACTTTGTAAGCACACAATACTATATATGTACATGTGTACAGTGCATGTGTATTACAGGTCAGTGTGATATCCATACACATATAACCCATACACATATAACCCATGGGTTCAGTTCACAACATCAGAATTAGGCAGCACACATTGGAATATCATGTCAACCATGAAGATTAGGTAGCAGTTTTTCAACAAGCCGATTGAAGCGATGTCAAGAAAGGTTAAGTACATAATTTGCACTTTCCTGTACACACACAGGGTGGGGTGAAGTTTCCCAAATATCTATAAATATACACACATATGCATGGTACTACTGTATACAAAATAGTTCACTGTGGATAAGTTCAATGGAAATTTCTATTTGTCATACCACTGACCAAGGTATTAGTCAGCTGCCAAAACATTTGGTGTAATGAAAATTCTGTTGCTAGAGAATTCCAATGAACTTATCCATGAAATGTCACATAGCCAAACGACCTTCTTTTCAAAAATAGCTCACTTCACGCCAAGTTGGACTGAAATACATTACATAGATCCTATGAGTGGTTTCTTCGGTACTTTTCTTCACCACCAGATATGTGGCTAGGTATAAAACATTAGCACCTTCCTTAAAAGCAGTGGTGTAGAGGCTGGAGTGTCCATCAATGGACACATCATGAACTCTGCTATCATGGAACTCTCCTCCATCAACCAGCTGGAATGTGTATTGGGTATCCCACAGTCCCAGTATGTGAGGAGCTACTGCAAAGCTGAGACCATCTGGTGGAGGTTCTCCTGGTACAACATCTCCTCCGTACCAGGTGGGGAGGGAGAGGGTGACTGGTGTAGTTATTTCCTCAGGATTGTAGTGCACGTACACTACAAAGCTTCCTACCTGGTAGTTGGGTGGGAGCCGGAATGGACCCTTTCCAATGATGGCATATCGGATATCAGCGGTTTCACCTCGTACTGCATTCCTCGGTACAGAGAGCTTGGTTAGACCATCGGAACAAAGATCACAGGTACCACCTCGTCTGTCAACTGTGATGGAATCATAGCCAAAAGGGAGCCAGCAATCCCTGGAGAGGACGGCTTCAGGGGATACTGTATGTGAAGTATAAGTTACATTGATTCAGACCTCATTCATGATCACTCCACACATACAAGCCTGCTATGTAGGTTACTACAGCTAAAAGTGTAACAGTCATACACCAGGCCATGTACACAGTGCAGGCATTAACAATAACAATCACATGTAGTAGTTATACCCCATAGGCACATTCATTGACGCGGGCTGATATTGATGGAGGGTTTCAACAAGGAGCAGCAAGAAGGTCATTCATTCAGTAAATTTAATACTCCGAGACTCATTGTTTTAGCAAGTTTCCTTGTTAGTTCGGTAAATATTCAGAGGCTCATGGGTTCAGTGAGTTTCCTGGTTCATTCGGTAACTATCTAAAGCTTGTTACGTTAACTAGTGCCACTTACAAAAACTGGGGTACATCACAAATAATAATATACCCCAGTACATTGCAAATGTACTCCTGTCAGCGTTTTTATTGAAAACGCCCATGCATTGGGGTACATTGTTAGAATAGATTACTACTGTATTAAAAAGCCTGTTATTCAAGGTCTATCAAGATGAGGTATGCCTGGATTTAAACTCACTGTCATGAAAGAGTGAGACAAAAGTCTTCAAAGTATGAGTCCAAAAGTTACTCTGGACTTCTTCAGTCACATTCAGTTTCCCCACATACTATGGAATTCAATGTATCAGTTATGAAAACCACCAATAGAAATTTTTATAATATTCATGTATATTATGTTGCAATTGTGTGTGTGTGTGTGTGTGTGTGTGTGTGTGTGTGTGTGTGTGTGTGTGTGTGTGTGTGTGTGTGTGTGTTTGTGTGTGTGTGCGTGTGTGTGTGCGTATGCGTGTGTGGGTGTGTGTGGGTGTGTGTGTGTGCGTGTGTGCATGTGTGTTGTCCGTGTGTGCGTGTGTGCATGTGCATTGTGTGTGCTAATACTGTACTCACGCTTGTGCATGCATAAAATAATAATGTACACATTAGAATTGTTTGCAGATCAGGCATACAAAAAAATTCCTGATTCTTTCTGAGACATGGTATCCAATTCCCTGGTAACCTTCACATTAATTTAAAAGCAATTACCAGTAAATAGCTATTGGACTAGAAATAATTATTAGAAACAAAATACAGTGTCGCCCACTTAATATATCGCCGAATAATAGGCCAGACCGTTTATTATGCCACAATTTTCTGGCACGAATTCATCAGTATGGGGAAAGTATACGGTATTGTGCCAACTGCCAAATCCACCATCCGACATGTTTTTGTCCTTCCATTAGCACTTTCAGTATGCGTTAGGTAACACATATTAGGCCAAAGGTTTCCAGCAATATTCTTTTTCAAGGGAAGATGACAAGTGAACGCAGAGCAGATTGTTTGTAGTCCGAAAGCAAGAAATTTGTACACTTAAAAAAGCCAATCGGAAGTATAGCCAGCATCGATGCGATTGGAGGGCATTTTTCACATGAGTGTGCGCTGAAGATTGCTGAAGAACAGTCGGTAATATTCTAGAGGGAAAATCTGAACCGTCTTCTATGGAATGTTACCAGTTTAAGGCCAAATGAGCAAGGAAGTTGATATTAATAGAAGAACCTGCGATGTGGTTTCCAACGTCCATTACTGACGTGATACTTATCAAGAAGACGAAACAGTTTTCAAAGAGACTCAACTGCGAGGATTTTTAGTTATTGTTTTCATTTCGACTTCCGGTATGTAACGCTCGTCCGATAGATATATATATATATATATAATGTGTTCCTATGCGTAACCGCAACAATGAATTTATATTAGAATTTATATTGCGCGAAATAAAGATGGCCAATTTCGAACGCTGACAATTTGAAATTGGGCTAGAATTCGTGCGCTGAAGCTCCGCCGAACGTAATAACTTCAGTGAAGGTTCTTCTAAACCTAACGAAGACGCCAAGTAATTCGAGTTTTTAAACTCGAATTACTAGCTTGTTTGCCATCAGGCGGCCGGTTAAGTTGTTTCAAGTTTCTAGTACTGCACTTTTATAATGACATTGTGTATCCATGATTGTTTTTGGAAGTCTTTTTTACTGAAGTTTATTTCTTCTGCTATATCAAATAATTATATTACATGCATGTGAAATTAACATTGTAGTGCATAATTAGTATGAATTGGATATTAGGCCAAAACGGATAATATCTAAAATTTTCCAAAACTAATTGCGGCCTATTAAGTGGGTGGCACTAAACATATAATGGACCAGTAACACTCAGTCCAATGAATGGTGTTTTGTACATAGTATCTTGTACATAGTGTCCTGTACTTATGTAGTGTCTGTACATAGTGTCTGTACATAGTGTCCTGTACATAGTGTCTGTACATAATGTCCTGTACAAAGTGTCCTGTACATAGTGCCTGTACATAGTGTCTGTACATAGTGTCTGTAAATAGTGTCTGTACAAAGTGTCCTGTACATAGTGTCCTGTACATAGTGTCCTGTACATAGTGTCCTGTACATAGTGTCTGTACATAGTGCCTTGTACATAGTGTCTGTACAAAGTGTCCTGTACATAGTGTCCTGTACATAGTGTCCTGTACATAGTGTCCTTCACATAGTGTCTTATACATAATGTCTGTACATAGTGTCCTGTACATGGTGTCCTGTACATGATGTCCTGTTCATAGTGTCCCTTACATATATAGCGTCTGTACATACTGTCTGTACATAGTGTCCATACATAGCGTCAGTACATAACATCTGTATATATTGTCCTAAACATACTCTCTGGTACATAGTATCTTCCTGTACATAATGTCTGTACATAGTGCCCTGTATATAATGTCTGTACAGAGTGTCCTGTACATAGTGTCCTGTACATAGTGTCTGTAAAAAGTGCCCTGTACATAGTGTCCTTTACAGAGTGTCTGTACATAGTGTCTTGTACAGAATGTCCTGTCCACTATGTCTGCACATAGTCTCCTGTACATAGTGTCCTGTACATAGTGTCTGTACATAGGGTCTGTACATAGTGTCTGTACATAGTGTCCTGTACAAATAATCTGTACATAGTGTCTGTTCATAGTGTCTGTACATTGTGTCCTGTACGTTTTGTCTGTACATAGTGTCTGTACATAGTACCTGTACAAAGTGTCCTGTACATAGTATCCGGTACACAGTGTCTTGTACACAGTGTCTGTACATAAACCTCACAGTTGTTTTCTCTTGTGACTTGGGTTCACTGGAGTCAATGTCAGGACTGGTCTCACTGACTGAGGTGTCCAACTCAGTGGTGTGTGACATGGCATACCGACTTGGCTCACTGTGTGCTGAGTATTCAAAAAATACACACGTGTTACAGGATTAGCAAGTTGATCATCAAAATATTGTATGTCCACACATAGCTGTTGCTTCAATAGATATGCATATAACCATATTATGTAGATATCAAAACTACAAGTACATAGCACGCACAAATGCATCACAAAGTTATAGGAACACCAGGTATAATACATGTATACGTACATGCATTTCCATCTATCAAGATATAAAATACTGTTTAAATATCCACATGCACACTCTAGTACACAATACATGTTAAAACGTTGTCCATTAGGGAAAGTGAAGTGTATGCTAGTCAGTACTGATCATACTCCAATAGGGCTTACCGCGTGAGAGTTTTGTAGACCGAAGAAATCCAGTAGTTGCTGCATGCCTCTCAAACCTTTTAGCTTTATAACTTCGTGTGGTCCTCCCTGAAACAATATATGGCTGTTTTGACATAACAAGAAACAGTACTTGCAACACATCAGTACCACTTGGATTGTCAGAAACACAACAATACTATGTGGTATGTTACATGGGCCATAGATACTCTATATCCTTATGTATGGGCAGATCAAAGTGTACAATGTGCAAATATACAGTGTTATTAGTGCACTTCCCTTTGCTATTGCTAACTTGTGATTGTTGACATAATTTGTCAATTAATTGCCTAGCAACTTATTGCTCAGTTATAATAACAAAGCTGTGTGAGGTTAGTATGCTATTATATTATTTTACATAGAAACATAGTACCACATAGTAAGTAAAGTACCATCTGGTTGGGCTGTATGCAAATATCAAAACTATGTATGACACAGCTATCCACACAAATGTCACACAAACGAAGTTACCTATGTTCTATGAACACCATGTGAAATACATAATACACACATGTACTCAATATATAACACTGGTTACATATCCATGTACCCTTCAATACAAACACCAGGTCATGATACAAACACATGTAAACTGTAATACACATCACATGTTGAAGGACTGATCTTGAGGGCTTATGGGAAAGTGGTACAAATGGACTAGGGCTGGGGTTTGAAGGTGGCTCTGAGTACAAAGAGGAGCCAAGTAGTCAGGACCCAGTTTGGTAATGATCTTAAACATGAAGATTGCTATATGCAGATGGCATCGTTCAACTTGGCACATGTGACACATTCATATGTCATCCAACATTAGTACTTCAGGTACGTATTTTGGATGACACTGTCCTTGATTAATGTGCAGGTGCACACTATAATTTATAAACATTGAAAACACTAACAATCATACATAAATATATACTAATACACACACACATACACACACATACACATGCACACATGCACACCACACACACACACACAAACACACACACACACACACGCATGCACACCACACACACACACACACAAACACACACACACACACACACACACACACACACACACACACACACACACCACACCACACACACACACACACACACACACACACACACACACACACACACCACACACACACACACACACACACACACACACACACACACACACACACATACACACACACAAAGACACACACACAAACACTGAAATCATCACAACAGTATATATACTGAATCTGTATCTCTGAGGACACTACTGTAACAGCATATCCAGTATAGTACCATGAAGGTACTGTATTTACCATTACAGGCAGACGTTTGTAAGAGATATACCAGCGAGAAATGATTACAAATCATACAACCGACGAATCCAACATCTTAAAACTACATTAACTAACATAATATGCATGTTTCCAGTAAATTCGACTAACACTGTCACACAGACATGTATGTACACTTGCATTATATTCAGATGAACTATTACATGCTAACAAAAGTACTTGTATGTATCTAATCATCAACACATGTATTGTACTATCTATAAGTACACACATACAGAGAGTACAAGAGATGCATGAATGCAGCATACAGCTAATATTCAAGATAATTGTGCCTTTTCAAAGGGATCCTGTACAGTATTTATACACACAGACCAGAGTACATACACTTACCTCTAATGTCTCTAGCAACATGATTGAAGCCATATTTATCCAAGATGTCAGCTATTCTTGTTGCAGTACTAACATCTTTGTTGACAGCAACTGTTATCAACCTCCATCGATGAAAAGCAGCCTCTTCAGCTTCCTTTTTTGTCACTAGCTGTTCCTTATGATAAACATCCAGAAGAACTGGAAACAATGTCATCAAATAATACTGTAACCAACTAGAGTATCAAATCACTTCATATGTACATGTAGAGGATGGACAGACTTTGGAATACCAACAAACACACACATGTCATAGTGCATCAAATTAAAATACCAAATCTTCTGAATGGGATGGTGATTGCTGTTAACATGTAAACACACACATGCATGCCCACACACACACACACACACACACACACACACACACACACACACACACACACACACGCAAATGTATACTCTGAGTAAATTGACTAACACTGTCACACACACACAAACACAAATATGTACACATGCTCTACATATACAAATCATAATAACTCAAATGCACAATTACGTACATGATAATTATACGTATGTATCCAATCACTAACATGTGTACTGTACTACATATTATAAGTACACACATACAGAACGTACAAGAGATGCATGAATGTAGCATACAGTAAATATCAAAGATATATTTAATCACTAACACATGTACTATAAGTACACACACACATACAGAGAGTACAAGAGATGCATGAATGCAGCATACAGCTAATATTCAAGATAATTGTGCCTTTCCAAAGGGATCCTGTACAGTATTTATACACACAGACGAGAGTATACACACTAACCTCTAATGTGTTTTGCAAAATCACTGAAGCCATACCTATCCAAGATGTCACCTATTTTTGCAGCGGTAACAACATCTTTGGTGACAGCACATTCTGCCCATCTCAATACATCAGAAGCAACCATTTGAGCTTCCTCTTTTGTCACTAGCTGTTCCTTATGATAAACATCCACAAAAACTGGAAACAATGTCATCAAATGATACTGTAACCACGTAGAGTATCAAATCACTTCATATGTACATGGAGAGGATAGACAGACTTTGGAATACCAACAATCACACACATGTCATAGTGCAACAATATAAAACACCAAATCTCCTGAATGGTATGGGCATTGCTGAGTATGAAGGACTACAAATGTAATTGTAGCAATTGACCGTAAGTATATACGTACACATGTACCATGTGTATATATTTACATTCAAAAGTACATGCACACACACACACACACACACACACACACACACACACACACACACACACACACACGCACGCACGCACACACAGGCATGTACGTACATGTAAAACAGCAACAAATAAACTAATAACCTACAACCAATACAGACATACTGTGGTACATAATGACTTACACATGCACTGTAAAATAATTACGTATTAATTGTTAACATACTTAACGTACTTACAAACACACAATGTCATGCTATTTGGAGCACACATTCACTACCACATGTAATTTACTACAATGATCGATGTACACACACATACAGAGAGTACAAGAAATGCATGAATGTAGCATACAGCTATTATTCAAGATAATTGTGCCTTTCCAAAGGGATCTTGCACAGTATTTCTACACAGACACGACAAAAGTACACACACTTACCTCTAATGCGTCGTGCAACAATATGTAAGCCGTGTTTATCCAAGATGTCAGACTTTCTTGCAGCGGTAACAACATCTTTGGTGACAGCAACTTCTACCCACCTCCATACACAAGAAGCAGCCTTTTCAGCTTCCTCTTTTGTCACTAGCTGTTCCTTATGATAAACATCCACAAGAACTGGAAACAATGTCATCAAATGATACTGTAACCAAGTAGAGTATCAAATCACTTCATATGTATATACATGGAGAGGATAGATAGACTTTGGAATACCAACGAACACACATGTCATAGCGCATCAAATCAAAATAACAAATCTCCTGAATGGTATGGGCATTGTTGAGTATAAATAACTGGAAATGTAATAGTAGCAATGGACCATAAGTATATACGTACGCATGTACCATGTGTATTTACAATCAAAAGTACATGCACACACACACACACACACACACACACACACACACACACACACACACACACACACACACACACACACACACACACACACACACACACACACACAAAGGCATGTACGTACATGTAAAACAGCCACACATAAACTATTAACCTACAACCAACACAGACATACTGTGGTACATAATGACTCACACATGCACTGTAAAATAATTACGTTAATTAATTGTTAATACATATGTACTTACAAACACACATGTTATTTGGAGCACATATTCACTACCACATGTGATTTACTACAATGACTACTACGATGTACACACACATATAGAGAGTATAAGAGATGCATGAATGCAGCATACAGTTATTATTTAAGATAATTGTGCCTTTTCAAAGGGATCCTGTACAGTATTTATATGCACAGACTAGAGTACACACACTTACCTCTAATGTGTTTTGCACCATTATTCCACCCATATGTATCTAAGATGTCACCTATTCTTGCAGCAATAACAACATCTTTGGTGACAGCAACATCTACCCACATCCATTCCCACCCCCATACATCAGAAGCAACCTTTTCAGCTTCCTCTTTTGTCACTAGCTGTTCCTTATGATAAATATCCACAAGAACTGGAAACAATGTCATAAAACGATACTGTAACCAAGTAGAGCGTCAAATCACTTCATATGTACATGGAGAGGACAGACAGACTTTGGAATACCACATGAAATACAATACAATAGACACATATACAACATAAGATTATGCATGTAAATGGACCACACACACACACACATTGTATGTGCTAATATCATATACACACAGTCTCATGCATAGTACACACAAACATATTATGTATACATGTATACGTATGTATGTATACACAAGTGCATATGCATATGTAAACGTATAAATACATTACCATAGCGAAATATACATACGGTGAATGCTGGTTAATCTCCCACAATTCTTTTTCAAAGAATATGTTAGATTAATGAGTTTGGCGGATTAACTGGACATTCATTGGTACTTGTACATTATATTGGTACTGGGAAATTGTGGTGGATGAAAAGTTGGGCATTGGTGGATTAATGAGAATTGACAGTACTTACTTACATACGTACATATGTACATACACACAGAACTTGCACACATGTACTACATATAATATGTCAACAAGTAATTCGAGTTGAAAAACTCGTGGGGCTGCCGTCCCCTGCACTCAAATTATTCGGGCGTTATTTGTAGGTTCAGAAGAAACTTCGCTCAAGCCATTACGTTCGATAAAGCTTCAGCGCACGAATTCAAGCCCAATTTCACATTGGCGGTGTTCAAAATCGGCCATCGTTTATTTCGCGGAATATATATTATAATATAAAATCATTGTTATATATATATCGGTCGAGCATTACATACCGGAAGTCGAAATGAAAACAATACCTTCCTCAATACCTAAAAATACCTTCAAATAGGAATTTACATGCATAATATTATCTGTGTCAAATCAAATGGGAAAGTATAACTACAGTGAAGTTTAGGAAATTGAGGAAAAGATGGGTTGGATCAACAAGCCTAGTAGATTATCCAAAATCTTATTCAGGTAATAATAAAAGGGAAGTTGCACAAATAAACTTGGTGGATAGAATATCACCATGGCATATAACATGGTCCTGGATTAACAACAATTCACAAAATTAACACAGTAAAATGTTATCAAGTAAATTATGATATAATCCATTTGGAAACTATTACTTAGTCTACCATTTGATGGAAAACTGTAAAAATCTAGAGAAATTATACACACAGATCACACACAGACACACCTTTGATTTTCTTCATACCATCTCCCCTCAATAATTGGCATTGCTCACAAATCTCACAAATTTTCAAACTATCACTAATACTTTTAGCTACAATTATTAGAGCCACCACTTCGTATCTATCATAATAATATGTACTTCCAATTCTTTCACATTCTGCCTCAGTAATGAGACCTTCCTTTTTATGTAGAATTTCAAGTCCTGAATAAAGAGAGAACACAAAGATCAAGATAACTAGTACTGAAGCTCCTGACATCACTAGAAGGTATACGTGCAGTGTAAGTATGTGAGGGGTGAGGAGTGGAGAAACCACATCATTATCCAAATAAACGAACACGGTACAAGACCGAAGATGATTCCAAACCAAAGAGCCTTGTACACCAGCCAGGGTTAACCATTGGACTAAGCGGGACCACATATCTGAACTGAGAGTGGAACCGTACAGAGTCGTGCAATAGGATTTTACTCCACTTCTAGGGCTTCCAGAACGTCATAAACGTAGCTAATCAGTTTATAATTTGCTTGGGACCCACTACGCAAATACAAATACTGACAGAAATTTCTGTGTGCCAACAAATAATATGCGCACCTTCGCATCCCTTAGAACTCAAACTGTACCTGAAAGCGTGTGGAGAAAAACACGAACATTTTCCATGTGTCGATAATATCGATGTTAACGCCATTTTTATCACCCCAGCCTCATAATGGGTATTCCCCTTCATTAAACCTGCACGAACGTCCAGAAACCTCGCAACAAACGCTTTCACGAGAATGGGGTACCTGGTTTATACGACATGCAATCTATAATGATATACAAAGGTGAAGCCATCAAGTTACCCTAACAAAGGCAGTCCTGTTATTTCCTTCATTTCTACCTGAAGAAGACAGGAAAATTACATCACATCCACCACTCACTCACAACCATCACATCCACTCACCCCCTCACAACTGAACCAGCACACTATGCATAATATCTGTACATTATAGTTACTGAGTGTACACACATTACAGGTACACACTGAATCTGATACAACACATGAGTAGCTACAGGTGTTGACTCTCTGAATACAGAATCTATGCAGACCACACACATGAGGTGTGTTTACTTCCTCTGCCAATCCAATATCAATATCAAAGCCAGTCCTGATCTTTCCTTCATTTCAATCTGAAGAAGACAAGAAGAATGGATTGCTGTTATCAAATACTCATCATCCACCCACTCACAACCAACACACCCACCCACTCACTCACAGCCAGCAAATCCACCCACTCACCCACATCCAGCACATCAACCCACTCACTCACAACCATCACATCCACCCACTCACTCACAACCATCACATCCACCACACACTCACAACCATCACATCCATCCACTCACTCACAACCATCACATCCACCACACACTCACAACCATCACATCCACCCACTCACTCACAACCATCACATCCACCACACACTCACAACCATCACATCCACCACACACTCACAACCATCACATCCACCCACTCACTCACAACCATCACACTATAATATCTGTACATTATAGTCAAGGAGTGAACACACATAACCAGTACACACTGAATCTGATACAACATATGAGTACAGGTGTTGACTCTCTGAACACAGAACCTATGCAGACCACACACATGAGGTGTGTTTACCTCTGTGAATTCTGCCTATATCAATATCAGAACTCAGTTCCCTGACATTAAAAACAACTCTTCTGCTAATCACAAATACATCAGCAGCTAGCTACAGTACAAGAACAATTTTAGCAAGTATTTCATGTATAAATGTACAGTAGAAGAGAACTGCCGATCCTCTAACACATTTTAGAGGTCATAATAATAATGTGGGACCAGCTCTTAACATGTAAGCAGCTTGAGTGTGTGTTAAGTGACATGCAGTATTGCGTACGTACATGTGTGTGCATGTGCGTGTGTGTTTCTGTGTGCATGTGCGTGTGTGTTTCTGTGTACATGTATGTGTGTAATATGTGTGTGCCCGTATGTGTATTTACACACATGCATATGTGCTTATCAGAGCCTGATAGTTAGGTCCCTACTCCACTCATGTCAATGTTACACCTGTCTATTGAAATCCCATGTCTAGTAAGGATGGCAACATATATTGTACATCATACGTATGTTGTGTGTATTGGTGCTAGGATCCAGTGCAAAGTGTTGAAGATGTACAGTACAGTACGTGTGTACATGAATGTCATGCATCTAGTAATTATAGCACACACAGCAAACACAAAAATAACAACATTCAACTACTTAAAAGAACATTTAGTTAATTTAACATACACACATACAGTAAACACATGCATGGGCTTTGTATAATTGCACATTTTTTTCTTAATATGTATGTACACATCACATTCACCCATAAACACCCTACACCCATGTACATACATGCATCCCCCATACACACATGTACAAGCACACACACATACACACACACACATACACACACACACACACACACACACACACACACACACACACACACACTCACACACACACACACACATACACACACACACACACACACACACACACATGTACACATCACACTCAACCATACACACCACGTACACACCATGTACACACCCATACACTCACCCATACACACCACGTACATACCAATACGCTCATGTACATACATGCATCCCCCAAACATACACACACATTCAAACACACACACACGTCAGAACACATACAAATTCTCCAGACATACATACATATATACGTAAATACACAACAGTACACACACACACACACACACACACACACACACACACACACACACAATAACTAAACTTTGATTCTCTGTGCTTCATCACCTAATCCATGATCTTCAAGAATGTCCACAATTCTCACAGTATCTTCACTTCTTTTGTGGACAACAACTTTACACCAGTTTCCAAGTGTCTCATTGATGCTAACACACTCCTCTTTGGTCAACAGTCCTTCCTTGTGGTGGAGGTGGAAAATAGCTATAGACAGAAAAGAGGGCTCAAATTCACCTACTTATAAGCCTATATGTACAGTACTGATACACATTATGTATAATATTATAGTATGCACAATATAATATACACATATCCAATTTTATATACAGATATACATAGGTATTATAATATTGGTAATATTCATGGTACTGCATGTATTTATATAAACCATAATTTTGGTTGGATACACATGTAGTATTTGTACATACATACATCAGTTGTGACTGCATGCAAACGTTTACATGAGGTCTGTACCACCTCTAGTGAAGGGTATATGCAAACATAATATATGTGCTTTAAAATATTGTGTTGCATGCTGTAAGGGTAAATCAAAGTGCAAAGTGCAAAGTGTGCAGTCATCTGTGTATTTTGCACAATTCCTTTTGCTATTGCACACTTAACATAATTGTTGGTATAATTTGTTAATTAATTGCCTAGCAACGCATTGATATGCTGCAATGACAATGTCATGTTGAAGTTAGTACACAATTATATTATTTCACATGGAACATACCACATAATAACCAAAGTACTGGTAGGGTTGAGAATCAACCCAAAGTGTCTGTATATCAACTACAGCCCTACCAGAGGTACTTCAACTATTGAATATGGACACTGGGGAGGTTGTGGTGACTGGTGATATAACAGCTCTCTCTGGTCACCACAGGGGCTGTACACCTCCAGAGGTGTGTAGGTACATCAGTATTAAATTTTGTGTTAGTACATTGTGTTATATGTAACATGCATATGGTGAGGCATGCAGAGTATGTAGAACTGATGTTTTGGGTTAGATACTAATACAGCAACTTGTACTGAAACACATACCTCTCATCCTCTGTGCTATCTCACACAATCCACAGCCTTCAATCAGGTCAATCATTCTCAACACGTCATCCTTGTGCTTATCCACAGCAAGTGAGAATGCATGCAAGCGTCTCTCTCTGGAAAGTTTGCCAAATCTCCTACATTCCTCCTCCTCTGTTATCAAATCTTCATTATGATGTAGTCTTTTCAATGCTGATATTGAAAACAATCTTACAGGATCACAAACAGTACTGATGGTGAGTACATTGTGATACACAATGTTCATATTGTACATATAAACTGAAATACATCACAGTATCTCCCTCTGATAATGTTACTATAGACCTCATGGTGACCAGGAATGGAATTTAAGTAGCTTGTCACCGCAGCCTCCAAGGAGCCCCTTAATTTCATACTAACGCCTAACATATCATTTATCATTATTTAATTTTCGCAAATAAACTCATGCACACTCATGTCATAATTTAGTGTGAATGTAATGTTTCATACAACAACCCATTGGAAGTGGTGACAGAGGTTTTTATACAGCTGCAGCTCGCCAGTGCATTATTATAGTGTCGTCCTTATGAATATGGGCCTTGGATTGCCTGAGTGAAGTGGGGCTGACTAGGGGAGAACACAGGGGAGGTGTTGATGAGGTTAGAATCTAATTATAATTCACCCGACCTACACATCCAGTACAGTCAGGCTCACTAGGATAATTGGTATCCAGTTAAGGCGGTGGCTTACAGGAAAATTGTACCATTGGACTCGCTACATTCACACTAATATAACATCCTATCATTGATTTAGTAGAAATCATCGATCTTAAGTTATAAGTTTCAATGTGAAGGTAGCTAACACAGCGTCAAACAGGGCAGCGATCTCCTCAACAAGCTCAAACTTCTGGATATATTATACAATCTTCTCATCAACACATGCATATGGCATTTCTACCTAATATTAACGGATCATGATATTATAATCATTCTCTCATCAAACACTTCTTTATAACCTGATCTTCTAATACCTTTATAATTCGAGAATAATATTACACAAGAAAAGCCTATATATACATACGCGTGCATGTATGAAGCTTGGCAGGACCGGTATAATAATATATGTAGATAGACACGTATATACCTGTTCGCTCTGCTTCGTCCAAATCAGAGAAAAGCACAGAATTTGGAGAGAAACAGACAAAATGGGTTAGAAGGCGCCATATTATAATGGAAACAATAATATCAGTCTACACTATAATTTTATATAATATTATTATAATAGTATAGTGTATTATACACATAATATCGCAATATAATCATCAAAATTAAAATACTGAATGATTCACAACAGTAGCCTATATTAATACATTCAAGGATAAACATGTACACACAATGTCATATACAGTGTTTTAGTAACCCATACTCAAAGTATAACTGTGATTGGTAACTAAAAAAGAGTGTTCTGCTAAGTTTGGATGAGGTACAAAGGATGGAATCCAACCTGAAGAAGAAATAGAGTTTTAAGATCACATTATTAGTACCAAATGAGACATATCCACAGACAACACTTGATGTACTGGTGTGTGGAGTGCATGCATATTGAAGAGGTCCATTGCTACAATGTTGGATAGTGTATGTACGTATGAGAGTAGTCTCGTGTAGCCAGACTCTTCACTCACTTCCACTCAAGGAAGTGATCAGAGAAAGGGGCTGGCTATGCAAGACTAACAGAGAGTTTGGGATACAAGAGTGCACACAAATGTACACATGTATACCACCTCACATGTCTGTATCTACCATCACATTTAGTGTGAGTACACGTACACGCATGCAATGATGTACATGTTGTGAATACAAAGGAACTCACTTATGATGCACACCATGATGCTTCATTTTGTTCAGCTTCGTCCAATATCCTCTGAGCCACTTCATGTCCTTTTGCCTTTTTTCACAGTATCCAACAGGAACTTCCAGGTGGAAGGATAGAGCTCTCCTGATTTTCCATCTCTCCAGTATTGAAGAGCAAAGATACCACCCATTACCTGGTCTAATCGGAATACACGAACGTCTTCAATTGGAACTCCTAGTTCAAGTATCCAACTGGTCCAATCAGGGGAATTCCTTAGAATTCCATTTAATGCAGAATCAGAAGGCTTCTTATCTGAATGGACATCACAAGAGATCAAACATGTACTCATGTACATATTCATATACTTAATTTCATGTTTGCAAGTAAATTAGCTGAAAACTGGCATATGAGTGTGAAAGTGACTTCACTTGTATGTACAAAGTAATACACTGTTAGTGACTGTCATGTGGAAAAGGATGTACATACATTTATACAGTATAGTGAATACATCTGTAAACATCATGTACAAGGACATATACATTTACATACCTTGTACAAGGATATACAAAGTGAGTATCATGTACAAACATACTTGTTACACACCATGTACTGTATGTGTACAAAGGTTATACACACCCTTTAAGTGGGTATACAAAGAGTTACTGTGGTAGGTGTCAATACAGAACAAGTAAGCATTGTTACATGTACATTGTGGTGTACTGCACATACACAGGTACCAGTCTGGTACATGATACTGTGTGATACAGGAAGTACAAGAAGTACATGTATGATACCACTTACTGTACAATGAGGGTGGTGGGGGATTTGGTGATGAGGGACCTGAAAACAGAGAAAAGAGATACAATTATAGCAGTGGATCTGATGCATACACAAGTACACTTCATGTAGTATGGAAGCTATATACATGTACACAAAATATGCCAATATGTCATGTAAGAAATCATGTAAAATCAGGTGTGTAACATGTACAAATGTACATGATACACACCATGTGATGTAGGTATATACGTATACAAGACATATATTGTGATGTACTCCACATACACACATACCAGTCTGGTACATGTTACTGTGTGATACAGGAAGTACTAGAAGTACATGTATGATAGCACTTACTGTTCAATGAGGGATTTGGTGATGAGGGACCTGAAAACAGAGAATAGAGATACAATGATAGCACTGGATCTGATATTTATTAACACTTATATATTAAGTACTAATTAACACTAAATAAGGAGAGTCTAAAAGGAGATAAGGAGATGGGTACTATGATTATCAAGTAATCACTGTACACACACACACACACACACACACACACACACACACACACACACACACACACACACACACACACACACATACAGTAATTGTTCTATGTTGTCCTAGCAAAGTGTCCACTCACTACACTCAATGTACAGTACACAATTACCGCTGATTCGTTCCTTAACACAGGCTGAGAACTGCAAGGGTCTGTCGGCTCCTCGGATGGTAAAATTCACATACTTGGGAGTGGTTTGTTCACCACAACTGACTGTGTTGGCTACTATGAAGGTTAGGTTGGGTGGATACAATGTTTCCTTGACAGCATCTTCCAACTCTTTAGCTGTTGTAAAACCACATTCTTTGTAAGAAACCTCATTTTGACGAAGCTACAGCAATAACACCAACAGTATACAAACATGTACTGCTTACACAAGTAAGTGGTGGTAAACGTATATAGTTCATCACATACTACATACATGACAGATATAAACCACATACATATACATAGTGTTTAGAAAATATTAAAATGAAAAAGAAAGATATAGGGATGACACTTCCCTAATAGTTGAAGAACAAGTTGGGTTAGCTGAAGGCAACATACTGTCACACTGGTACACCATTGGAAAGGGGCACAATGTCATATGCACCAAACTGTACTGTTAATATTTGCTATCTATATACACAGTTCAAAGCATGCTACTTAAATGATATGCACTTTACAATGTTCATATGTATACAATATAAGGCAGACTACATGTGTAAATACAGTATAATATTATATTAATTAATATGTACATGCACATGTTATGTACATATACTATGTAGATTTTTACATAATATTATGTACAATGTTATGTGACAATGGATTAACCTCTGGACAGCCATTGACAGCCACAGCCCAGCCATTTCCCCTAGCTTCTTCCACCTCACCAACCAGCTTGCCTGAGGCAGGTTCTGAGGGAGGATCTGAGGGAGGGTTCTCAAATTGAAAATGGCGGACCTCTCGGAATACAGATTTTTCATGGACAGCCTTGAAAATCTGTTTTAATTGGAGAACAGTTTAACCATGACAACATGATAAGCTAGCAACTTACCTATTACTCTTTGCTGTATTGGACCAGTACATACTGTACACCATCAAAGGTGTGATTCATAGTATCAATTAATCATAATAATTTCCATTGCAGCCACAATGAGATTACTTACAACACATACTTACTATGTCACAATACATGTACACACATACGTATACATACTTTGTAAATACACAATATTGTACAGTTCCATGTGTACAGTGCCTGTGTATTACTGGTAAGTGTGATATCTTTGTACACAAATGCCAATAACCCAGTTCACAACATCATACGTAGGCAGTGCTCCAGGACACACAAGAATAACATGTCAACCATGAGGTGTACAAAGAGTCAGTCAAAATTCTTCAATAACCTGACTGATTTCAAGAAAGTTCAGTAAATTACACATTTCCAAATACACAGGGTGGAGTGAAGCTTACCAAAGATGTGTCAATATACATACGTACATGCACATGGTATACCAAATAGCTCACCTTGCTCCAAGTCGGACTGGAATATGTGACAAAGATGTTATGTTTGGTTTCCTCTGCATTATTCACCGTTACATAGGTGGCTAGGTATAAGATCTTTGCACCTTCCTTAAAAGCAATGGTGTAGAGGCTGGAGTGTCCATCAATGGACACATCATGAACTCTGCTATTACGGAACTCTCCTCCATCAACCAGCTGGAATGTGTACTGGTTATCCTGTAGTCCCCATGTGTGAGGAGCTACTGCAAAGCTGAGACCATCTGGTGGAGGTTCTTCTGGTACAACATCTCCTCCGTACCAAGTGGGGAGGGATAGAGTGACTTGTGTAGTGATGTCCTCAGGATTGTAGTGCACGTACACTACAAAGCTTCCTAGCTGGTAGTTAGGTGGGAGCTGGAATGGACCCTTTCCAATGATGGCATATCGGATTTCAGCAGTTTCACCTCGTACTGCATTCCTCGGTACTGTAAGCTTGGTTAGACCATCAGAACAAAGATCGTAGGTACCACCTCGTCTGTCAACTATGATGGAATCACAGCCAAAAGGGATCCAGCAATTACTAGAGAGGACAGCTTCATGGGACACTGTATGTGAAGTAGAAATCAATATATTAAATTACATTGATCAAACCTTCATGATTACTCCCACACACACATGCTGTGTGTGCACACCTAATATGTAGTATGTGTGCATGCCTGATATGTAGGTTACTACAGCTAAAAGTGTAACAGTCATACACCAGAGCATGTACACAGTGCAGTCATTAACAAAAAATAGGTATATATATTAGAATACAGTACTACTAACAAAAATTGCTAGTCAAGGTCTATCAACATGATATGCATGGATATGAAACTCACTGTCATGAAAGGGAGAGACTAAAGCACGAGTCCAAAAGTTACTCTCGACTTCTTCAATCACATTCAGTTTCCCCGCATACTATGGAAATCATTTTATCAGTTATGTAAAACCAGCAACTGTAAAATAGCATAATATTATAATTCTGTGCATGTGTGTGTGTGTGTGTGTGTGTGTGTGTGTGTGTGTGTGTGTGTGTGTGTGTGTGTTTGTGTGTGTGTATGTGTGTGTGTGTGTGTGTGTGTGTGTGTGTGTGTGTGTGTGTGTGTGTGTTTGTGTGTGTGTATGTGTGTGTGTGTGTGTGTGTGTGTGTGTGTGTGTGTGTGTGTTTGTGTGTGTGTGTGTGTGTGTGTGTGTGTGTGTGTGTGTGTGTGTGTGTGTGTGTGTGTTTGTGTGTGTGTATGTGTGTGTGTGTGTGTGTGTGTGTGTGTGTGTGTGTGTGTGTGTGTGTGTGTGTGTGTGTGTGTGTGTGTGTGTGTGTGTTATACGATAATATCGTGATAATGATTTGCACGATTATCGTATCGTGAGTGATTCCCAGCCCACAATATATCGTATTGACGATATATCGCGGTTGGTGTGAAGCAATAGTACTGCTGCTCCCTGCACTCGAATTACTTGGGTATCTTTCTTCGGTTTAAAAGACTCTTCGCTGTAATTTTTACGGTCGTCAAAGCCGTTGCGCTCGAATTCCAGCACAATTTCTAATTCTCCACATTTCGAAATCGGCCATGTTTTCTCGCGCAATATAAATTAAGATATAAATTCATTGTGGCGGTTACGTGTAATGGCACATATTATATCTTTCGGACGAGCAGTACATAGTGGAAATTGAAAATAAAGTGTAGGGTTTTTTTGGACATATTTTAGTTATTATTATTCTTATTATGTCAAATATCGCGATATTATCGATTATCGTGATATTTTGCTGCACGATAATCGTAGGTAACAAAAATCAGTATCGCCCATCCCTAATCTACAGTACATGTATGTACGTGTGTGTGTATGTGTATAAGTGTGTGTGCATGTGCGTGTGTTTGTGTGTCAATACTGTACTCATGCTTGTACGTGTACAAAAGTAATAATGCAAACATTGTCCAGGTTTGTTTGTAGATCAGGTACACAAGCTTAATCTCTTAGATGTGGTATCCAAGTCACTGGTAACCTTTTAAAATGAATTTGAAAGCAATTACCAATAAAGAGCTATTGGACAAACAAATACTATAATTGGCTAGTATAATTAGGTCCAATATAACAGTGTCTGTACACAGTGTCTGTACATAGTGTCCTGTACATAAACCTCACAGTTGCTTTCTCTTGTGACTTGGGTTCACTGGAGTCAATATGAGAACTGGTCTTGCTGACTGAGGTGTCCAACTCACTGGTGTCTGAAGTAGCATACTGCTCACTGCTTTGTGTATGGGTACTTGCTGGGACTAGTGATGGACTGTGTGCTGAGCATTCAAAAATACACACATGTCACAGAATGAGGCAGGAAATTAGTAAACACATTTCTATTGCATATAATATGTTGTATTGAGATATGCACATATTTGCAGTATAAATAGTCTATCATTCACCACACCAGGATACAAGGTAGTTATATCCTGCCTAGTGTGCTGCAGCAGATAACGTGCTACATCACACCTAGGCAGGATATAACTATTACATATAGTACACAATACATGTTAAAACTCTGTCCATTAGTAAAAGCAAAGAGTATACCAGTCAGTACTAATCATACTCATACAACAAGGCTTACTGTGTGAGAGTTTTGTAAACCAAAGAGATTCTTTCTTAGATGTGGTATCCAATTCACTGGTAACCTTTTAAAATTAATTTGAAAGCAATTACCAATGGATAGTTATTGTACTTATAAACAAACAATTACTATATTTGGCCAGTATAATTTGGTCCAATTTAATTGCGTCTGTACATAGTGTCTGTAGATTGTGTCCATACATAGTGTCCTGTACAAGGTGTCTGTACATAGTGTCCTGTACATAGTGTCTGTACATACTCTCTTGTACATAGTGTCTGTACATAGCGTACTGTAAATAGTGTCCGTACACAGTGTCTGCACATGGCGTCCTGTACATAGTGTCTGTACATACTCTCTTGTAGATAGTGTGTGTACATAGCGTCTGTACATAGTGTCTGTAGATTGTGTCCATACATAGTGTCCTGTACAAGGTGTCCTGTACATAGTGTCTGTACATAGTGTCCTGTACATAGGCTCCTGTACATAGTGTCCGTACATTGTGCCTTGTACATTGTGTCCTGTACATAGTGTTGGTACAGTGTCTGTACACAGTGTACATACATAGTGTATGTACATATACTCTCCTGTACATAGTGTCTGTACATAGTGTCCTGCACATAGTGTCTGTATATAGTGTCCGTACATTGTGTCCTGTACATAGTGTCTGTACATACTGTCCTGTACATAGTATCCTGTACATAGTGTCTGTACATAGTGTCCGTACATAGAGTCCTGTACATAGTGTCCTATACATAGTGTCCTGTACATAGTGTCTGTACATTGTGTCTGTACACAGTGTCCATACATAGTGTCCTGTACATAGTGTCTGTACATAGTGTCCTGTACATAGTGTCCTGTACATAGTGTTTGTACACAGTGTCCATACATAGTGTCCTGTACATAGTGTTCTGTGCATAGTGTCTGTACATAGTGTACTGTAAATAGCAACTGTACATAGTGTCTGAACATAGTGTCCTGTACATAGTGTCCTGTACATAGTGTCCTGTACACAGTGTTTGTACATAGTCTCCTGTACATAGTGTCCTGTACATAGTGTCCTGTACATAGTGTCCTGTACATAGTGTCTGTACACAGTGTCCGTACATAGTGTCCTGCACATAGTGTCCTGCACATAGTGTCTAAACATAGTGTCCTGTACATAGTGTCCTGTACATAGTGTCCTGTACACAGTGTTTGTACATAGTCTCCTGTACATAGTGTCCTGTACATAGTGTCCTGTACATAGTGTCCTGTACATAGTGTCTGTACATAGTGTTCTGCACATAGTCTCCTGTACATAGTGTTCTGTACATAGTCTCCTGTACATAGTGTCCTGTACATAGTGTCCTGTACATAGTGTCCTGTACATAGTGTCTGTACATAGTGTTCTGCACATAGTCTCCTGTACATAGTGTCTGTACACAGTGTCCTGTACATAGTGTCCTGTTAATAGTGTCTGTACATACTCGCCTGTGCATAGTGTCTGTACATAGTGTACCATAAATAGCAACTGTACATAGTGTCTGTACATAGTGTTCTGTACATAGTATCTGAACATAGTGTCCTGTACATAGTGTCCTGTACATAGTGTCCTGTACATAGTGTCTGTACACAGTGTCCTGTACATAGTGTCCTGTACATAGTGTCTGTACATTGTGTCTGTACACAGTGTCCATACATAGTGTCCTGTACATAGTGTCTGTACATAGTGTCCTGTACATAGTGTCTGTACACAGTGTCCGTACATAGTGTCCTGTACATAGTGTCTGTACATACTCTCCTGTGCATAGTGTCTGTACATAGTGTACTGTAAATAGCAACTGTACATAGTGTCTGTATATAGTGTCCTGTACATAGTGTCCTGTACATAGTGTCCTGTACACAGTGTTTGTACATAGTCTCCTGTACATAGTGTCCTGTACATAGTGTCCTGTACACAGTGTTTGTACATAGTTTCCTGTACATAGTGTCTGTACATAGTGTCCTGTACATAGTGACCTGTACATAGTGTCTGTACATAATGTCTTGTACATAGTTCCTGTACATAGCGTCATGTACATAGTCTCCTATACATAGGTCTGTACATAGTCTGTACAAAGTGTCCTGTACATAGTGTTTTGTACATAGTGTCCTATACATAGTGTCCTATACATAGTGTCCTGTACATAGTGTCTGTACATTGTGTCTGTACACAGTGTCCATACATAGTGTCCTGTACATAGTGTCTGTACATAGTGTCCTGTACATAGTGTCTGTACACAGTGTCCGTACATAGTGTCCTGTACATAGTGTCTGTACATACTCTCCTGTGCATAGTGTCTGTACATAGTGTACTGTAAATAGCAACTGTACATAGTGTCTGTACATAGTGTCCTGCACATAGTGTCCTGTACATAGTGTCCTGTACACAGTGTTTGTACATAGTCTCCTGTACATAGTGTCCTGTACATAGTGTCCTGTACATAGTGTCCTGTACATAGTGTCTGTACACAGTGTCTGTACATAGTGTCCTGTACATAGTGTCTGTACATACTCTCCTGTGCATAGTGTCTGTACATAGAGTACTGTAAATAGCAACTGTACATAGTCTCCTATACATAGTGTCTGTACATAGTCTGTACAAAGTGTCCTGTACATAGTCTCCTGTACATAGTGTCCTATACATAGTGTCCTATACATAGTGTCTGTACATAGTCTGTACAAAGTGTCCTGTACATAGTGTTTTGTACATAGTGTCCTATACATAGTGTCCTATACATAGTGTCCTGTACATAGTGTCTGTACATAAACCTCACACTTGCTATCTCTTGTGACTTGGGTTCACTTGAGCCCCTGTCAGGACTGGTCTTGGTGATTGAGGTGTCCCACTCACTGGTGTGTGACATAGCATACCGGCTATCTCTTGGTTCACTGTGTGCTGAGTATTTGAAAAATACACACGTTTTACAGGATTAGAAAGTTGAACATCAGCTCCAATAGATATGCATATAACCATATTATGTAAACATCAAAACTAAGAGTACATATACACACAAATGCCTCACAAAGTTATAGGGACACCTGGTATAATATGTGCATATAAGTACATGTATTTCCATGTATGTATTAAGATATAAAACACTGTTTAAATATCCACATGCACACTCTAGTATACAATAGTACATGTTTAAACTTTGTTCATTAGCGAAATTGAAGTGCATGCTAGTCAATAATGGTCATACTCCAATGGGCTTACTGTGTGAGACTTTCATAGGCCAAGGAGATGTAGCAGTTGCTCCAAAACCTCGCTTGGTCCTCCCTGAAACAATATATGGCTGTTTTGACACAACAAGAAACAGTACTTGCAACACATCAGTACCATGTAGATTAATTACTTGGATTGTCAAAAGCACATTGTCAATGATTCTGTGTGGTATGTTACATGGGCAGATCAAAGTGTACAATGTGCAAATATACAGTGCACACTTCCCATTGCTATAATTGCTAACTTTAAATTGTTGACATAATTTGTCAATTAATTGCCTAGCAACTCATTGCTTAGTTATATTAACAATGCTGTGTGAGTTTAGTATGCTATTATATTATTTTATACAGAAACATACCACATAGTAACTAAAGTACCTTGTGGTAGGGCTGTATGCAGATATCAAAACTAAGTATGACATAGCTACCCACACAAATGCCACACAAACGAATTATGCATGTTATACGCACACCATGTGTAATACATAATACACACACTTCCATGTACTCAATGTATAACACTGGTTAAACATCCATGCATGCACACACACACACACACACACACACACACACACGCACACACACACGCACACACACACACACACACACACCAGGGCTTATGATAATGACTGGACATCGGACATTTTCCGGTTAAACTCGTCACATGACCGGCTACACGTAATCTTAGGCGGACAAAATGTCCGAATAAAAGAGAGCAGCTGCTAATGATGAAACTTGTCCACCTAAAAAAGAAGTGTTTCAGTTGAATCTATGTGGTTGAAGTACGTTCAGGTTAACTGCGATTTTGTAGAGAAATTGAAGTGGTCCATTTGCGTCGAGTTCGCCGACAAGTTACGTGGAATGCGTAATTATAACGCTGCTTTTATTGAAGGTTCAAAGAATACGTGTTCCTATGCGTAACCGCAACAATGAATTTATATTATAATTTGTGCGTGAAAGAATGATGGCCAATCTCAAATGCAGACAATTAGAAATTGGCCAAGAATTCGTACACTGAAGCTCCGCCGAACGTGATAACTTCAGCGAAGGTTCTTCTGAACCTAAGAAAAACACCAAGTAATTCGATTGCGGGGGCGGCAGCCCCACGAGTTTTTAACTCCAATTACTTGTTCTTTGTTGAAAGTTATTAAAACTGAAAGGCGGGCGAGTTTAGGAGTGGAAAAACTCTTTGATGAGAATTGCATCTGATGGGCCTCCATGTTTCCACTGGGATGCTAGTGGAGCTGTTAAACTGACAAAAGGACAAAATACGCAGACAGGTACAAGATACCCGTACCACCCAAGATTGTAGGACACCTGAGAATGGTCCAGCTCTAGCAACAGTTCCACTATTAGCGTGGCCGATTGGGAAGAATGGATAATGTAGTGACTGTCATTGTTTATACATATATCGCTAATAAGTAATCATAACAGTGCATCATAACCTATGAATCATGATTACATTTTTATTTTTTGATTCATGAAATATCAATAACAAATACGAAGTGTGCAATAGCAAAGGGAAGTGTGAAACTACGTAAACTAACATAATATGCATGTTTCAAGTAATTTGACTAACACTGTCACACAGATATGTATGTACACTTGCATTATATTCAGATGTACAATTACATGCTAACAAAAGCATTCGTATGTATCTAATCACTAACACATCTACTGTACTATCTATAAGTACACACACATACAGAGAGTACAAGAGCTGTATGAATGCAGCATACAGCTAATATTCAAGATAATTTTGCTTTTTCAAAGGGATCCTGTACAGTGTTTATACACAAAGACTAGAGTACACACACTTACCTCTAATGTATTTTACAGCGTCATTAAAGCCATATTCATCCAAGATGTCACCTATTCTTGCAGCGGTAACAACATCTTTGGTGACAGCAACTTCTGCCCACCTCCGTTCCCACCTCCATATGTCAGAAACAACCTTCTCAGCTTCCTCTTTTGTCACTAGCTGTTCTTTATGATAAACATCCACAAGAACTAGAAACAATGTCATCAAATGATACTGTAACCAACTAGAGTATCAAATCACTTCATAATATTATGTACATGGAGAGGATAGACAGACCATGGAATATTAACATTCCTTGTGATAAACACTTGTATGTACAAATATCATACATATTATACACACAGCCTCATGTACAAAATTCTTAGTAAACACAAACATATGATTATGTATACATGCAAAAGTATACGTAGATACATGTAATGGCTAAAGTACCTTTGGGCAGGTTGTAGCGGATATGCAGACACTTTTGGTTAATTGTTTACGAGAGTGAAGCCTGAGTTAACAAATAAAAGTGTATGTCTCCACTACAGCCCACCGAAAAGGTACTTTAGCTATTATGTGGTATGTTTAATTAATCCAAAATAGCTGTATGTTGCTATGGTAATTGATTAATCCAGGTGTGAAATATCAATAACAAACACAAAGTGTGCAATAGCAAAGGGAAGTGTGCAATTTCATTTAAAATAACAAATTTAATGTCAAATTATACAAATCAATATACAGTGGAACCTCTCTATTACAAACCTCTGAATAGCAGTAACCTCTATAATAAGAACACCATTTGTGTCCCAGGGTAGTACTGTAGTGTATTAAGTAACCTCTGAATTGAGGAAACCTCTGTAATAAGGACTAAAATCAAGGTCCCAAAGTGTGCATAATAGAAAGGTTCCACTGTAAATGGTTGTGCCTTTTCAAAGGGATCCTGTACATTATTTTAATTTTATACAAGCGAGAGTACACACACTTACTTCTAATGTGTTGTGCAACATTATGGAAGCCATACTCATCCAAGATGTCAGCTATTCTTGCAGCGGTAACAACATCTTCGGTGATAACAACTTCTGCCCACCTCCATTCCCACCCCCTTATGTCAGAAACAACCTTTTCAGCTTCCTCCTTTGTCACTAGCTGTTCCTTATGATAAACATCCACAAGAACTGGAAACAATGTCATCAAATGATACTGTAACCAAGTAGAGTATCAAATCACTTCATATGTACATGGAGAGGATAGACAGACCTTGGAATACCGACAATCACACACATGTCATAGTGCATCAAATTATAATGTCATGGCACAGCACTTGTTAATATAACAACTAAAAAATGTATTCTTTGTATACAATTATAATGCACACACACACACAACATACAATCATACACGTACATGCACCACACATATATTTGCATGCACAAATATCATATAACACAGTCTCCTGAACAAATACATAGCAAACACAAATATATGTATATACATGCAATGTATACATACATACAATGTGTATGTACACACAAGTGCACATGCATACTGTATGTAGTAGTTATGTCCTTCCTAGGTGTGCTGCAGTGGATATATAGTGCCTGATTGAATTCCAAGGGCGAAGCCCGAGGAATTCAATTAGGAAGGACATAACTAGCTTGTATCCTTTCAAACTGCTGCTGTGTATCGTTTTGTTCCATGAATTCCGCCGAATGTGCGGATCTTTTTAGTTTTATGGATCAAATTACCAATTGGGATAATTTTCAACCAGAAGAGGAGTTAAAAGCCCAGTTTTTGAAAGTTCTCGTGAACGAGATTCTCCCGGCATGTATATAGATACGAGGAACAGCCTCCACTACAATGCTGCCAAAAGGACGATAAGGAGAACATATCTCCTGTGAAATGACCGGCGCTTTCCTAACATCTTAGACACTACTAACGATTTTACAGAAACTCCTCTTAGACTTTAGTAAGACTACTGTACTTTCAATTGTTGTGACGCTGTAACTTGAATAAATTGCTACGCTGTGATTATTTTCGGCGAACATATCTCCTGTAGAAGAACACGTAACGATTTAGAGAAACTTTACTAAGGCTACTGTTGTGATGCTGCCATTATTGTCGGCGGGTGCGATGGTATAGCTAAGTGACATTAATTAATCGATCGATTGCTATGGTAACTAAGTGACATCAATCAATCGATCAGCAAGTGTGCACATATCAGAGGAAGTATGCACATATAACATATATGTGCACACTTTTGCCTTTGATATGCCTACACAAAAGGATACAAGTACACATACAATACCAAAGCAAAATATACATACGTACATACACATAGAAAAGAACTGGTATATATACATGTACTACATATAAGATGCCAAAAAGGCCTTTAATTAGGAATTCACATGCACAATGAATTTACATGTATTTTACTATAATGATTGAAGTACACACATGCAGAGAGTATAAGAGGTGCATGAATGCAGCATAAAGTTGATTTTCAAGGTAATTGTGCCTTTTCAAAGGGATCCTGTACAGTATTTATATACACAGATGAGAGTACATACACTTACATCTAGTGTGTTGTGCAACATTATGGAAGCCATACTTATCCAAGATGTCAGCTATTCTTGTTGCAGTACTAGCATCTTTGGTGACAGCAATATGTTCACATTCCTGCCTCCATGCAACAGAAGCAACCTTTTCAGCTTCCTTTTTTGTCACGAGCTGTTCCTTATGATAAACATCCACAAGAACTGGAAACAATGTCATCAAATGATACTGTAACCAAGTAGAGTATCAAATCACTTCATATGTACATGAAGAGTATAGACAGACTTTGGAATACCAACAATCACACACATGTCATAGTGAAATTGAAATGCAAAATCTCCTGAATGGGATGGGCAATGTCGCGAACACAAACACACACACACAAACACTGAAATCATCGCAGCAGTATAGATATGTATCTACCATTACAGGCAGAGGGTTTGTGAGAGATATAATAGAGAAATGAGAACAAGTTATAAAAACAATTTTCATCATCAGTAAACTACATTAACAAACATAATAGCTATGTATGTTCCACGAAAATCTAACTAATACTGTCACATATACGTCACACATACTCACATACTCATACTCACACAAATAAGGACATTTGCACCACATACACAAGTCATGATAGTTCAAATGAACAATTTCATGCTAATCAAAACATTCATAATATTATGTATCCAATAGCTAACACATGCATGTACTGTACAAAAACACACACATAGTGAGAGTACAAGAGATGCATGAACGCAGCATACAGCTAATATTCAAAATAATTGTGCCTTTCAATGGGATCCTGTACAGTATACATACACACAGACTGGAGTACACACACCTCTAATGTGTTGTGCATCATCATTGAGGCCATACTTATCCAAGATGTCACCTATTCTTGTAACTGTTGCCCCATCCTTGGTGACAGCAACTTCTATCCACCTCCATTTATCAGAAGCAACCTTCTCAGCTTCCTCTTTTGTCACTAGCTGTTCATTATGACAAACATCTACAAGAACTGGAAAAAATGTCATTAATGACACACAAACACACAAAGACACACATACACGCACACAAACACACACACACACATTCGCATGCGTGCGCGCACACACACACACACACACACACACACACACACACACACACACAAACACCAGCTCATAATACAAACACATGCAAACTCTAATACACACTACATGTAAAGGACTGAATTTGAGGGATTACCACGATCATGACTTGTGGATGGTCGTCCTATAAGAAAAGAAGGCACCATTCATATACACATTCATATGTCATCCAATACTAGTATCTCAAGTGTTTTGATGACACTACTCTAGATTAATAAGCACAGATATAATATCCAACAAATATGATAAACTCATAGTTGTTATCCACACACACACACACACACACACACACACACACACACACACACACACACACACACACAAACACAACAGTATAAACTGAATTTACTTGTACGTATCTCTGAGGACACCACTGTAACAGCATATCCAGTATACCACAAAGATACTGTATATGCCATTACAGGCAGACAATTTGTAAGAGATAGAGAAATGATTACAAATTATACAACCAATGATTCAAACATCTTAAAACTACATTGAATAACATTTTTATGAATAATTATACAACCAATGGCTCCAAGAAAATTTTACTGACACTGTAATACACATACACACACAAATATTATGTACACTTGCATAGCTAAAATGATTATGTTAACCAGAGCATTTGCACGTATCTATCTAATCATCAACACATGCACTGTACTAAGTGTAAATACACACATATAAGGAGGGTACAAGAGGTGCATAAAAGCAGCATACAGCTAATATTCAAAATAATTGTGCCCTTTCAAAAGGATCCTGTATAGTATTTATACAAACAGACGAGAGTACACACACTTACCTCTAATGTGTTGTGCAATTTTATGGAAGCCATACTTATCCAAGATGCCAGCTATAATGGTAGCAGTAACAAATGTTTTGGTGACAGCAACTTCTGTCCACCTCCGTACATCAAAAGCAGCCTTTTCAGCTTCCTCTCCTGTCACTAGCTGTTCCTTATGATAAACATCCACCAGAACTGGAAACAATGTCATCAAATGATACTGTAACCAACTAGAGTATCAAATCACTTCACATGTACGTACATGGAAAGAATAGACAGACTTTGGAATACCAACAATCACACACGTCATAGTGCATCAAATTAAAATCTCCTGAATGGTATGGGCATTGTCGAGTATAAAGGACTAGAAATATAATTGTAGTAATTGACCATATGACTGTACCATGTGTATTTACATTACAAAATACATGCACACACATGCACGCATGCACGTACGCACGCATGCACACAAACATAAAACAAAACATTAACACATAAAATAACCTACAACCAAGCAGACATCCTGTAGTACACAATCATACACACATGCATGCACTGTACAAAAATTATGTATCCACACATACACATGCCATTTAAAGCACATGTTCACTACCACATTTACTTTCTACTAATGATTGATGTACACACGGGTACAGAGAGTACAAAAGATGCAAGAGTGCTGCATTCAAGATAATCATCTTTTCAAAGGAATCCTGTACAGCATTCATATACACAGACAAGAATACACACACTTACCTCTAATGTGTCGTGCAATTTTATGGAAGCCATACTTATCCAAAATGTCAGCTATTCTTGCAGCAGTAACAACATCTTTGGTGATAGCAACTTCTGCCCACCTCCATTCCCACCCCCTTATGTCAGAAGCAACCTTTTTAGCTTCCTCCTTTGTCATTAGCTGTTCCTTATGATAAACATCCACAAGAACTGGAAACAATGTCATCAAATGATACTGTAACCAAGTAGAGTACCAAATCACTTCATATGTACATGGAGAGGATAGACAGACTTTGAAATACCAACATTCATACACATGTCATGGTGCATCAAATAAAAATGTCATGATATGCGAATGAACGGCAATTTAATAACTAGAAAACGTATGCTTTGTACACAATTATATGGCACACACTCACATACATACAACATACAATATTATGCATGTACATGTACACATGTATGTACAAATATCTTATTATTATTATAAACACAATCTCATGAACAAATACATAGTAAACACAAACATATGTATACATGCAAAAGTATACGTACACACATACGTGCTGTACACATAAGTGCTCATGCATATGTTATTATACATACAATATCTTAGCCAAATATACATACGTACATACACACAGAAAAGAACTTTAATACATGTACTACAAATAATGTGCCATAAAGGCCTTTAAATAGGCATTTACATGCACAATGAATTTACATGTAATTTACTATAATAATCAATGTACACACACACATACAGAGAGTACAAGAGATGCATGAATGCAGCATACAGCTAATATTCAAGATGATTGTGACTTTTCAAAGGGATCCTGTACAGTATTTATACACACAGACCAAAGTACACACACTTACCTCTAATGCACTGTGCATCATCATTGAAGTCATACTTATCCAAAATCTCAGCTATTCTTGCAGCAGTAACAACATCATTGGTGAGGGCAACTACTACCCACCCCCATTCCCACCTCTGTTCCCACATCCATACATCAGAAACAACCTTTTCAGCTTCCTCTTTTGTCACTAGCTGTTCCTTATGATAAACATCCACAAGAACTGGAAACAATGTCATCAAATGATACTGTAACCACGTAGAGTATCAAATCACTTCATATGTACATGGAGAGGATAGGCAGACTTTGGAATACCAACAATCACACATACGTCATAGTGCATCAAATTAAAATGTCATGAAATGCAAATGCAGGGCAATTGTTAATGTAATAACCAGAAAATGCATACTTTGTACACAAATATATGGCCCACAGTCACACACATACAACATACAATTATGCATGTACATGCACCACACACATACACTTGTATGTACAAATATCATATTATACACAGACTTATGAACAAATACATAGCAAACACAAACATATGTATACATGCAAAGGTATATGTCCATGCATAATATGTGTATGTACACACAAGTACACAATGTCATGCATATTTACACATATACATAAAATACCATTGTGAAATACACACACGTACACATGTGTTACATATAATATGCCAGAAAGGCCTTTAAATAGGAATGTACACGCACAATGAATTTACAAGTAATTTACTACAATGATCACTGTACACACACATACAGAGAGTACAAGAGATGCATGAATGCAGCATACAGCTAATATTCAAAATAATAGTGCCTTTTCAAAGGGATCCTGTACAGTGTTTATACACACAAGCGAGAGTACACACACTTACTTCTAATGTGTTTTGTAACATTATTGTACCCATATTTATCCAAGATGTCAGCAATTCTTGCAGCTGTTACACTATCTTTGATGACAACAATTTTTTCCCACCTCCATTCCCACCCCCATACATCAGAGAGAACCTTTTCAGCTTCCTCCTTTGTCACTAGATGTTCCTTATGATAAACATCCACAAGAACTGGAAACAATGTCATCAAATGATACTGTAACCAAGTAGAATATTAAATCACTTCATATGTACATGGAGAGGATAGACAGACTTTGGAATACCACATAAAATACAATACAATAGACACACATACAACATAAATTATGCATGTAAATGGACCACACATACACATATATTATATGTACTTGTATGAGCAAATATCATATACATACAGTCTCATGTACAGATACATAGTACAGTGCCACCCACTTAATAGGTCTCATTTCGTTTTGGAATAGTTTGGCCTATTATCCGTTTCGGCCTAATATCCAATTCCTACTAATTACACAGTACAATGTTAATTTCACATACATGTAATATAATTATTAGATATCATAGCAGAAGAAAAAAACTTCAGTGAAGAGACTGCCAAAACATGCATATAAACACAGTGTCATCATAAAAGTACTGCAGTACTATAAACTTGAAATTGCTTAACCAGCCGCCTGATGGCAATTAAAGAACCCTCGCAGTTGAGTCTCTCTGAAAACTGCTTCGTTACTTGATAAGTATCACGTCAGTTTTGGACGTTAGAAACCACATCGCAGGTTCTTCTATAAATATTTCCTTGGTCTTCGGGCCTTCAGCTGGTAACATTCCATAGAAGTAGGATTCAGATTTTCTCTCTAGAATACTGATTGCTGACTGTTCTTCGATTGATACCAGCAATCATGAGCACACAATCGCGTGAAAATTGCCCTGTGATCGCATCCTGGCTATACTTCAGATTAGCTTCTTTTAGTGTACAAATTTCTTGCTTTCGGGCTACAAACAATCTTTTCTGCGCTCACTTGCCATCTTCCCTTGAAACCGAATATCACTGGAAAGTTTTGGCCTAATAAATGTTACCTAACGCGTACCGAAAGTACTAATGAAACGAAAAAAAACATGGCGGATGGCGGATTTGGCGCCAGTTGGCACAATACGTGTATACATTTCCTATACTGATGAATTCGTGCCAGAAAATTGTGGCATAATAAACGGTTTGGCCTATTAACCGGCGGTATATTAAGCGGGTGGCACTGTATATACAAACATATGTATACATGCAAAAGTATACATAGCTACACACATAATATGTATGCACACACAAGTACATGTGCATATGTACACACATAAATACATTACCATACATTACCATAGTGAAATATACATAACATTGTACGTACATACAGAAAGAACTCGTAAATGTACTATATAATATGAAAATAATACATTGAATAAAATGTAAGAAAATGTACAACATGCAGTGGCGGATTAACAGGAATTCACTGTACGTACATAGCTACACACAGAAAGAACTTGTATGCATGTACTACATATTATGTCAAAAATGCATTAAAATAGAAATTAATATGCATAATATCATTATCTGTATCAAATGAAATGGGAAAATACAACTACAGTGAAGTTTAGGAAATCGAGGGAAATGGGTTGGATCAACAAGGTGAGTAGGCTATCCAAATTCTTATTCAGA
>OZ026551.1:2441517-2444017 GCA_964020155.1 Chondrilla cf. caribensis | reverse complement strand
CAGTACTAGTGGTGTCATGAAGAATTGGAAAGGGCATTATTGGAGCCAACTAAATTCGCGGATAATTGCCGCTTTGGATGCTAATTCTGAATGACATTGTCGAGCTCTCGAAGTGGCTAAGACTGTTTCAGTTTTGGATGCTCTATACTTAGCTAAAGAATTCTGGGATGCTGTCAGTCAGGAAACAATAGTGAATTGTTTTCGTAAGGCTGGCTTTAGTGAGCCTAGTGTGGAAGTCTGTGAAGAAGATAATCCTAGCAGACGTTCCTACTCCTCCCAATATGACTGCAGAGGATCGAATTTGCAGACTTTGTCACCATGGACAATGACCTGGAAATTGCAGGTGAACTGTCTAATGCTCAGCTATTGGAATCAGCAAATAAGAAAAGGTGCGTAGAAGAAGAATCTGACAGTGACCATGAACCAGAACCACAAAACCTCAGTAGGCAACAAAAGATGCAAATGGTGGACCACCTGAGACAGTTCATACAAGAGGCTGGGTTGCACAACACACTCCCATTCTTCCACCAGATTGAAAGGATGGTTCATGTGCAAGCAGCAGATACTAAGAAACAGATGACATTAGATTCATTTTTATGCCAAAAGATGTAAATCAGTAATCATTTATGCATGTTTGGTCTATATCAAATTACCAGCTATTATTTACACATTATCTACTATATAATATATGTTATACAATAATTTTATCGATAGTTATGGTGAAATGTCCCCATTAACCAGCAGGCCATCCTGTTTAAGCAGTGGAATTAGTATGTACAGAATCCATTACCGCAGAAAACATCCCATTTAAAAGGAAATCCCCTTTATCAGGATACCGATTAAGTGGAGTCCACTGTACTTGTAGCAGAAACACTGTATAATAATACGTATAATAGTACTAGTAGTAATAATAATATTGTACGCATTTATTATGATCATAATATAATATTAATGCTAGACTAATATTATATTATAGAGTATATATACACACATATTGTAATACAATCATCAAAATAATGAAGAACACTGGCACACTACCTATAATAAATTATTCACAAAAAGTAGTCTATATTAATAGATTTAAGCTAAACAAAATAATACATACACTGTATATACTCAACCAGTGTTTTAGTAAACTGAAGTATAACTGTTACCATTAACTGAGCAAGAGTGTTCTGCTATGTTTGGATGAGTTACAACGGAATCCAACCTGAAGAAGAAATAGAGTTTAAAGATTACATTGTTAGCACCAAATGAGACATATCCATAGACAACCAACCCTTGATGTACTGGTGTATGGAGTGCATAGAATATTGAAAAGGCCTATTGCTACAATGTTGGATAATGGATGTATGCATGTAAGTAGTCTTGTGTAGCCAGACCCTTCACTCACTTGCGATCCAGGAAGAGATCAGCGAAAGGGCTGGCTATACAAGACTAACAGATTCTGAAAGTTTGAGACACAAGAGTGCACACAAATGTGCACATGTATACCACACCACATGTAGTGGAAGTACACATACACATGTCTGTATCTACCATCACATATGGTAGAGTACATGAACACATACACAGAATACAAAGGACTCACTTATGACGCACACCACAATGCTTCATTTTGTTCAACTTTCTTTAATATCTTCTGAGCTATTTCACGTCCTTTTGCTTCTTCCACAGTATCCAACAGGAACTTCCAGGTGGAGGGGAAGTTCTCTCCTGATTTTCCATCTCTCCAGTACTGAAAAGCAAGGAGACCACCCATCGGATTGGATTGAAAAGCCAGAGCTTCAGCAATTGGGACTCCAAGATCAACTATCCAACTGGCCCAATCAGGAGAAATTCTTAGAATTCCATTCAATGCAGCATCAGAAGGCTTCTTATCTGAAGAGATCAAACATGTAAACATGTACATATTTGTATTACTTAATTCTGTGTTTGCAGGTTAGCTGAAAGACAGCATATGTACATTCAAGTATTACACACATAGTGACTGTAACGTGCAAGGGTACATCCATACAGTATGTGCATTAGTCTGTACAGTTAGGTACAGGATAGTGAATAGATTTACACACATCACGCACATTTTTAATTTAATAAACATTTATGTATATGCCTTGTACAAAGACACAAAGGTGAGTATCATGTACAAATCAAATGTACATGTTAAACATAATGAACTGCATGCATACATAGGTATGTACACCCCCTTCATAAAGGCATACTGTATGAGTGGTATATTATTATTATTATATGCAAACAGCTACTACAGTAGGTGTCAATACGGAATGAGCAAACATTGTCACATGTATGTACATTACAGTGTACTACAAATACAAATGTACCAGTCTAGTACGTGTTGCCATGTGATACATGAAATACAAGAAGTACATGTATGATACCACTTACTGTACAAGGAAGGAGGTGGTGGACTTGGTGTTGACTCAGAGTAATCTGAAAGAAAAAAGAGAGTTATCTTATTGGTCAATGAGTGATGGCAAAG
>OZ026551.1:2354017-2436517 GCA_964020155.1 Chondrilla cf. caribensis | reverse complement strand
AACATTATATGGCTGTTTTGACATAAATGCCACACAAGATATAATACATGCATACATATATGTATTACAAATATAACACAGCTTTAAAATTTCCCCTTGTACACTTTGTACACAATACATGTAAAAACTTTGTCCATTGGTGAAAGTGAAGTTTATGCTAGTCAGTAGTGATCATACTCCAACAGGGCTTACTGAGTTTTGTAGGTCGTGGAAATGTAGCCATTGCTCCATGCAGCTCCACCTCTTCATCTTCATAACCTTGCATTCTCAAACTCGTTGCTGAAACAATATATTATGTATGGCTGTTTTGACACTAACAAGTAATAGTACTTGCAATATGCCAATACCATGTAGACTATTAACTTGGATTGTCAAAAACACAACAATACTATGTGGTATGTTGCATGGGCAGATCAAAGTGTACAATGTGCAAACATACAGTGCTATTTGCACACTTCCCTTTGCTATTGATTTAATTACCTAGCAACTTGTTGTTCAGTTATAATAACAAAGCTGTGTGAGGTTAGTATGCTATTATCTATATTATTTTATACAGAAACATACCACATAGTAACTAAAGTACCTTCTGGTAGGTCTGTATGCAGATATCAAAACTAAGTATGACATAGCTTCTCACACAAATGCCACAAAAACGAAGTTATGTGTGTTCTATGAACACCATGTGTAATAATAATACACACACTTCCACGTACTCAATGTAAAACACTGGTTACACATCCATGTACCCTTCAATACAAACACCAGGTTATAATACAAACACATGCAAACTCTAATACACATCACATGTTGAAAAACCTATCTGGAGGACTTACCACTAACTAATGATTGTGTTACCGATTCATGAGAACTCTTAGGTGTGGATAACAGTGGGCTGGGGATTGAAGACGGTTCTATACGAAAAAAGCATCATTCATATACATGCACATTCAGATGTCATCCAATACTAGTACTTTAGGTATTTTCGACACGACACTGTCCTAGACTAATGAGCACAGGTTCACATTAGTTATAAACATAATTGCAAATACACTAACCAACATACTGTATATAAATACACAGCAATGTTCACACATGCCCATACATGCCCCCCCCCCACACACACATGCACACACACACACACACACACACACACACACACACACACACACACACACACACACACACACACACAAAGACACACTGAAATCTTCATAACAGTATATATACTGAATTTACTTGTATGTATCTCTGAGGACACTACTGTAACAGCATATCCAGTATATGCATACTGTATATGCCATTACAGGCAGACATTTTGTAAGAGATATACCAGCAAGAAATGATTACAACTTACACAACCAATGATTCAAACATCATAAAACTACATTAAACAACATAATAAGCATGTTTCCAGTAAATTTGACTAACACTGTTACACAGATATGTATGTACACTTGCATTATATTCAGATGAACAATTACATGCTAACAAAATCATTTGTATGTATCTAATCACTAACACATTTACTGTATTCTGTATAAGTACACAAGCATACAGAGAGTACAAGAGATTCATGAATGCAGCATACAGCTAATATACAAGATAATTGTGTCTTTTCAAAGGGATCCTGTACAGTATTTATACATACACACGAAAGTACACACATACCTCTAATGTGTTTCGCAACATCATTGAAGCCATACTTATCCAAGATGTCAGCTATTCTTGCAGCGGTAACAACATCCTTGGTGATAGAAACCTGTGCCCATCTCCATACATCAGAAGCAGACTCTTCAGCTTCCTCTTTTGTCACTAGCTGTTCCTCATGATAAACATCCACAACAACTGGAAACAATGTAATCAAATGATACTGTAACCAAGTAGAGTATCAAATCACTTCATATGTACATGAAGAGGATAGACAGACTTTAGAATGCCAACAATCATTTCATGAATACTGCATCAAATCAATGTGTCATGAATTGTGAATGCACGGCAATTGTTAATTTAATAACTAGAAAGCAGTGTTGTTTTGATTAATCATAACTATAACTAAAATATGTTTTAGTATTGCTCTGGATCTTTTGGTTAATTAAAACCTTTTGGTTAATCAGAACTGTAAGAACAGGAGTCACCTTCAAAAACTATAACTGTAACTAAAAATGTGAATTATGTGTCTAACTAAAACTATAATCAAATACCTGCCACAAATGTTACAAGACTACTGTAACATTAGAGTATAAGACCATGTAAGTATTATAAACTTGTCCCAATAAGTGCATGGGAATGGTGTATTCATATACAGATTGATGGAGACTAGAAGTATTAGGAACTGTATATTATGTATGACATAATGATGGTAGAGTGTACAATGTAAAACAGACATCATTACGGTAACTAATACTATAACTATAACTGTAACTAAAACTAATCACATTTCAAGGCAAAAACTGTAACTATAACTAACATGTACGAAATGGCTACATACTATAAAAACTGAAATCCTGATTTTGTCATCATTTTAATAACTATAATTACTACTAAAAAGCTTTTTGCGAACTAAACAACACTACTAGAAAGTGTATATTTTGTATACAATTATATGCCACACACTCACACGCATACAACATACAATTATGCACGTACATGCACCACACACATACACTTGTATGTACAAATATCATAGTATTCACTAAATACAATGTCATAGCAAAAACAAATATTATATATATACATGCAAAAGTATACGTACATACATATTATGTGTATGTACACACAAGTGCACAAGCATAATATACATGCAATACCATAGTGAAATATACACACATAGTATATACACAGAAAAGAACTTGTATATATACGTGTACTACATATGCCAAAAAGGACTTTAAATAGGAATTTATATACACAATGAATGTACATGTAATTTACTATAATGATTGATGTCTACACACATACAGAGTGTATAAGAGATGCAGGAATGCAGCATACAGCTAATATTCAAGATAATTGTGCCTTTCAAAGGAATCCTGTACAGTATTCATACACACAGACAAGAGTACACATATTTACCTCTTATGTGTTTTGTGACATTATGGAAGCCATATGTATCCAAGATGTCAGCTATTCTCGTAGCTGTTACACTATCTTTGATGACAGGAATTTTCCCCCACCCCCATACACTAGAAGCAGCCTCTTCAGCTTCCTCCTTTCTCACTAGCTGTTCCTTATGATAAACATCCACAAGAACTGGAAACAATGTCATCAAATGATACTGTAACCAAGTAGAGTATCAAATCACTTCATATGTACATGGAGAGGATAGACAGACTTTGAAATACCACACACACACGCACGCACACACACACACACACACACACACACACATTATATGTACTTGTATGAGCAAATATCATATACACACAGTCTCATGTACAAACACATAGTACACACAAACATATGCATACATGTAAAAGTATGTGTATATACGTATGTATGTACACACACGTGCACATGAGTATGTACACATATACTTGCATCCTGGTTGAGGGGTAGATCAAAGGAAAAACTGTGCATACATAACACAGGTCACCTGACAGGTTTCATTATTAGATTAAATTACGTAAGAACGTGGCAGAAAATTGGCAAACACATTTCTATTGCATATAATATGTTATATTGGACTATGCACAAATTTGCAGTATAAATAGTCTATCAATCACCACACCAGGATACAAGTAGTTATATCTGCTGCAGTACACCTAGGCAGGTTATAACTGCTACATACGTATACAATACCATAGTAAAATATAAATACTTAACTACACACAGAAAAGAACTTGTACGTATACGTATACACATACACGTAATGCATAATAATTATTATTATATGCCTAAAATGCCTTTAAATAGGAATTTACGTGCACAATGGATTTACATTTAATAATGATCGATGTACACACACATACAAAGAGTACAAGAGATGCATGAATGCAACATACTGCTAATATTCAAGATAATGGTACCTTTTCGAAGGGAGCCTGTACAGTATTTATACACACAGATGGGAGCACACACACTTACCTCTTATGTGCTTTGCAACATCATTGTACCCATATTTATCCAAGGTGTCAGCTATTCTTGCAGCGGTAACAACATCTTTGGTGACAGCAACTTGTGTCCACCTCCGTACATTAGAAGCAATCTTTTCAGTTTCCTCTTTTGTCACCAGCTGTTCCTTATGATAAACATCTACAAGAACTGGAAACAATGGCATCAAATGATACAGTAACCAAGTAGAGTATCAAATCACTTCATATGTACATGGAGAGGATAGATAGACTTTGGAATATTCATTAATATGCCCCCTTGTGAATCCGCCAAATCCGTTTTATCTCCCATATTATTATGAAACAAATTCACTGAATGGCTTCACTATACAAGTAATCCACCATCTTGCACTTCCACCATCCACCATTCTACTGTGTACCAATTTGCTCTTTTGTATGGGCTTCAGTTACAGATAATCTGCCAAGTTTTAAAAAGTCGTCTTAGTGTAGAGCAATAATATATTATAGCAGCAAAACATTTCAAAATTGAATCAACAATGAAGCTGAAGTAGTAGATTTCTGATTACAGAAAGAGGAATCCAACGACAATGTAAGAAATACTCATAGACAATTTCTCAAAGACATGGAGGATACAAATTACACTACAAATGGTAGGAGACATCCTGAAGAAAATCAGTATAATCCACCAAAATTTTGCGTAAATCAATTGCAGCTACCAACTAACAAATATTCACTGTACCAAACAATCACACACATGTCATAGTGCATCAATTTAAAATGTCATGAATTGCAAATGTATGGCCATCATTAATTAAATAACTACAAAATGTATACTTGGTACACAATTATAATATTATACACACATATACAACATACGATTATGCAAGTACATGTACCACACACATACACCTGTATGTACAAAATTTAATATCATATACACACAGTCTCATGTACAAAGATATAGCAAACACAAACATATGTATACATGGAAAAGTACAAATACATACATATGTGTATGTACACACAAGTGCACATGTATACGCACACGTATACATTCAATACCATAGTGAAATATACATATGTACATACACACAGAGAAGAACTTGTATATATACATACACACAAAAAAGAACTTGTATATAAATATACTACATATAATATGCCAAAAAGGCCTTTAAAATTAATACATAGGAATTTACATGCACAATGAATTTACATGTAATTTATTATAATGATCGATGTACACACACATACAAAGAGTATACAAGACATGCATGAATGCAGCATACAGCCAATATTCAAGATAATTGTGCCTTTCCAAAGGGATCCTGAACAATATTTATACACACAGATCAGAGCACACACTCATACCTCTAATGTGACTTGCATCATCATTGAAGCCATACTTATCCAAGATGTCAGCTACTCTTGTAGCCATTACACTATCTTTGGTGACAGCCAATTTTCGCCACCCCCATACACCACAAACAGCCTCTACAGCTTCCTCTTTTGTCACTAGCTGTTCCTTATGATAAACATCCACAAAAACTGGAAACAATGTCATCAAATGATACTGTAACCAAGTAGAGTATCAAATCACTTCATATATACATGAAGAGGATGACAGACTTTGGAATACCAACAATCACACACTTGTCATAGTGCATCAAATTAAAATGTCATGAATTAGGAATGCACGACAATAATTATTGTTAATTTAATAACTAGAAAATGTCTACTTTGTACACAATTATATACCACACACTTACACACTTACAATATACGATTATGCATGTACATGCACCACACACATACACTTGTATGTACAAATATCATATTATACACTCACTGACAGTCTCATGAACAAATACATAGCGAACATACATGCAAAACTATATGTACATATGCACATATGTGTATGCACACACAAGTGCACATGCAAATGTACACATATACATACAATACCATAGCGAAATATACATACGTACATACACACAGACAAACAATTTGTATATATACATGTACACTACATATAATATATATAATATGCCAAAAAGGCCTTTTAATAGGAATTTACATGAAAATTACTATAATGATCGATGTACACACACATACAGAGAGGACGATCGAGATGCAGGAATGCAGGAATGCAGCATACAGCCAATATTCAAGATAATTGTGACTTCTGAAAGGGATCTTCCATGGTATTTGTACACACAGACGATTGTACACACACTTACCTCTAATGTGTTTTGCAAAACTATTGTACCCATATTTATCCAATATGTCACCTATTCTTGCAGCAGTAACAACATCTTTGGTGACAGCAACATGTGTCCACCTCCGTACATCAGAAACAAATTTTTCAGCTTCCTCTCTTGTCACAAGCTGTTCCTTATGATAAACATCCAAAAGAACTGGAAACAATGTCATCAAATGATACTGTAATCAAGTAGAGTATCAAATCACTTCATATGTACATGGAGAGGATAGACAGACTTTGGAATACCAACAATTACACACTTGTCATAGTGCATCAAATTAAAATGTCATGAATTTCAAATGCACGGCAATTGCTAATTTAATATCTAGAAAGTGTATACTGTGTACAAAATTATATGGCACACACTCACACACATACAACATACAATTATGCATGTACATGCACCACACACATACATTTGTATGTACAAATATCATATTACACACAGTCTCATGAACAAATACATAAGAAACACAAACATAATATATTATATTCATGCAAAAGTATACGTACATACATATGTGGTATGTTGCGTGGGCGACTTCAAAGGAAAAGCAGTGCACACATTTGTGATGTGTGCACACTTCCCTGATGTACACATACTTCATTCGATGTTGCATTGTTGTTGTATTGTGGATGATTGATTATTTCCTTTTCACACGTCTACTAATCATCCCTTGATCAAAGGTGCGCCCACGCAACATACCACATAATAACTAAAGTACCTCTGGAGAAGCTGTAGCAGATACAGACACCTTTGCCTAATTGACACCTCGGGCTTCGCCCTCGGTATCAATTAGGCAAAGGTGTCTGTATATCCGCTACAGCTTCTCCAGAGGTACTTTAGCTATTACATGTGCATGTATACACACGTGTACATACATATGTACATTTGTATCCTGGTTGAGGGTTAGATCAAAAGAAAAACTGTGGGTACATAAGCCATGTAGCACAAGTCAGTGCAGGTCGCCAGATGGGTTTCATTATTGAATTAATTGTGTGAGAACAAGGCAGGAAATTAGTAACCACATTTCTATGGGATACAATATGTTGTATTGGACTATGCGCATATTTGCTGTATAAATTGTCCAGCAACAACCATGCCAGGATATAACTATTACATATACCTACAATACCATAGCAAAATATACATACGCACATACACACAGAGCCATCTTGTAACTATGTAATATATATGTATCCCCATTTGTGATATTGTCACTTAACTTCAAGAGCACTGCAACTACGGTATATACCCAAAATACTAAGGTATATTTTTGACCTCATTACCGATATATCCCATTTTCTTAATTGGAAGGAAGTTATCAATCATCGCTGCACTTGTCACATAAAGACAATTAATGAACCAGCAATACCGATACACAATGAACACTAGAGACCACACCAATTTAGTTCAAGGAGCACAAACTCAGCACACAAAACTGTCGTGTTTTCAGAAGGGCAGTGAAATCGATCGGCCATTCAGGTTGAAGACTTTGTGGTTAGTACTAGGCTGGATAACATTTACTTAGCCCATTTGGTTCTCTAGGCGGCGTTTTGGGCACATAAGGATTAGTCCACTTTGCTGAGTCTTTAAGCTCCGAGAAACAAAAGCTGTCATCATTTTACCCACACCTCATTTTGCTAGATATTAGAGAGTTGATGGGTACTCAGTTATTGTTGACCTGCCTCTGATTGAAGGTTTTACTGTAGTTTTCATCTCCTAAAGAAATCTTTCCTTGCAAAAAATCTCATCTGTATTCACAACGTCAAAGTACTTTCAATCATTTTGACGGGTACATATTTGTTATACCCTGCCTTAGCTGGGTACATGGGGATAATATTATACTCGATTGTCAGGAAGCAATATACCGAGGGCGAAGCCCGAGGTTATTGCTTGCTGACACTCGAGTATATCCACCATATAACCAGCAAAGGCAGGACATAACTAATACATATAGATGTATTTTGAACATAGAAAGGAACTTGTATATATATATATATATATATATATATATATATATATAATATGCCAAAAAAGGCTTTAAAAAGGAATTCACATGCACATTGAATTTACATGTAATTTACTACAATACACACACATACAGAGAGTACAAGAAATGCATGAATGCAGTATACAGCTAATATTCAAGATAATTGTGTCTTTTCAAAGGGATCCTGTACAGTAATATACACACAGACGAGAGTACACACACATACCTCTAATGCGCTGTGCAACATTACTGTACCCATATTCATCCAAGATGTCACCTATTCTTGTAGCGGTAACAACATCTTTGGTGACAGCAACTTGTGTCCACCACCTCCGTACATCAGAAACAAACTTTTCAGCTTCCTCTTTTGTCACTAGCTGTTCCTTATGATAAACATCCACAAGAACTGGAAACAATGTCATCAAATGATACTGTAACCAAGTAGAGTATCAAATCACTTCATATGTACATGGAGAGGATAGACAGACTATGGAATGCCAACAATCACACACATGTCATAGTACATCAAATTAAAATGTCATGAATTGCGAATGCACAGCAATTGTTTAATTTTTAGCTACAAAAAGTATACTTTGTACACAATTATATGGCACACACTTACACACATACAAAATACAATTTTGCATGTACATGCACCACACACATACACTTGTACGTACAAATATATTATACACACGGTCTCATGAACAAATACATAGCAAACACAAACATATGTATATATGCAAAAGTATTATGTACTTACATATATGTATGTACACACAAGTGTACATGCATATGTACACAGATACATACAATACCATAACAGAAATATACACACGTACATTGAAAGAAAAGAACTTGTATTATACATGTACTATACATAATGTGCCAAAAAGGCCTTTTAATAGGAATTAACATGAACAATGAAATTACATGTAATTTACTATAATGATCTATGTCTACACACATACAGAGAGTGTAAGAGATGCATAAATGCAGCATAAAGCTAAATTATATTCAAGATGATTGTGTCTTTTCAAAGGATCCTGTACAGTATTAATACACACAGACAATAGTACACACACTTACCTCTAATGTGTTTCGCAACATCATTGAAGCCATACTTATCCAAGATGTCAGCTATTCTTGCAGCGGTAACAACATCTTTGATGACAGCAACTTGTGCCCACCTCCGTACAATAGAAACATCCTCTTCAGCTTCCTCTTTGGTCACTAGCTGTTCCTTATGATAAACATCCACAAGAACTGGAAACAATGTCATCAAATGATACTGTAATCAAGTAGAGTATCAAATCTCTTCATATGTACATGGAGAGGATAGACTGACTTTGGAATATCAACAATCATACACATGTCATGATGCATCAAATTAAAATGACATGAATTGCGAATACACAGCAATTACTAAAATTAATAAACAATTAGAAAATGCATTCTTTGTGCACAATTATATGGCACATACACACATACAACATACAATTATGCATGTACATGTATCACACACATACACTTTTATGTACAAATTTGTATCATATGTGTATGTGCATGCAAAAAGGGCCCTTAGCGATTTTTTGTCGAATGCGCGTTTTTGGTATTGTTCGATAGCCTATTCCACACTGCCGACAATGGTGCTATCATTTAGATCAAAGGCGCGGCTATTTATGAGCTACAGGTCTTTGTTTGAGTCCCTTTGCGCAACATTATAACGGATAACAGGCTCATTTCCGTTTTTGGCACTGGATCCGTATACTGAAGATGTCTTACCATACTGACCAATGGAAAATCATGACGTCATTCAAGGCACATCCGCATTCAAGATGGAACCGCATAACTCCGTATAATTTTAAATGGCGACTTTGAACGTTTGACGAAAAGGCTTCATTCTCGAAAAGTACGAATCGTATCGACACGACACTTTCAGAACTTATTCTTTGTCATTATATGAGCAATTTGATCGAATGAAACGAAAATCGACAATTTTGTTTTTTGGCTGTTTATATAGGCACATTGTGGTAATTGTTTATGATATAGTGTGATTATCTATCAACCTTTGGACCATTGTCTAGATATAACACCTCATAGTAATAATTAGTATAGAATATACAGTATTATAATAATACTTCACGCAACACGATACACATTATAGCAGCTCAAAAGTTGAGATCATCAATCGATCATAAGATTGTCATGGTATCAAATTGAAGTTGTTTTTTGGAATGAAAGGGACAGACATTTGTTGAATCTCCATAGCGATCAGAGGGTACAAATCACTTGTCTGATTTCCTTTTACGATCGTCAATCTTGTTAATATCCGAAGGAACATCGCTAAGTGGTGGTTGCAGTGGCGGAAAGTCCAGTGGTGGTTGAGAAAACATGTTCTCGAAATTTTCTTACTAGAGAACAGATTGGAACGTATCTTCCAGTTCAGTGGCTGGATAGTCTAAATTACTATCGATGGCTTCGATAACTTATCAAGCTCCTCCATGCAGCGACGATTTCTTGGAAAGTCAATATGTGGTTTATTTATATGTGGTTAATTTATACAGTTTCATACACAATACATGCTACCTAATAGTTGTAGCCTCCCTGGGTGTGCTACAGCAGATATGGACACACTTTACCTAATTAATAACTCAGACCTCGCCATCGTAATCAATTAGGTAAAATGCATCCATATCCGCTGTAGCACAACCAGGGAGGCTACAAATATTACATGCACATACACACCAGTGCACATACATAACACATATTATACATGCAATACCATAGTGAATATACATACGTGCATACACACCGAAAAGTACTTGTATAGATACATGTACTACATTATGATATACCAGAAAGGGCTTTAAATGGGAAATAACATGCACAATGAAATTACATGTAATTTACTATAATGATCGATGTCTACACACATACAGAGATAATAAGAGATGCAAGAATGCAGCATACAGCTAATATTCAAAATAATTGTGTCTTTTTGAAGGGATCCTGTACAGTATTTATACACACAGGCGAGAGTACACACTTACCTCTAATGTGTTGTGCATCATCATTGAAGTCATACTTATCCAAGATGTCACCTATTCTTGTAGCAATAACAATATCCTTGGTCGCAGCAACTTGTGCCCACCTCCATACATTAAAAGCAACCTTTTCGGCTTCTTCTTTTGTCACTAGCTGCTCCTTATGATAAATGTCCACAAGAACTGGAAACAATGTAATCAAATGATACTGTAACCAAGTAGAGTATCAAATCACTTCATATGTACATGGAGAGGATAGACAGACTTTGGAATACCAACAATAGACACACATACAACATAAAATAATGCATGCATGTAAATGGACCACACATACACACATATTATACATACTAATATGTGCAAATACGATATACACACCTTCTCATGTACAAACACAAAGTACACACAAACATATGTATACATGTAAAGTATACATACATATGTATGTATGTATGTATGTATGTACACACAAGTGCACGTACATATGTACACATAAATACATTACCATAGCGATATATACATACGATGAATACTGATTAATCTGCCGCAATTGGATTTCAAAGACTATGGCGGTTTAACGCATTTGGTGGATTAACTGGATATTATACATTAGTACACAGGAAAAATTGTGGTGGATTAAAAGGTTTGGCGGCTAAGGCAGTGGCAGATTAATAAGAATTCACTGTATGTACATACATACGTACATAAACACAGAATTAAAAACTTAGTCTAGTATACATGTACTACATATAATATGTCGAAAAGACCTTTATGGGAATTTACATGCATAATTTTATTATCTGTGTCAAATCAAATATATAGGAAAAGGATAACTACAGTAAAGTTTAGGAAATTGAGGGAAGAACAGGTTGGATCAACAAGGTGAGTATACTATCCAAATTCTTATTCAGATAATAATAAAAGTGAATTTGCACAATAAACTTGGTGGCTAGAATATCACCATGGGATATAACATGGTCCTGGATTAACATCAATTCACAAAATTAACACAGTATAATGTTTTCAAGTAATGCATTTGGAAAAAAATTTTACCATTTCATGGAAAACTATACAAATTTAGAGTATATTATACACAGATCACACACAGGCACACCTTTGATTGGGTTTATGTAATAACTGTCCAATAATCCATATTGCTGACAAAGCTCACAAAATTTCAAAACTTCACTAACACTTTTAGCTACAATTATCTGAGCTACCACTTCGTAACAAAAATCATACATAGAACTAGAACTTCCGATTCTTTCACATTCTGCTGTAGCAATGAGACCTTCTCTTTGATGTAGAATTTCAAGTCCTGAATAAAGAGAAGACATATACAGATTAAGATAACTAGTACTGGAGCTCCTGACACCATTAGAATGTATACGTGTAGTGTGAGGGGTGAGGAGTGGAGAAACCACATCATTATTCAAATAAAGGAACAAGGTGCGATACAAGACCGAAGATGATTCCAAACCAAAGAGCCTTGTACACCAGCCAGGGTTAACCACTGGACTAAGCGGGACCAAAAATCCGAATAGAGACTGTAATAAACCTTCATAAAACCGTACAGAGGTGTACGCTAAGATTCTACCGGCAAATCAGTTTGTCTTGTTGCTTGGAATCCGCAAATGACTTAAATACAAACACTGACGGAAAGTTCGGTGTGTGTACAAGTGATATGTGCACCAACCATTGGACTAATCGGGACCATATAATATTATATGAAATGAGAGTGAAACCGTACAGGGTCGAACAATAAGATTTTATTCCACTTCTAGGGCTACCAGAACGTCATAAACGTAATCAGATCATAACTTGCTTGGGATTTACTACGCAAATACGAATACTGACAGAAAGTTCTGTGTGGGTACAAATATTATGCGCACCTTCACGTTTCTCAGAGCTCAAATGCCCGAAAGCGTCTGGAGAAAGACACGAACATTTTCCATGTGTCGATGACTTCAACCCCATTTTAATCAGCCCCGCCTCATAATGGGTATTCCCCTACATTAAACCTGCACGAACGTCCAGAAACCTCGTAACGTAAAGAACGCTTTCACGAGAATAGATCTAGAGTACCTGGTTTATACGACATGCATTCTATCATGATATACAAAGGCGAAGCCATCAAGTTAGCCTAACAAAGGCAGTCCTGATCTTTCTTTCATTTCCACCTGAAGACAAGAAGAATAGATTGTTGGTATCAAATACTATCACCCACCCACTCACAACCATCACATCCTCCACTCACAACCAGCACATCCACCACTGACTCACAACCATCACATCCACTCACTCATTAACTTGCAACCATCACATCTACCCACACACTCACAACATCACATCCACCACACACAACCATCACATCCACCCATACACTCACTACCATCGCATCCACCCACTCACTCACGACCATCACATCCACCACACACTCACAATCATCACATCCACTCACTCACTACCATCACATCTACCCACTCACTCACAACCATCACATCCACCCACACACTGAAACCAGCACATATTACACAATATCTGTTCATTTTTGTCAAGGAGTGTACACACATAACAGGTACATAGCTGAATTTGATTCAACACGAGTGCAGGTGTTGGCTCTATAATATGCAGACCACACACGTGCATGAGGTGTGTTTACCTCTGTTAATTCTGCCAATATCAATATCTGGACTCAGTTCCTTGCATGTTAATTAACTGCATTTTGTATATAATACATATGGTGTCCTTTTTGCCATGCAAACAGACATAAATAATAATGCATATGCACATGCATATTGTACAGGGCTGTATCTTTAATTCTAACATAGTAATTTTAAACTAACATACCGATTCACTTAAATATTACAATGTCATTATACTATTGAAATTATAACAATGATTGTACAGTGATATTAATAAGACAGGTGATAGCACACGCAATCAGCCACCTGGCTGGCAACTGATAACTGGTTCTTGACACAAGAGGTTAAAAACTGACTCAAAACATACAAAAACCAGAAATGCTCAGTGGGGTACATGTCAGGTGACTGTCAGGTGACTTCATACAGTGGCACAATTCTCAGGTATGAGTTTTCTAATGTCGTCTGTCCTCAGGGATTCCATCCCAGCACCATCTTATTATGGCATACCTACAATGTTGGATTAAAGAGGAGACATTTCATCATAAATATGACATTTCAACTTATTTTTGTGTATAGATCTCAACCTTCCATGTGATATACATTATGGGCACACACATACAGGCACACACGCAAGCACTCATACTGATATTCCAATAGACCACAGGAATCCACAGGACATATTCACTCATTCATATACATCTGAGCACGGGCACACACATGCACACATGCACACACACACACACACACACACACACACACACACACACACACACAGACACACACACACACACACACACACATGTGCACACACACACACATGTGCACACACACACACACAAACACACACACACACACACACACACACACACACACACACACACACACACACACACACACACACACATGTGCACACACACACACATGTGCACACACACACACACACACACACACACACACACACACACACACACACACACACACACACACATGTGCACACACACACACACACACACACACACACACACACACACACACACACACACACACACACACACACACACACACACACACACACACACACACACACACACACACACACACACACACATGTGCACACACACACACACACACACACACACACACACACACACACACACACACACACACACACACACACACACACACACACACACACACACGACTATGCCGTGCTTATTACTACATAGTATAACGGATCACGCTCACTCACATATTATCTGGGCAGAGTGGGGGTTTACTCAGTCTGCCTCCCTTCAACACATCGGTCTTGTTATTGTATACTCTGTCAAACAGACTCTCAGGTGTCATCCACTTCACAGGGACTCTCCCTAGTCTGGCCTGCTTGTAGTAGTCCATCATGTAAATGTCTCTTGTCAGACCAAAATCAGCCACTTTCACATTCAGGTCTTCGCCAATCCTACAAGGATGGTTGGGTGGATTCATTCAATACTATAACACTACTTGTATCCTGGTTGAGGGGAGGATCAAATAGAAATCTGTGCATGCATTAGCCATGTAGCACAGGTCAGTGATACAGCACAGGTCACCAGACAGGTTTCATTGTTAGAGTTAATTGCGTGAGAACAAGACAGGAAATTAGTAAACACATTTCTATTGCATATAGAATGTTGTATTGAACTATGCGCATATTTGCTGTATAAATAGTCTATCATTCACCACGCCAGGATACAAGATAGTTATATCTGTACATCTAACATCACTTCTACCACTACACACTCACCATCTAACACCACATCTACCACTACACACTCACCATCTAAAACTACATCTACCACTACACACTCACTGTCAAACACCGCTACACACTCACCATCTACCCCTCCACTATCACCAATTACCCAAACACTACACCCTCACCACCTAACACCAAATCCACTCACACAACCTCACCACCGAGTGGATTCAGCCAGATAAGCCATCCCACAGGAGATCTGGTGGCAGATGAGCAACAAGTGCTCTAGATTGACATCCGACCTCCTCGTTTTGCTCTCAGGAAGCTCCTCAGGTCTCCATTGGCCATGAAGGGAAGTACAATGTAGGGTACTTGGCCGGGGGTGTGAGGCAGATCCCTATGAGGCCCAGGACGTTGGGATGGTTGAAGTGTTTCATGAGAGCGCTCTCTCTCAGGAAGGACTTCAGCTCCTCATTGGATGAGTAGCCTTCATGCAACAGGGACATGTGTTTACTCCATGCAACAGGGACATGTGTTTACTACATGCAACAGGGACATGTGTTTACAACATGTAATAGGGATACGTATTTACTATATGCAACAGGGACATGTGTTCACAACATGTAATAGGGATACGTATTTACTATATGCAACCGTGATGGTTATGTACTTACAGTACTTAATGCTTGGACACACAAAAGTTAACGTTAAGATTTTCAAATTTTCAAACTTTCACTAACACTTTTAGCTGGAATAATTTGAGCCACTACTTTGCATCTACCATAATAAGAACTGGAACTTCCAATTCTTTTACATTCTGCCTCAGTAATGAGACCTTCCCTTTGATGTAGAAGTTCAAGTCCTAAATAAAGAGAAGGCATATATACAGCTGCAGAGTCAAGATAACTAGAACTGGAGCTCTCAGCTCTCAACACCATGCAATGGAAGGTATAAAGGAACACGGTGTGATACAACCAAAGAGCCTTGGACACGTACACCCAACTGAAGGTTATCCATTGGATTAAGTGGGAGCATAAATCTGAACTGAGAGTGCAATAAACCTTCATGAAACCATACAGAGGTGTTTGATAAGATTCTACCGCACTTGGAGCTAGGGCTGCCATTATGACCAAATCATCATGTTACTTGCTTGGGATTCGCAAAGTACGTAAATACGAATACTGACAGATAGTTCGGTGTGCGTACAAGTGATTTGCGCACACCTTGACGTTGGTTAGAGCTCAAATCCTTAAAAGCGTCTGGAGAAACACACGAACAAGTTTCACGTGTCGAGGACTTTAACGCCATTTTAATCAACTCTGCCTCATAACGGGCATTCCCCTTCATTAAACCTGCACGAACGTCCAGGAACCTCGCAATGAACGCGTGTCACTGTACGAGAATGACGTCACACAATAAATGATTCCTTTAAACTACTAGTCTAGCTAGCTAGACCGTCCCTAAGAGGCGCCGAGGGCGGAAAAGGGAAGGGACGGTCTAGCCCAAGTAGAGATTAGTTCACACCTGCCAATTAACAAATAGCAAATTTGCCAATTAATAAATAACGTGTCTATGGTTGCTCTCACACCAAGTATGTATACGTGTTAAGAGGATAGAGAAAAGCAATTAAGGAATGGATGTAGTATTGTATGGGCGGTTTTGTAGATTGTGTAAAGATTCTTTGTCAGAAGATAGGTACTCTTTGTACCGTTCCTCGTTGATATCGACGTCTCGAACGAAGGTAGGTGACCTGCTATTGAGTGCCACAGGAGAAGAACTTTCCCTCGAGGCTGCATCTTGTCCTCGGATTTGTAAGCGCTGCTACAATCGAGTGTTGTGGATTCCAAAAGCAGAGGAAGATGTGAGGAAAAAGCTGAAGGCGATTGAGGAGGTCAAGAATGAACTGAGAAGCAGTATGACATCAAATCGAAATTTTTTCGCGTACGGTAAACGGAGCCGTATTCCTACCACCCCTGGAATCCGTACAGGCAGCCCTACTGCTTCGCCTCCATTAAAGAGGCCCCATGGGAAGCCACGGTGTGCTAGGGACTTGCTTCGCCAGATGGATTCCGTATCCGAACAAAGAAGTGGACTCACAGACGTAACTGATCCGAAAAGGATTCAGCCTGCTTTAGCAAAACCCCTCGAGGGTGAGCCCATTACCTTAGCTAAGCCGAAGTATGTAGAAGCATGGACACAGACTCTGCTGAAAGAAGATTACTTGAAGGTATTTCGTGCATGTACGACTGTCACAATACATGCATATTATAGCTATGTAATGGACTATATATAGTACTTAGTCTTAGAAATATATATCTTCTAGTCTCAGATGGTATATAGTGTTAATTACTTTTATAGGATTTCAATGCAGCCATGAAGAAAGTATTGGACTTGATTGACAGTGAATGTGACATGCTGTGCTCCAGGGACTCTCCGACATCTTTCAGATGTCATTCGGCAAAAGAACTTGAGAAGTGTACTTTCCATATGCTAGAAGAAGATTTGAAGAAAATTGCTCCCACTACATGGTCTGTGTTTTCTCACATAGCGACCCCAACTGGCAAATACACCAGGAAGTCAACTGCACACTACCCAAGAGAATGTGTTGCACTTGCAGCAGGTATTCTCCTCAAAGAACGGTGTCAGCCAGTGTCTACAGTGGGATACTTGATTGGTATCATTTTATGGCAAGGAAATGCTACAAACAAGGTACGTATATATTTTGCTTTAATATTATTTACTATAGGCTAAGCTTTATAATTTTACTGTTACTGCATATCTTTTATATATGTCAGTGCATTGAAAGATTATCAAAGATTAGATTGACAGTTGCCACATCAGCTTTACAGACTAAAATTATGGAAATGGGCCAATATGTTGATGCTGAGGTACACAACTGGGCAAGAGACGCTTCGGAAAGTGAGTTAACCCTATTGCTGCTCATTACATAAGTATGTACAAGTGCATGTCAATTAATGCTTTGTATTAATTATATTATGCATGCATGAATATAAATTGTGTGTATATATTATATATATTTACACAGAGGGTTCATGTAATTATCAACTTGTGGGAGACAATATTGACATCAGAGTCAACCCACGTCATATGACGGTCCATCACAAAAGTGCAGATCACCACTGGTTTCAGACATATGCAGTGAAACACAGAATAACAAAAGGTGAAAATATGAGGCGCTCAAGTATTTTTGTGACAGTATATGTATATATATATTATATATACATGTAAATTTCCTTGTATTATATGTAGCTATATACATGTCATGTATTTTTTGCAGATCTACCAAATATTATCAAGTATTTTTTGTGACAGTATATGTATATATATATATATATATATATATATATATATATACATGTAAACTTCCTTGTATTATACGTAGCTATACATGTATTTTTTGCAGATCTACCAAATGACAAACCCAAGGGTAGTATACGGGATTGTTCATTTGAACCATTTCTGCCTACCAAGTATGATTGCCAAATGCTCAGGAAAGACTTCATTGTACTCATATCCAGAATATTATGCAAGTATGTGCCTGATTTACAAGAATTTAGTGAAGTTGTTCCATTGCACATCCCGCATGAACAGTCAGCTGCAACAGCAAAGAAGAGTGAAATTGTAAGCATATATATTCGTCTTATTATTAATAGTCAACATTAATGCATGCAGTGTTGACTTCTTATGCATTATGTATCATGCAGATTCCATTAGGAGTAATTACCAAGAATGAGCAAAAAATGGAAGAGATGATTGAGATAATGGAACAGCTACAGTCCTACATACCAAGATACAAAGAAGGTTCTCAAATGCAAATCTTTTTTGCTGGTGACCAACTGACTTGTGAGAGAATAAGAGGGGCTAAAAGGGCTAGAAAGCAACCAGATGATACATCTCAACGATTCTCTGCATTTGTAGAAAATCCAGGTGATTGGCATGCTTTGGTAGCATTTTATCAGGTATGTTGACATGCCTAGCTGGAGCCATGTGCTCCTATTGCATGGTGTTATAAATCATGGTATAGGGATAACATATCACACATCATATTATTGTATTATTTGTCTGATCACACTCAGGTGATATGGAGTTTGTATTCTCAAAAATCCTCCGGTAATAAAGGTACACTCTATCAGCTGAGAACTATTCGAGACAGACGAAATGTGGTTGCAGACCCTAAAAAGGATTTCAATGCATGCCACGACTTCCTGCAAACTGTTATAGATGGTCATGTTGTAGCTGCAGCTTGCACCACTTTTGATGTTAGCCAACCACAACACATCACCAAACACATGACATTGTTATTTCCGAAGGGTGTGCCTGATGTCAAAGACCATACCAGTGCTCTCAAGGCAATTGAAGCGGTTGCCATGGTTATAGAAGAAAAATATACTAACTACACACCTTCAACTGTAGCAGCTACTGATGGTGTGTTAAACTACAGACGTTCACTACTAAGCATGGGCCTTTTGGCCAGGAATTTCGAGGATAGCTGGAAGGAGGGAGATGGGCCAAGATCCATACGCCTTTGGAAATATCTGTTGTTGCATTTCAAGCAAAGTGGGCATACAAAGTATGCCTATGAAGCATTTCGGTTATTAGCCGCTATCAATGTCACTCTGACCCCGAAGCGTTCATATGAGCTTATGTGGAACCGTGTATGCAGCAACAGGAATGGTGCAGGTCACAACATCCCATTAGATTTGAAAATGGAGCAGCTAAACCGGATATTCAAAGATGACCTGAAAACTGCTCATTCACACATGACCGACAATGTAATACATAAGACAGCGAATGCAGCTGGTACAGTTGACAGGATTTGTAGTGAATTTGACGAACATTTTCAAGTAAGGTCGGAAGTAGGTGACCGTACCATGCCAGACAAATGTGATGACGTAAATCTAGTCGCAAAGACATTGATTAATGCTCGTGAATTCAAGGAACTCCCAAACAGGAAGCACTCACAGTATCCATGTGTTCAGAAGGATCCCTTTACTGGTCACTAGTCACTAATATGGAAACATTTAAAAATTGGCTTGATAACAAACGAAGAGAATTAGCTGCTGAATTGGATCACGAAAATTTTAAGTCTCATTGTTAACCTCAAGACATTACTAACAGCTAAATAATCATATTAATAACATATATGTGCAGTAACCAAGCACACCTTTTGTAATGACTGTGTAGTTTATATACATTGACATTGTTACATTCATAACAGTATGTACATATACTTATAGTCTAATGAGAAAAATAGGCTTCTTTTTCATTCCAGGTCAAATGTAAGTCTTCTGAGTCTGCTGTATATGTGTCACCATCCATATCTTGTCTAACACACTGAGTGGTTTTACAAGGAAAGGGTTGCTGAACGAAATTGCACTTTGTTGTACAAACACAGCAGTTCAAACATGGGTATCCGTTTCCACATGAGCAATGACAGCATCTACATGCACATTGACACAGGGATTGGCAAACATCACAACAATCGTGGAGAACATGTGGACCATTATATGATCCAAGGAAATACTGGAATAGAAATTTTCGATGACATATGTCAGAATTCTTACAGTATGCCTTCATCTCTTCACTGATATTTCCCCTGGTACAGCCAGAAAAAATATACAACATTGCGTAACACTGAGTTCCGTCACGGCCTCCACGTCCACTTTCTTGAACATATTCCTCAATATCTCTTGAAGGACCAAACTGAATTACTCTGTGAATGTCAGGAATGTTGATACCCATACCAAAGGCTATTGTAGCAAAAAGAACTCGACAATGCCCATTTACGTTCTGGAATGATTGCAAAATTGTACGTTTTTCCACATCAGTAATCTTGGCATGATACATTGCAAAGAGGCAGTATTTAACAGAAATATTAGCACCAACATATCCCCTTTCCTTCAAGGTTACATCAAAATGACAGTATAACTGCGAGCACACATCAATAGACTTGCAGAATACAACGGTCTTCGTTGTCTTCTTTCCATGCTGCAATAATTCTCTCACAATCCACTCAAAGACCATTGCTATGTCATTGCTCACAGTTTGAACTAAAAACATGATATTGTTTCTATTTGGAGAAGTGGAAATTGTAATCGGCTTTGTCATTCCAAGGGAACTGCTAATCTCCCTTCGTGTATTAATAGTGGCTGTTGCTGTGAGCGCTACGAAAGGGACAATATCAGGTAAAAAAGATCGGAGTTCACATATACTTCTGTACGCTCTTCTAAATGGCACCTTTCCACCACCCCACAAATCAATACAGTGAGCTTCGTCCACAAAAAACGCTGCAAGATACTTCTGATAAACTTCAGAAAGCAACATTGACCTCCACTTCCTTTCCTCAAGACTTTCAGGGCTGCCGAAAATGTACGTAACACGTCCACTCAGTAGCTCGTCTTCACTGTCCTTATCCAAACCGCTCTGTAAACGTACAGCAGATAAACCACGTTTCTGAAGGTATTTCACTTGCTCATTCATCAAAGATATAAGGGGAGATACAACTAAAACCGAATACGTCGGTTCTTTATCCTTCGTTCGCAATCCTTTGTTGAATTTACGGCACCACGGGATACATTGAAAGATGAGCGACTTCCCATGACCCGTTGGGAGGCAAACTATTGTATCGCGTCCTTCTAAAATACTAGTGATTGCGTTCGTCTGACAGTCAGATGGGTGAATGGTATTCCCCGGCAACTTCAACACCGACAACGAGTACGAGATCTGTTCCTCCATAACACCATAGATAATCTATACTACGTAGTATAGATTAGCTATGATAAAACTTAACAATCAATCTGAATCAATGAATATCATTGCCAAGATTCTTGGCAGTAGCATTCCATCGGTTGATGGTCATGCGCTCAGGTGTGAACTAATCTCTACTTGGGCTAGACCGTCCCTTCCCTTTTCCGCCCTCGGCGCCTCTTAGGGACGGTCTAGCTAGCTAGACTACACAGATACGCGAAATATGTGACCGCACTCAGGAAAAGGGGTATTTTGGTGGGTTTCGCCGAATTTGCGTTTTTGGTATCACTGGAGCGCGCTTCCAACGCTCTATAAAATGGTATATACGTAAATAGTGTCGATAGCTTCGAATTCTACCATTCCAATGTTAAAATTACACGCGAATTGTCCCGATATCGCACGTACTGTATTTATAATGATAATAATAATAATAAATCTATAATAATAATATTATTATAATATATTATACACGCATATATATTATATCGCAATATAATCATTGAAGAAAAACTAGCCATATATATTCACAAAATTACCCTATACTAATAGATTAAATGTTTAAGGAACAAATATGTACATAATTATTATACACAACCATGCAGTGCTGTAGTAAACAATACTCAAAGTACAATTGTTGCTGTTAACTAAAAAAGAGTGTTCTGCTTGGATGAGCTACAAAGGATGGAATCCAACCTGAAGAAGAAATAGAGTTTAAAGATTACATTATTAGTACCAAATGAGAAATATCCACAGACAACACTTGATGTACTGGTGTGTGGAGTGCATAGAATATTGAAGAGGTTCATTGCTACAATGTTGGATAATGTATGTACGTATGAGGGTGGTCTTGTATAGCCAGACCCTTCACCCACTTCCACTCAAGGAAGTGATCAGAGAAAGGGGCTGGCTATGCAAGACTAACAGAGAGTATGAGACACAAGAGTACACACAAATGTACATGTATACCACCTCACATGTAGTGTAAGTACACATACACATGTCTGTATCTACCATCACATTTAGTGTCACAGTGAGTACACATACACATACATAATAACACACATGCTGTAAATACAAAGGAACTCACTTATGACACACACCACGATGCTTCATTTTGTTCAGCTTCGTCCAATATCCTCTGAGCTGCTAAGGGTCCTTTTGCCTTTTTCACAGTGTCTAACAGGAATTTCCAGGTAGAGGGATAGAGCTCTCCTGATATTCCATCTCTCCAGTACTGAAGAGCAAGGAGACCACCCATTGGGTTTGATTGAAATGTGAGAGCTTTATCAATTGGAACACCAAGTTCAACTATCCAACTGGTCCAATCAGGGGAATTCCTTAGAATTCCATTTAATGCAGCATCAGAAGGCTTCTTATCTGAATGGACATCACAGGAAATCGAATATGTAGCATGTACATATTATTATTGATAATACTTAATTCCATGTTTGCAAGGTAATTAGCTGAAAACCAGCATGTGTGTGCAAGTGACTTCACTTGTATAAAATAGTGAACAATTAGTGACAGTCATGTGTAAAAGTATGTACATCTGTACTGTATGTACATACGTTTGTACAGTACAGTGAATACATCTGTACACATCACGTACAATGACATACACATGTACATACTTTGCACACAGATATACAAGTGAGTATCATGCACAAACATACTTGTTACACACCATGTACTGTATGTATACAAAGGTCATACACACCCTTCATGTGGGTATACAAAGAGTTACTGTGGTAGGTGTCAATACAGAACAAGCAACCATTGTCAGCTGCACATTGTGGTGTACTGCACATATGCATACACGTTCCAGTTTGGTGCATGATACTGTATGATACAGGAAGTACAAGAAGTACATGTATGATTCCACTTACTATACAAGGAGGATGGTGGCAGGGGGTTTGGTGATGAGGGATCTAAAAGGAGAAGAGAATTACGTATTTGAATCTAAATCTTATTGGTCAGTGAGTGATAGTGAGGAAGACCTCAAACAGACAATGCATGTTTAAGAAGTGCCCACTGAAAAGAACAATCAAGTGATCTGTAAAGATCCGCATGTACTCTATATGTAGATTGAAAGTCCCATACAATAAGGCTCCTCAGTACTGAGGATATACTATAGTAGATGTGTACTGCTACTAGGAGTAGTTGAATAGTTCAATAAGTTCATTTCAAATCACTAGTGGAGTAATCAGTGAACCAGTAACACTTAAATCTTGGATTTATAAAGTTGTGCAATGGGGCAGAAGACATTTTTGTTGCGAAGTAATGGTAGCTCTATGAACACAGCTGGAAAAGATCAAAATCTAAACACTTTCATGCTTATTCTCTCAGTCAACAATGCCCCAGAGACAAACAATGCTATTTAGGATATAAGCATTAAGGTTTTGGTTAACGTTATGTAATTACATTTCATTATTATAGCTGTGACTTTAAACGGAAGTATACTGGTGGTGTACTAAAAAGTGGGGTGTCCAAAGTTGCCCCAGTAGCCCCTATTCACCATGACTGCATATACATGCGTACTATATAAGCACAATGTCATACAAGAGACAGTCACTAACCTTGATTTACAGTTTGTGAAATCAACACATTTTTGTTCATGTGTATGTCCACATTGGCTCCATTGATGCCAAAGTGGACTAGCTTGTTGACCACTGGTGAAAGAGGTGCCTCACGTTGGATAGAATAGATGTTAAAGACCATTTTTGGTGGGTATCTTTTTCGTTTAACAGCAGTTTTCAGTTCTTCAGCAGTTTTTATGTTGTGATAATCATATGTGATCCCTTCCTTAGTTATCTGTAAAAATGTTTGGAAGATATTGAATAACTCCATCATGTACTGAGTATATAGCTATATTTTATGACATTAATATATTACAATAGACAGAATGATTACACACACTCAGACCTGAAAATTGGCTAAGAGGTTTGATGTAGATAATTTGAGAGATCAAATCATCCATGTACCAACCCCACACTGTCAGGTAATACCGCACATATAGGTTTTGTACATGTAAATATTGAGACTTTACTCAATACCACACACACCTGTCCTGGACCACTTAGTGCAACCACAGAAGCTGAGTCTTCAGCAATATAAGCCTCCAGTCGGCTTTATTCTTTGAAGTGAAATGTGGTCAAATGTTCCACTCTAACATTTGAACTCCCCCAGGATTCCTCAATTATCTGTTGGACAAAATTTAATAATACTGATATTGAATATACGTAATTAAACATAATGACTCACATAATGCTCAACTCACTTCAGTCCACACATCAGAAGCATATGAAAGAACTACATGAACAGTAATTGCATCAACCCAACCATCACTTGATGGCTCGTACTCCAATTTTGTAGCAAAATAGGAACATGTTGCTCCTTGCTTGAACACAACAGCAAACAAGCTGCTGTGACCTTCGATATCAACTGCTCCTGAAGTGGACATAAATGTCCCTCCATTGACCAGCTGGAATGTGTACAGGGTATCCTGTAGTCCCAGTGTGTGAGGAGCTACTGCAAAGCTGAGACCATCTGGTGGAGGTTCTCCTGGTACAACATCTCCTCCGTACCAGGTGGGGAGGGAGAGAGTGATCGGTGTAGTGATCTCCTCAGGATTGTAGCGCACGTACACTACAAAGCTTCCTAGCTGGTAGTTGGGTGGGAGCTGGAATGGACCCTTTCCAAAGATGGCATACCGGATTTCAGCACTTTCACCTCGTATTGCATTCCTCGGTACTGTGAGCTTGGTTAGACCATCAGAACAAAGATTGTAGGTATCACCTCGTTGGTCAACTGTGATGGTATGATAGCCAAAAGGGAGCCAACAGTTCCTAGAGAGAACAGCTTCATGGGACACTGTGTTTGAAGAAGAAATCATTGATTTAGACCTTCACGATCACCATACATAGTTATGTGTACATAATTGTGCGCGTATTCATTAAGTGCATGCATGCCTAATGCAAGCATGACTATAACACAACAAAGTAGGTATATCACAGCTGCACAAAACAATATTAGTATAGGAATATATTTACTACTAATGTTTGTCTATCAAAGTCTATTGAATTGTGAGGGAATGTATGGGATTTGTACTTAAAATAATAAACTTACTGTCATGAATACAAGAGATGAAACCTTTCAAAAAACTGGAACATGAGTTACTTTCAAGTTGTTCTTCACATTGTAGTTGACCCACATTCTAAACATTAGAAAAATCAAATTATAATGTATAGTTTTCAGCTTGTGTGTGTGTGTGTGTGTGTGTGTGTGTGTGTGTGTGTGTGTGTGTGTGTGTGTGTGTGTGTGTGTGTGTGTGTGTGTGTGTGTGTGTGTGTGTGTGTGTGTGTGTGTGTGTGTGTGTGTGTGTGTGTGTGTGTGTATGTGGGTGCATATGCATGTGTGTTTAAGTGTACATGTACTCGATATTTGACAATGTTGATACAGACAAACTTACAGTAACAGCTAAATCATCTGATTCGGTGGTAACCTCTAGTCCAGAAGACTCGGATTCCATCTGAAATAATACAACTTATACTGTATATGGACCTGTGGGTGTAGTGTACTATAGTTTGATCATTGTGCCTATTGCTCACTTTTAACAGTTTGTCCAGTGAATCAGGATTGCTCTGTTCCATGTCAGGACTGATCTCCTCCATCTCTGGAATGTCAACGACCTCATCCTCCACTGTTATCTTGTACATGAGCAACTATTAATAATAAGAATTTGAGTAATTTCTTTTGCGAGCGATTGTTATGCAGTCAGGATTTCTCTCTGCATTATGTGACTCTTGATGTAACAAAGACTTATTTCTATATCTGGATTCCGCACTGTAGTATTTTAATCTCACTCTTGAGCATTATGATAACAGGTTTTACAAGATTTTATCATAATTATGCAATCTAATATTAATATATATAGAATTAATAGTAAATTAAAATGATTTTGTGCATGGTGCACACATGCCCAGGGACTTAACACCAATGTGTGGTTGTACAGTGTAGTGTATGTATGCAAATTATGTACTATACTATGTACAAGTGTTTTTTCCGAGTATTAATATAGTATGCAGCGGCCTACATGAACACACACATGTAGGCTAAATACTTACAGGGATGATCTCATTTGATCCCTCACGGACATGAGAGGCAATGTAAGGAGCTTTCTGAACAAATTTTTGCTTCAGACTTTTAGCAATGAAGATGTTTACCACCGTACTTCCTTCTTTGAAACCACAGAGGATGACAGCATAGCGTTGTACTTGAAGAACACTGCAAATTGACAATTTAACAGAATGCAACTGTTCAACTTTCAGACTAGCTGGTACATTCTTGAGATTGACACTAGCTGGAATATATCCTGGAGGAGGTGGCTGTTTTTGCTGTTCATCATTGAGAGGCAGGCAGTCGGTGAGTTTAAATTTTTTCAATTCATCCTCAGCCAGACGTCTTTTGGCTAAGTGATCCGTTATTTGCTGTGGGTCTTGGTAGACATCTTGTACCCCTTCCAGGAAGGAGGAGTCAAACAAAGTGGAATACTTCAACACATCTTCGGCCGATGGTAAATGCAGGTCTTCTTCTCGTATCAGTGGCTGCATCTCTACTGAAGCAGATGCTTTATAAAGAGGAAGGGCAGCTATTCTTCTCTTCATCTCATCAGGATTCTTCTGAGACAAGTATTGTTGAAGCTGATTATCCTGTTCTTTCTTCACAGAGAGCAATTTATCTAGCAGTTTAGCTAAAGTAACAGGATAAAGATAATATGAGAACACTACACCAGGTTTTCAAGAGACAGCTGGGAATCAACTGTAGTATATATATGCTATAATATACCATTATGCCCAGGGTGTAGGGACTTTGAAGACACTGCCACATGTAACAGTAAGTTAGTATACAGTACGTCATATTGATACCAACTGAGTTTACAGATAATACATAGATTAGGTCAGATTCGTTACCATTTACTGTGATGTAGCATGCTGTATACTGTATATAAATGTATGTACAAGTTTAATGGTCCAGGAACGTTGTTATGTTTTTAATGACTGTGTGCACATTTGTAAATAATACTATAAACTAATACAAAATTAACAGTTCACATTATACATGAGTGTATTGTATACCATACGAGAGGCATTAATATGAATTCAAGATAATTGTGTGCAGTATTTACCTCTAATGTATTGTGCGACAACGTTGAAGCCATACTCATTTAAGATGTCAGCTATTCTTGTAGCAGTGACATCATCTTTAGATTCAGCAACTTCTCCCCATCCCAATACGTTAAAAGTAGCCTGTTCAGCTTCCTCTTTTGTCACCAGCTGTTCCTTATGATAAATATCCACAAGAACTGGAAACAATGTCATCAAATGATACTGTAACCAAGTACTTATTAATACAGGTTATTTGAAGGACATGACAGCCACATGTACTTTACTATGATGATCAACATAGTACAGACACATACAGTGAATATAAGGGATGCAGGATGCAGCATACACTGTCAGCTAATATTTAAGATTATTGTGCCATTTCAAAGGGGTCATGTACAATATTTACACACACAAACGAATTTGAAAGTACACACACTTACCTCTAATGTCTAGTGCAACATCATTGAAGCCATGCTTATCCAAGATACCAGCTATTTTTGTAGCAATAACAGCATCCTTGGTGACAGTAACTTCTTCCCACCTCCACCCCCTTACATCAGAAACATAATAATTTTCAGCTTCCTCTTTTGTCACTAGCTGTTCCTTATGATAAACATCCACAAGAACTGGAAACAATGTCATCAAATGATACTGTAACCAAGTAGAGTATCAAATCACTTCATATGTACATGGAGAGGATAGACAGACTTTGGAATACCAACAATCACACACATGTCATAGTGCATCAATTTGAAATCTCCTGAATGCTGTTGGGCAATATTAAGTGTAAATAAGCAATAATGGTGTATTGTGTAAACAATTCTATCACAAACGCTCCCGCACAGAAAGTACAATTATGCATGTACATGCACCACACAATTATATACACTTAATATAAGTGGCGACATATCATGTCATATACACCCAGCATCATAAACAAATACATTCGTAGTACACACAAACATATGTATACGTGCAAAAGTATATGTACAGGAGTACGAGAGATGCATGAATAGAGCATGCACACAGGTAATAATTAAGATAATTGTATTTTCACAAGGTAATCTCTACAGTATTTAGAAGCATGTACATACATTTACCTCTAATGTGTCGTGCAACATCAATGAAGCCATACGTATCCAAGGTATCAGCTATTTTTGTAGCTGTTACACTATCTTTGGTGACAGCAATTTTTTTCCATTCCCACATCCATGCATCAGAAGCAACATTTTCAGCTTCCTCTTTTGTCACTAGCTGTTCCTTATGATAAACATCCACAAGAACTGGAAACAATGTCATCAAATGATACTGTAAGTAGAGTATCAAATCACTTCATATGTACATGGAGAGGATAGACAGACTTTGGAATACCAACAATCACACACAAGTCATAGTGCATCAACTTGAAATCTCCTGATTTGTATGTTCATTTTCATGTATAAATAACTAGAAATTTATAACATGTAGTTCGCAAGTAATTACAATAATATCACACACACTCGCACACAAAATATTATACAGCACACAACTATGCATGTAATATCTATATATATGCGGATATCATGGCATGTATCTACACACAATTACACATGCATATGTACACATAATTTACATAATACATTACCATAGTTAAGTATATACATACAAAATTAATACATGGAAAAGAATTTGTATACATGTACTACTTGAATGCAAAAATGCCTTTAAAAGGAATTTACATGCACAATGACATTATTATTCCTGTCAAATCCAATGGAATAATTATATCGGCAGCGACTTTTATACAATTGTAGGAAGGATGGGTTGGATTAGCAAAACTAGGAGAATATTCAAATTAACATGGATAAATAAATTTGCACACAGAAACATGGTGATAAAAATATCAACATAGTATATAACACCCATGGTGCTGGATTAACAGGGATTCAAAAATTGATACAGTATAATGTTATCAAATAATGCACATACACATAATAGCTATTTATTCATGGAAAACTGAACAAATTCAAAGTAAATTAGTACATGGATCACACACAGACACACCTTTGATATTCTTCACGTCAATATTGAGCAATAATTGATATTGCTCACAAATTTCACAAATTTTCAAACTTTCACTAATACTTTTGGCTATAGGATTATTTGAGCCACCACTTTGCATCTAGATCTATGATAATAACGAGCACTTCCAATCATTCCACATTCTGCTTCAGTAATGACACCTTCTTTCCGATGTAGAATTTTAAGTCCTGAATGGATAAAAGACACACATAATCAGATCAAGATAACTAGAGCTGGACAATCTGACATCATTTAGAAGTTATTTGCACAGTGTGTAAGAGGAAGGGGTGCACTGTAAGTGTTTCTTCCTTATTGGTGGATTTGATGAATTGCATGTATCATCACTTACTCAAAAATTGTCATGTTTGCATATGTGCATGTATGTATACAAACAAACCAGCCCCCATCCCCACCCTCAACAATATGCACATAATACTGTCTACCACAACGTATATATCTGTCTACCATATTTAAATACACAGGTTATTAAGTGAACAATGTTTGTACACTCCTCAAACCACACATCCTGTTGCCCATCACAAGATCATAGCTAAACCTTTGTTTTATTTATTTCTTCTCTTCACTATGCAATAGCAACCAAGAGAATTTTGAGCATGTCCATGGTGATACACATGCACAATACATCAAACAATCCACCAGTGTTTTTATACAGTGTCCATGGAGAAACCACATCATGTTATTCAAATAAAAGAACAAGGTGTGATACAAGACAGAAGGAAATTCCAACCCAAAAAACCATGGACACAGTATTAAAATTGGACTAAGTTGGAAAAAATTTCTGAATTCAGAGTGTGTACCTTCGCGAAACCGTATACAGGTATAGAATAGAATCATTTGACTTCACTTCGATGGGATCAGGATCGACATCGTATAATCAGTTTATTCCTGGCTTCATTGGGATTCACAGCATAAGCACGAATACTGATAGAAAGTTCTGTATATAATATGTATACATTTGATTTGCTCACCTTGACGTTTTGTTAAGCTCAAATCCCCGAAAGCGTCTGGAGAATTACACGAGCAAGTTTCACGGATGGACGCCTTTGACGCCATTGTAATCAACCGATTCTCATAAAATTTAATATATTCCTCTTTAGTCAAACCATAGACCCTCAAACCGGAATGTTCAGAAACCTCGCTCGCGCGCGTGATCGCGTGCACGAGAATGACATCAGACTCTACATTATTCGTTTATACGACATGCATTCTATCATGTTATACAAAGGTGAAGCTATCATCAGCCTTAGCATAGGCAGTCCCGCGATCTTTCCTCCATTTCTACCATACAGTGAAACCTCGATTATCTGCCAGTTTCATAGCAGATAATAGTGGGATGGATGGATTTTGACTAGGTTTAATTTGGGCCTACTACACGCAGATTTTCAGGAGGAAATAATCAGTCACCACGTGCTACTGTTTCGTCATCAAAAATTGTGGCTGAATGGCCATGGTGGTACTCGTATTGGCGGGTAACAGTTTAGACATAAATTGAACGTGTATAATATCCTTCATTTTAATTCGTTCTAGATCTTCTTAACCAGCAGTTTAGCGGCCACAGATCATGAAGGTGTCCCTTAAATCCACCCATTCATATAAATAATATAACTTGGACTCACTCATAACCATTGCATCCACCCCTTACAACTAGCACATCCACCCCCTCACAACCATCACATCCACCCACTCAGACGTATGCATCATACCTGCCCATGGCCACAAACTCTCAATCACCACCTCCTCCCACTCACTCACAACCATCACTTCCACCCACTCACAACCATTACATCTATCCAGTCACAGCCATCACTTCCACCCATTCACTCACAGCCATCACTTCCACCCACTCACTCACAACCATCGCATCCACCCACTCACAATTACAACTATCACATCCACCCCTTCATTCACAGCCATCACATTCACCCACTCACTTACATATAATCACCCATGGCCACTTGCAAACGGTATACCCACCAACTCGCAACTATCACATCAAATCAGTCAATTACAATCTCACAAAATCTGAATATATCCTGGTCACCAGCAGCTATAGATTAATAATATTTGCTAATCGACCGGATCCCATTATTATTCACTCATTGATCACTTCTTTAATTATAACCTGATCACATTATATAGCTTATAATTCAAGAAAAGTATACCAAAATATAGCCTACATATGTATGTGGCGTGGCAGCTATATTATGTAATAGCTAAAGTACCTCTCGAGAAGCTGTATCTGCTGCACAATGCAACATCCAATGAAGTGTGCGTACATCAGGGAAGTGTGCACACATCACAAATGTGCAAGTCACCCACGCAACATACCACATACATAGATATACTTACTCCTATTTGCTTACTTTGTCCAAATCAGAGAAAAGTACATTTGCAATCGGATAAAAACAGGGACAAAATGAGTTATAAGGTCTCATGTTATAATTGTAATAGAAATACTGTATATACAGTAGCCATAAGTATAACTATTCACAATAGTAGCCTATACCAATAGGTTTAAGATTCAATGACACACATAATACATAGTACATACATATACTGTAGTAAACCATACTCAAAGTATAACAGTTACTGTTGACTAAACAAGTCTAAGAGTGTTCTGCTAAGTGTGGATGAGCTATAAAGGATGGAATCCAACCCTGAAGATGGAATAAAGTTTAGTAAATATTATAATTATAGTAGCAAATGAGAAATATCCACAGACAACACTTGATGTACTGGTGTGTGGAGTGCATAGAATATTGAATAGGTCCATTGCTACAATGTTGGATAATGTATGTACATATGAGAGTAGTCTCGTGTAGCCAGACTCTTCACCCACTTCCGATCCAGGAAGTGATCAGAGAAAAGGACTAACAGAGAGTATGAAACATGAGTGCACACAAATGTACATGTATACCACATCAATGAAGTGTAAGTACACATACACATGTCTGTATCTACCATCACATTTAGCGTGAGTACACGTACACATACACAATAAAGTACATGTTGTAAATACAAAGGAACTCACTTATGACACACACCACGATGCTTCATTTTGTTCAGCTTCGTCCAATATCCTCTGAGCTACTTCACGTCCTTTTGCTTTTTCACAGTATCCAACAGGAATTTCCAGGTGGAGGGGAAGTTCTCTCCTGATTTTCCATCTCTCCAGTACTGAAGAGCAAGGACACCACCCATTGGATCTGATTGAAGTGAATGGACTTTAGAGATTGGAACTCCGAGTTTAATGACCAAACCATTCCACTCTGGAACAATTTCCAAGATATCATAAATGGCAACATCAGAAGGTGTCTTATCTGAATGGACATCAGAAGAGAGTGAACATGTACTCATGCATTTGCATACTATTAGTACTGTGTAAGCAAGAACAACTATTGTAATGTACATAGAGTATATGTATGTGTCACATACAATTGTAGATACTGAAACAGATTTGAACCAGAAATGATGAATTCCAAGGGGAGGACTTCACAAGGGAGCCTGGTAGGGGTCATGACCCACAAACAATACAATAGTTACACATTACTGTGAACACGTGAAATCCTGCTATAGTGACTTGAAAGGATATCGGTGAGGGGGAGGTCCAATACAGAAGAGTGGAGCATGTTTTTAGCTGAAAACCAGCATGTGTACATAAACTTCACTTGTACATACAAAGTAGTACACGGTTAGTGACAGTCATGTGGAAAAGTATGTACATCTGTACAGTATGTACATACATTTGTACAGTACAGTGAATACATCTGTAAGCATCACATACAATGACATATACATTTACATACCTTGTACAAGGATATACAAATGAGTATCATGTACAAACATACTTGTCACATACCATGTACTGTATGTATACAAAAGTTATACACCCCCTTCATGTGGGTATACAAACAGTTACTGTGGTAGGTGTCAATACAGAACAAGCAAGCATTGTGAGATGTACATTGTGGTGTACTACACATACACAGGTACCAGTCTGGTACATGATACTGTGTGATACAGGATGTACAAGAAGTACATGTATGATACCACTTACTGTACAATGAGGGTGGTGGCAGGGGGTTTGGTGATGTGGGATCTGAAAACAGAGAGTAGAGATACAATGATAACACTGGATCTGATGTATACACAAGTACGCTTCATGTAGTATGGACGATACGTGTACACCAAATATGACAAATAATATTTCGTGAAGAATCATATATTATATATACATTGTGTCAAAAACATACTCATACATCACAGAAGTACAAATATACATAAGACATTCACATTCTACACATCCTGAGCTGTGATTTGGTACCAAGAACGACCGGTTGGAGTTTACACCTCGCACTAAAAAAATTCGCAAAGTGTGGGTCAGATATGACCCAGAAAAGGGTAGGAGGGATAAATAATTAGGATAATGAAAAATATATAAATATACATAATAGTATGAATATATTATTATGAATAATTCGGATAATATAAATCATAATTACTGCATTTTACTGCTGTATATATGGTTATACGATGGGATAGCAGTTGTATTGTCAGTTTATAATATAATAATAATTGATGACGAAAATAATTAGATTATACATACATATACAGTGAATTCTTGTTAATCTGTCACAATTTGTTTCTTAAAATATGGAGGATAAACAAGTTTGGCAGATTAACTGGATATTCATTAGTAATTGTATATCATCTTGGTATAGGGACATTGTGGCAGATTAAAAGGTTTGGTGGATAAAGCAGTGCATGGTGGATTAAGTACGTACATGTGACAAAGAATGTACATTGCAACGCATACGTACTTGTCGTAGGAGACACATTGTCCACGTCATCATCTGCTCTTGGAGACATACTTCTGCTATCACTTGGAGCTGATGAATGTGGTGTCCTCTGCCCACTACCTACATAGATACGTGTAAATGAGAGTTGTTTAGTAACAATGGGGCAGGCAAACACCATTAACAGTTAATGACATGTACGCAACTACTGTAATATAGTTTCATGAGGTGTAGACCCAGTATGGTGAGGTTTACCACCCTAGAAGGGAAATTTAACTGCATTTTGTAAAGAAAGCATACTGAGAATGCTCTCTAATCCACCATCACTTCCTCCACCAAATTCATTCATCTGCTTTCATTTCTGTGCATATAAATTCATCTTAGTACACAAAAGTGTTTTAAATAATTAACCCAATGTATTCAATTCATAATTTTTTTCTACGCAAAGTGTGGTGGATTACATAAACACGCACACACAAACACACACAAACACACACACACACACACACACACACACAACACGCATAAAAAAGTTCCATATTGTCCTAGCAAATTGTCCACTCACTACACTCAATGTACAGTACAAAATTACCGCTGATTCGTTCCTTAACACAGGCCGAGAACAGTAACTTCCTTTTGGCTCCTCGGATGGGAAAATTCACATACTTTGGAGTAGTTTGTTCACCCTTACTGACTGTGTTTGCTACATGGAAGGATAACTTGGGCGGGTACAACTCATTCTTGACAGCACTCTCCAACTTCTTGGCTGTTGTAAAACCATATTTTTCATAAGAAACATCCCTTTGATGAAGCTACAGCAATAACACCAACAGTAAAACTGCAATACCAACATGCACTACTTACACAAATATGCATTGTGGTATGTAATAGTTCATCACTTACTACATACATGACTGGTAATAACACATATGCATGTACATGTTGCTTAGGAAGGTTTAAAAATGAAAAATAGATATAGGGATGACACATTTCTGAAAATTAGAGAACAAGTTGAGTTAACTGAAGGCAACATACTGTCACACTGGTACACCATTGGAAAGGGGCACAAGTCATAGCATGACCATCCTGATATCACAGGATGTAGCAGGGAATTCCATGGAATGCACCAAGCTGTACTGCTTATATCGGGCTAGTGCACTCTCATATGCACATGTATGTAACTAAACTGTTCAAAGCATACTGCTTATAATGTATGATATGCCCAGTACATTGTCAAGAATGTCCACAATTCTCACTGCCTCTTCACTTCTTTTGTGGACAACAACTTTACACCAGTTTCCAAGTGTCTCATTGATGCTAACACACTCCTCTTTGGTCAACAGTCCTTCCTTGTGGTGGAGGTGGGAAATAGCTATAGACAGAAAAGAAAGCTCCAATTCACCTAATTATAAGCCTATATGTACAGTACAGATAAACATTGACAATAAGTATGTACAATATATATAAATACGTATATATCCAATTTTATACTGTATTATATACTACTGGTAGGGCTCTTGACAGAGTTGAGAATTGAGCCAAAGTGTCTGTATATCTGCTACAGCCCTACCAGAGGTACTTCAGCTATTGAATATGGACACTGGGGAGGTTGTGGTGACTGGTGATATAACAGCTCTTGCTGGTCACCACAGGGTCTGTACACCTCAAGAGGTGTGGAGGTACATCAGTATTTGTGTTAGTACATTGTGTTATATGTAACATAGTGAGGCATGCAGAGTATGTAGAACTGATGTTCTGGGTTAGATACTAATACAGCAACTTGTACTGAACACATACCTCTCATTCTCTGTGCTATCCCACACAATCCACAGCCATCAATCAGGTCAATCATTCTCAACACTTCATCCTCGCACTTATCCACAGCAAGTGAGAATGCATGCAAGCGTCTCTCTCTGGAAAGTTTGCCAAATCTCCTATATTCCTCCTCTATTATCAAATCTTCATCATGATTCAGTCTTTTCAATGCTGACATTAAGAAACAATCTTACAGAATCACAACCAGTACTGATGGTGAGTACATTGTGATACACAATGTTCATATTTTACATATAAACTAAAATACATCACAGTATCTCCCTCTGATAATGTTACTATAGACCTCATGGTGACCAGGAATGGAATTTAAGTAGCTTGTCACTGCAGCCTCCAAGGAGCCCCCTTACAATTTAGTACTATCACCTAATATAATATTATTATGTATCATTATTTCGCATATAAAGTCATGCACTCTCATGTCATATTTTAGTGTGAATGTAATGTTTCACACAGGACAACCCATTGGAAGTGGTGAGGTTGTTACACAGCTCACCATTGCACTATTACAATATCGTCCTTATGAATATGGTCCTTGGATTGCCTGAGTGAAGTGGGGCTGACTAGGGGAGAACACAGGGGGGAGGGGGGGGGGGGGTGATGAGGTTAGAATCTAATTTGACAGACCTACACATCCAGTACAGTCAGGCTCACTCGGATAATACTATCTCACTTAGTTTCCAGTTAACACAGTGGCCTACAGGAAGATTGTACCATTGGACTCGCTACATCCACACTAACACCCTATCATTTAGCGGATATCATCAATCTTGAGTTATAAGTTTTAATGTGAAGGGAACGTCGTGTCGAACAGGGCGGTCGATCTCCTCAACAAGCTCACGCTTCTGGATACAGTCTTCTAACCAACACATGCAATGTATTGTCATTATTTCCACCTAATATTAAGGGATCACAATAATAGTATCATTCTCTCATCAATCACTTCTTTATGACCTGATAGTGTTATGGCTTTATATATAATTCAAGAATATTATACAAGAATAACCTACATACGCATGTACGTGACTTGGCAGGTATATTATACGTATATGTAGATATATATATATATATATATACACGTACCTGTTCGCTCCGCGCCGCTTCGTCCAAATCAGAGAAAAGTACAGAATTCGGAGAGAAACATGGACAAAATGGGTTAGAAGGCGCCATATTAATACGTACAGTAGTAATATAATATATATAATATTATATATACGTATTATAATAATAATATAATATTACATAAACATGCACGCATAATACAGTGTTTTAGTAACCCATACTCAAAGTACAACTGTGATTGGTAACTAAAAAAGAGTGTTCTGCTAAGTTTGGATGAGCTACAAATGATGGAATCCAACCTGAAGAAGAAATAGAGTTTAAGTATTACATTATTAGTACTAATTGAGACATATCCACAGACAGCACTTGATGTACTGGTTTGTGGAGTGCATAGAATATTGAAGAGGTCAATTGCTACAATGTTGGATAATACATGTACATGTGAGAGTAGTCTCGTGTAGCCAGACTCTTCACCCACTTCCGTTCCAGGAAATGATCAGAGAAAGGGGCTGTCCATACAAGACCAACAGAGAGTATGACACACAAGAGTGCACACAAATGTACATGTATACCACATCACTAGTAGTGTTAGTACGTATACACATGTCTGTATCCAACATGACATATAGTGTGAATACACATACACACACAATGATGTAGATGTCGTGAATACAATAGAACTCACTTATGATGCACACCATGATGCTTCATTTTGTTCAGCTTCGTCCAATATCCTCTGAGCTACTTCACGCCCTTTTGCCTTTCTCACAGTATCCAACAGGAACTTCCAGGTGGAGGGATAGAACTCTCCTGATTTTCCATCTCTCCAGTACTGAAGAGCAGAGATACCACCCATGACCTGGTCTAATCGGAATACACGAACATCTTCAATTGGAACTCCTAGTTCAAGTATCCAACTGGTCCAATCAGGGGAAATTCTTAGAATTCCATTCAATGCAGCATCAGAAGGCTTCTTATCTGAACGGACATCACAAGAGATCGAACATGTAGCATGTACATATCCATATACTTAATTCCGTGTTTGCAATTTAATTAGTTGAAAACTGGCATATGTGTGTACAAGCGACTTTACTTGTATGTACAAAGTAGTACATGATTAGTGACAGTCATGTGTAATAGTATGTGCATCTGTACTCTATGCACATACGTTTGTACAGTACAGTGAATACATCTGTACACATCATGTACAATGACATACACATTTACATACCTTGCACAAGGATATACAAGTGAGTATCATGCACAAACCATGTGCTGTATGTATACAAAGGTGATACACACCCTTCATGTGGGTATACAAACAGCTATGTTGGTATAGGTATCAATACAGAACAAGCAAGCATTGTCAGCTGCACATTGTGATGTACTGCACATATGTACACATGTACCAGTCTGGTACATGTTACTGTGTGATACAGGAAGTACAAGAAGTACATGTATGATACCACTTACTGTACAAGGAGGGTGGCAGGGGTTTTGGTGATGAGGGATCTGAAAAGAGAAGAAAGTTACGTATTTGAATCTAAATCTTATTGTTCAGTGAGTGATGGTAAGGAAGACCTCAAACAGACAACGCATGATTGAGAAGTGCTCACTGAAAAAGAACAATTGATTGATCTGTACAGATCCACATGTACTGTATGTGTAGGTTGAATGTCCCATACAATAAAGTTCCTCAGTACTGAGGATATACTATAGTGGATGTGTACTGCTACTAGAAGTAGTTGAGTAGTTCAATAAGTTTGTTTCAAACCACTAGTGGAGTAACCAGTGAACACTTAAATCTTGGATTAGTAAGTCATATACAAAGGTATTACAGTTAACACAGTATACACAGTACATACATACATATCAGAGGTCTCGCAAGCATTTACAAAGTGGGAGGCCACACTATCAGTTGAGGGTGGACGCAGATGTGATTGTCAAACTCAAGGTCTTTGTACATAAAATCAAATAACATAGCAATTGCGAGAAAGACATTTTCGCTGAGAAAAAATGGTGGTTCCATGAACACAGCTGGAATAGATCAAAATACACACACTTTGATACTTATTCTTTAAGTCAACAATACCCAAGAGACATAAAATGCCATTTAGGATATAAGCATTAAGGTTTTGCTTATGTAATTACATTTCATTATATAGCTGTGACTTTAAACAAAAAAAATACTGGTGCATGGTGTACTTAACAGTGGGGTGTCCAAAGCTTAAGGTGCCCAGTAGCCCCTATTCCACCACGACTGCATATACATGCGTACTATATAAGCACAATGTCATACAAGTGACAGTCACTAACCTTGCTTTACAGGTTGTGAAATCAACACATTTTTGTTCATGTGTATGTCCACATTGGCTCCATTGATGCCAAAGTGGACTACTTTGTTGACCACAGGCGAGAGAGGTGCCTCACGTTGGATAGAATAGATGTCAAAGACCATTTTTGGAGGGTATCGTTTTCCTTTAACAGCAGTTCTTATGCTGTGATAATCATATGTGATCCCTTCCTCAGTTATCTGTAAAAAAGTATTCATTGAATATATTGAATAACTTCATCAAGTATACTTAGTATATACTAAGCTATATTTTATGACATTATTACAATAGACAGAATGATTACACACACTCAGATCTAAGAATTGGCTGAGAGGTTTGATGTAGATAATTTGAGAGATCAAATCATGATGTACCAACCTCACACTGTCAGGTAATACCCCACATATAGGTTTATAGATGTAAATATTGAGATTTTACTCAATACCATGCACACACACCTGTCCTGGACCACTTAGTGCAACCACAGAAGTTGAGTCTTCAGCAATATAAGCCTCCAGTCGGCTTTTTTCTTTGAAGTGAAATGTGGTCAAATGTTCCACTCTAACATCTGAACTCCCCCAGTATTCCTGGATTATCTGTTGGACAAATAATACTGATATTGAATAAACGTAATTAAACATAATGACTCACATAATGCTCAACTCACTTCAGTCCACACATCAGAAGCATATGAAAGAACTATATGAACAGTAATTGCATTAACCCAACCATCACTCGATGGCTCGTACTCCAATTTTGTAGCAAAATAGGAACAAGTTGCTCCTTGCTTGAACACAACAGCAAACAAGCTGCTGTGACCTTCGATATCAACTGCTCCTGAAATGGATATAAATGTCCCTCCATCAACCAGCTGGAATGTGTACTGGGTATCCCGTAGTCTCAGTGTGTGAGGAGCTACTGCAAAGCTGAGACCATCTGGTGGAGGTTCCCCTGGTACAACATCTCCACCGTACCAAGTGGGGAGGGAGAGAGTGATCGGTGTAGTGATCTCATCAGGGTTGTAGTGCACGTACACTACAAAGCTTCCTAGCTGGTAGTTGGGTGGGAGCTGGAATGGCCCCTTTCCAATGATGGCATATCGGATTTCAGCAGTTTCACCTCGTACTGCGTTCCTCGGTACTGTGAGTTTGGTTTGGCCATCAGAACAGAGATCGTAGGTACCACCTCGTCTGTCAACTGTGATGGAATGATAGCCAAAAGGGATCCAGCAATTCCTGGAGAGGACGGCTTCAGGGGACACTGCATTTGAAGTAGAAATCAATAATAGCTACATTGATTCCCTCATTCATGATCACTCCCACACATACAAGCTGTGTGTGCATGTCTAATATACAGGTTACTACAGTGAAAAGTGCAACAGCCATACACCAGGGCATGTACACAGTGTAGTCATTAGCAAACATAATCAGATTATTAGAATAAATCACTATTAATTAAAATTTATTTAAGGTCTATCAAGATGAGGTATGCCTGGATTTAAACTCACTGTCATGAAAGAGTGAGACAAAAGTCTTCAAAGTACGAGTCCAAAAGTTACTCTGGACTTCTTCAACCACATCCAGTTTCCCCACATACTACAGAATTGAATGCATCGGTCATGAAAACCAGCAACTGTAAAATTTTATAACATTCAATGTATATTATATTGCAATTGTGTGTGTGTGTGTCTGTGTTTGTGTGTGTGTGTGTGTGTGTGTGTGTGTGTGTGTGTGTGTGTGTGTGTGTGTGTGTGTGTGTGTGTGTCCATGCATGCGTGTTAATACTGTACTCACACTTGTGCGTGTATAAATATAATAATGTACACATTAGATTTGTTTGCAGATCAGGTACACAAACTTCCTGATTCTTTCCTAGATGTGGTATCCAATTCACTGATAACCTTCACATTAATTCAAAAGCTATTTACCAGTAAATAATTATTGGATTAGGAATAATTATTAGAAACAAAACACAGAAACAAATACGCATAATGGACCAGTGAAACTCAGTCCAATGAATAGTGCCCTGTACATAGTATCTTGTACATAGTGTTCTATACATATGTAGTATCTGTACTAAGTGTCCTGTACATAGCGTCTATACATAGTCTTCTGTACATAGTGTCTGTACATAGTGTCTGTACATAGTGTCTGTACATAGTGTCTGTACATAGTGTCCTGTACATAGCGTTTGTACATAGTGTCCTATACATAGCGTTTGTACATAGTGTTCTGTACATAGTGTCCTGTACATGGTGTCCTGTACATTGTGTCCTGTACATAGTGTCTGTACATAGTGTCTGTACATAGTGTCCTGAACATAGCGTTTGTACATAGTGTTCTGTACATAGTGTCCTGTAGAGTCTGTACATAGTGTCTGTACATAGTGTCTGTACATAGTGTCCTGTACATAGCGTTTGTACATAGTGTTCTGTACATAGTGTCCTGTAGAGTCTGTACATAGTGTCTGTACATAGTGTCCTGTACATAGTGTCTGTACATAGTGTCTGTACACAGTGTCTGTACATAAACCTCACAGTTGCTTTCTCTTGTGACTTGGGTTCATTTGAGCCAATGTCAGGACTGGTCTTGCTGACTGAGGTGTTCAACTCACTGGTGTGTGACCTAGCATACCGGCTATCTCTTGGTTCACTGTGTACTGAGTATTTGAAAAATACATACGTGTTATAGGATTAGCAAGATGAACATCAGCTCTAATAGATATGCACATAACCATATAATGTACCATATAATGTAGGTATCAAAACTACGCGTACATAATATACACATAAATGCCTCACTTATAGGAACACCAGATAAAGTACATACATGCATTTCCATGCATTGAGATATAAAACACTATAAACAGTTAAAAGATATAAACTGTTTAAATATCCACATGCACACTCTAGTACACAATACATGTTAAAACTTTGTCCTTCAGTGAAAGTGAAGTGTATGCTAGTCAGTACTGATCATACTCCAACAGGGCTTACTGTGTGGGAGTTTTGTAGGCAGACAAAATCCAGTAGTTGCTCCATGCCTCTCAAACCTTTTAGCTTTATAACCTTGTGTGGTCCTCCCTGAAACAATAAATGTATGGCTGTTTTGACACTAACAAGAAACAGTACTTGCAACACATCAGTATCATGTAGACTAATTACTTGGATTGTCAGAAACACAACAATACTATGTGGTATGTTACATGGGCAGATCAAAGTGTACAATGTGTAAATATACAGTGCTATTTGCACACTTCCCTTTGCTATTGCTAACTTGTGATTGTTGATATAATTTATCAATTAATTGCCTAGCAACTCATTGCTCAGTTATAATAACAAAACTGTGTGAGGTTAGTATGCTATTATATTATTTTATACAGAAACATACCACATAGTAACCACAGTACCTTCTGGTAGGGCTGTATGCAGATATCAAAACTATGTATGACATAGCTACCCATACAAATGTCACACAAATGAAGTTACCTATGTTCTATGAACAACGTGTGAAATACATATTACACACACTTCCATGTACTCAATTTTTAACACTGGTTACATGTTGAAGGACTGATCTTGAGGGCTTACCTTCAAGTGATGATCGGGTAATTCGTTTATTTGAAAGCTCAAGACTGGGAATAACAATCGCTGGTACTTCGAAATCTATAAGAAAAGAAAGCATCACTCATATACACACTCGTACGTCATCCAATAGTACAGTAATATCTCAGGTATTTTCAACACTTCCATGTACTCAATGTATAACACTGGTCACACATCCATGTACCCTTCCATACAAACACCAGGTCATGATACAAACACATGCAAACTCAGAGAAAAAGAGGCATCATTCACATACATGCGCATTCATATGACATCCAATACTAGTACTTCAGGTATTTTGGATGACAATGTCCTTGATTAATGCACAGGTACACATTAATTTATAAACAAACATACATAAATGATAACAGTATCAGTTGCTACACACACACAAACACACACACACACACACACACACACACACACACACACACATGCACACACACACACACACACACACACACACACACACACACACACACACACACACACACACACACACATACACACACACAAACACACACACACACATACACACACACACACACACACACACACACACACAAACACACACACACACACACACACACACACACACACACACACAAAACACACACACACACAAAACACACACACACACACACACACAAAGACACACACACACACACACACACACACACACACACACACACACACACACACACACACACACAAAACACACACACACACACACACACACACACACACACACACACACACACACACACACACACACACAAAACACACACACACACACAAAACACACACACACACACACAAACACTTTAATCATCACAGCAGTATAAATACTGAATTTACTTGCACATATCTCTGAAGACACTACTGTAACAGCATATCCAATATATACCACGGAGGTACTGTATATGCCATTACAGGCAGACGTTTTGTGAGAGATATACCAGTGTAAAAATGATCACAAATTGCACAACCAATGATTGAAACATCTTAAAACTATGTTAACTAACATAATATGTATGTACATGTCCAGTAAAGTTGACTAACACTGTCACACAGATACGTATGTATGTACACTTGCATTATATTCAGATGAACAATTACATGCTAACAAAAGCATTCGTATGTATCTAATCACTAACACATCTACTGTACTATCTACAAGTTCACACACATACAGAAAGTACAAGAGATGCATGAGTGCAGCATACAGCTAATATTCAAGATAATTGGGTCTTTTCAAAGGGATCCTGTACAGTATTTATACACACAGACGAGAGTACACACACTTACCTCTAATGTTTTGTGCAACATCATTGAAGCCATGCTCATCCAAGGTGTCAGCTATTCGTGCAGCAGTACTAACGTCTTTGGTGACAGTAACTTCTACCCATCTCCATTCCCACCTCTGTACATCAGAAGCAACCTTTTCAGCTTCCTCTCTTGTCACCAGCTGTTCTTTATGATAAACATCCACAAGAACTGGAAACAATGTCATCAAATGATACTGTAACCAAGTAGAGTATCAAATCACTTCATATGTACATGGAGAGGATAGAAAGACTTTGGAATACCAACAATCACATGTCATAGTGCATCAAATTAAAATGTCATGAATTGCGAATACACGGCAATTGTTAATTTAATAACTGGAAAATGTATACTTTGAACACAATTATATGGCACACACTCACACACATACAACAACATACAATTATGCATGTACCCCGATGCGTGGGCGTTTTCAATCAACTACAAAAGTGCCGACAGGAGTACATTCGCGATGTACTGGGGTACATTTGTGAGGTACCCCAGTTTATGTAAGTGGCATTATTTAATCTAACAAGCTTCGGATAGCTATTGAGTGAACAAGGAAGCTCGCCAAACCCACGAGCCTCGGAATATTTCAGCCTTAGAATATCTACCAAATGAACAAATGAAATAGGGAACTCGACTAAACAATGAGCCTTGGAGCATTCAATTTACCAAACAAATGACGATTGCTGCAGTGTTTTTGGGCCTTCTTGCTGCTCTTTGTTGAAAACCTCAATCGATACCAGCCCGAATAAATGAATGGGTGTTGAATATAATGCAAGTGCTCAGGCTGTGCCCTCGGCCAAACTATTCCTTACACTTAGTACATCCGCACAGTACACACTGAAAGCGGGGTATAACTACTACGTTTACTTCTATGTATCTCTGAGGATACTACTGTAACAGCATATCCAGTATACCACGAAGGTACTGTATATACCATTAAAGGCAGACAATTTGTAAGAGATATATCAGCGAGAAATGATTACAAATTATACAACCAATGATTGAAACATCTTGAAACTATGTTAAATAACATAATATGTATGTTACGAGTAAATGTGACTAACACTGTCACACAGGTACATACGTATGTACACTTGCATTATACTTAGATGAACAATTACATGCTAACAAAAGCATTCGTATGTATCTAATCACTAACAGATGTACTGTACTATCTATAAGTTCACACACATACAGAGAGTACAAGAGATGTATGAGTGCAGCAGACAGCTAATATTCAAGATAATTGTGTCTTTCCAAAAGGATCCTGCATGTACAGCATTTATACACACATGCAAAAGTACACACACATACCTCTAATGTGCAGTGCAACATCATTGAAGCCATACTTATCCAAGATGTCACCTATTCTTGCAGCGGTAACAACATCTTTGGTGACAGCAACTTCTACCCACATCCTATCCCACCTCTGTACATCAGAAGCAGCCTTTTCAGCTTCTTCTTTTGTCACTAGGTGTTCCTTATGATAAACATCCACAAGAACTGGAAACAATGTCATCAAATGATACTGTAACCAAGTAGAGAATCAAATCACTTCATATGTACATGGAGAGGATAGACAGACTTTGGAATACCAACAATCACACACATGTCATAGTGCATCAAATTAAAATGTCATGAATTGCGAATACACGGCAATTGTTAATTAATTAACTGGAAAATGTATACTTTGTACACAATTAAATGGCACACACTCACACACATGCAACATACAATTATGCATGTACCCCGATGCGTGGGCGTTTTCAATCAACTACAAAAGTGCCGACAGGAGTACATTCACAATGCACTGGGGTACATTTGTGATGTACCCCAGTTTTTGTAAGTGGCATTATTTAATCTAACAAGCTGCGGATAGTTACTGAGCGAACGAGCAAACTCGGTGAACCCACGAGCCTCGGAATATTTTCTGAACAAACAAGGGAAACTTGCTAAACCCACGAGCCTTATAGAATACCTACTAAATGAATGAGGAAAATTGCCAAACCCAAGAGCCTTGGAATATCTACCAAACGAACAACCGAAACAGGAAACTTGCCGAAACAACGAGCATCGAAGTATAAAATTTACGGAATGAACAGTGATTGCTGCAGTGTTATTAGGCCTTCTTGCTGCTCTTCGTTGAAAACCTCAATTGACACCAGCCCAAGTAAATGAATGTGCCTACGGGGTACATACTAGTTATACTCCGCTTTCGGTGTGTACTGTGCGGATGCCATAAGTGTTAGGAATAGTGTTAGAATAGATAAGCCGAGGGCACAGCCCTCGGCTTATCTATTCTTAACACTTAGTACATCCGCACAGTACACACCGAAAGTGGGGTATAACTACTATATGTACACACAAGTACACATGCAGATGTACACATATTCATACAATACCATAGTGAAATATACATACATACATACACACAGAAAATAACTAATATATACACATGTACTACATATAATATGCCAAAAAGGACTTTAAATTTACATGCACAATGAATTTTCATGTAATTTACTACAATGATCGATGTACACACACATACAGAGAGTGCAAGAGATGCATGAATGCAGCATACAGCTAATATTCAAGATAATTGTGCCTTTTCAAAGGGATCCTGTACAGAATTCATACACACAGACGAGAGAATACACACTTACCTCTAATGTGTTCTGCATCATCATTCAAGCCATACTTATCCAAAATGTCAGCTATTCTTGTAGTCGTTACACTATCTTTGGTGACGGCCAATTTTCCCCACCTCTCTTCCCACCTCCACCGTACATCAGAAGCAGCCTTTTCAGCTTCCTCTTTTGTCACGAGCTGTTCCTTATGATAAATATCCACAACAACTGGAAACAATGTCATCAAATGATACTGTAACCAAGTAGAGTATCAAATCACTTCATATGTACATGGAGAGGATAGACAGACTTTGGAATACCAACAATCACACACATGTCATAGTGCATCAAATTAAAATGTCATGAATTGTGAATACACGGCAATTGTTAATTTAATAACTGGAAAATGTATACTTTGAACACAATTATATGGCACACACTCACACACATACAACATACAATTATGCATGTACGTACATGCACCACACACATACACCTGTATGTACAAATATCATATTATACACACAGTCTCATGAACAGATACATAGCAAACACAAACATATGTATACATGCAAAAGTATACGTACATACATATGTGTATGTGCATACAAGTGCATATGCATATGTACACATATACATACAATACCATAATGAAATATACATACACAGAGACAAGCAACTTGTATATATACATGTACTACATATAATAATATGCCTAAAAGGCCTTTAAATAGGAATTTACATGCACAATGAATTTACAATTCACTACAATGATCGATGTACACACACATACAGAGAGTATAAGAGATGCATGAATGCAGCATACAGCTAATATTCAAGATAATTGTGCCTTTTCAAAGGGATCCTGTACAGTATTCATACACACAGACGAAAGTACACACACTCACCTCTAATGTATTGTGCAACATTATTGAAGCCATACTTATCCAAGATGTCACCTATTCTTGCAGCGGTAACAACATCTTTGGTGACAGCAATTTTTTTCCATTCCTCCGTCCATACATCAGAAGCAGCCTTTACAGCTTCCTCTTTTGTCACTAGCTGTTCCTTATGATAAACATCCACAAGAACTGGAAACAATGTCATCAAATGATACTGTAACCAAGTAGAGTATCAAATCACTTCATATGTACATGGAGAGGATAGACAGACTTTGGAATACCACATAAAATACAATACAATAGACACAGTATCACATACAACATAAAATTATGCATGTAAATGGACCACACACACATATATTATACGTACTTGTACATATGTGCAAATATCATATACACACAGTCTCAAGTACAAATACAAAGTACACACAAACATATATATTCATGCAAAAGTATACGTACATACGTATACATGTACACATATAAATACATTACCACAGCGAAATATACATACAGTGAATACTGGTTAATCTGCTGTAATTCATTATCAAACAATATGGTGGATTAATGAGTTTGGAGGATTAACTGGATATTCATTAGTACTTGTACATTATATTGGTACTGGGGAATTATGGCAGATTCAAGTTTAGGCGGATAATTCAAGGCAAGTGGCGGATTAACGAGAATTCACTGTACATACGTAAATACATATGTGCATACACACAAACAAGGAACTTGTATACATGTACTACAGTAATATGTCAAAAAATACCTTTAAATAGGAATTTACAAGCACAATGAAATTACATGTACGTAATTTACTATAATGTTCGATGTACACACACATACAGAGAGTACAAGAAATACATGAATGCAGTATACAGCTAATATTCAAGATAATTGTGTCTTTCCAAAAGGATCCTATACAGCATTTATACACACAGACGAGAGTACACACACTTACCTCTAATGCCTTCTGCAACATCATTGAAGCCACACTTATCCAAGATGTCACCTATTTTTGCAGCGGTAACAACATCTTTGGTGACAGCAACTTCTACCCACCTCCACCCCCATACATCAGAAGCAGCCTTTTCAGCTTCCTCTTTTGTCACGAGCTGTTCCTTATGATAAACATCCACAAGAACTGGAAACAATGTCATCAAATGATACTGTAACCAAGCAGAGTATCAAATCACTTCATATGTACATGGAGAGGATAGACAGACTTTGGAATATTAACACTCACACACGTCATAGTGCATCAAATTAAAATACCAAATCTCCTGAATGGTATGGGCAATGTCACACACACACACACACACACACACACACACACACACACACACACACACACACACACACACACACACACACACACACACACACACACACATTGTCAAACACACAAAACACACACAGACACACACATTGTCAAACACACAACACAAACAGCGAAATCACCACAGCAGTATAGATACCGTATTATTTGTACGTATCTACCATTACAGGCAGAGGTTTTGTTAGAAATATACCAGAGAGAAATGAGCAAGAGTTATAAAAATAAATTCCATCAGTAAACTACATTAACAAACATAATATGTATATATTCCGAGAAAATCTACCTAACACTGTCACACATACTCACATACTCATACTCATACAAATAAGTACATTTGCACCACATACACAAGTCATAGTAGCTCAAATGAACAATTACATAGCTATAACCAAGATAGGCATTCGTATCACTAACACATGTACTGTACAAGTACACATGCACAGAGTGAGAGTACAAGAGATGCATGAATGCAGCATCCAGATACAATTCAAGGTAATTGTGCCTTTTCAAAGGGACCCTGTACAGTATACATACACACAGACGAGAGTACACACACTTACCTCTGATGTGTCGTGCATCATCATTGAGGCCATACCTATCCAAGATGTCACCTATTCTCGTAACTGTTGCCTCATCCTTGGTGACAGCAACTGCTGCCCACCTCCGTACATCAGAAGCAACCTTTTCAGCTTCCTCTTTTGTCACTAGCTGTTCCTTATGATAAACATCCATAAGAACTGGAAACAATGTCATCAATGACACACAAACACACAAAGACACACACACACACACACACACACACACACACACACACACACACACACACACATACAAGGTTATAATACGAACACATGCAAACTCCAATACACACTACATGTCATAGGAGTGAATTTGAGGGATTACCACGATGACTTGTTGATGGTCGTTCTATAAGAAAAAAATGGCACTATTCATATAATACATTCATATGCCATCCAATACCAGTATCTCATGTATTTTGATAACACTGCCCTAGATTAATAAGCACAGATATAATACCATATATCTGGAAATACTGGTGGTGATTTAAATTTGGCAATTTGATTGGCGGTCATGGACATAACTGCCAAATTAATATTCGTCAAACAACACTTGTGTTTTAACACTCATTCAGGCAAACCCCCAAATTCAAATTTAGCCAATAATTGGGCCAGATTTCGGGCAAATCGCCAAATTTTATGACCGCCAATATTTCCAGATATACGGTAGTCAACAAATATGGTATACTCATAGCTGCCATACACACATATCCACACACACTACATATGCACACACACACACACACATATATAATAAAATCATCACTGCAGTGTATACTGTATTACTTGTACGTATCTTTGAGGACACTACTGTAACAGCATATCCAGTATACCACGAAGGTACTGTATATGCCATTACAGGCAGAATTTTTGGGAGAGATATACCAGAATAATGTTAGTACCAATTATACATGCAATGCCTCCAATATCGTAAACCTACATTAACAAACATACTATGTATGTTTCAGGTAAATTTTACTGACACTGTCACACACATAATATGCACACAAATATGTATGTCACTTGCACTATAAAGCCATAATGGCTAAAATTAACAATTATATGCTAAACAGAGCATTCCCATATCATGTACGTATCTAATCATCGACACATGTACTGTACTATAGATAAATACACACATACAGAGAGTACAAGAGATGCATGAATGCAGCATACAGCTAATATTCAAGATAACTGTGTCTTTCCAAAGGGATCCTGTACGATATTTATACACACAGATAAGAGTACACACATACCTCTAATTTGTTGTGCAACATTATGGAAGCCATACTTATCCAAGATGTCAGCCATTCTTGTAGCGGTAACAAACGTTTTGGTGACAGCAACTTCTGCCCACTTCCAACCATCAGAAGCAGCCTTTTCAGCTTCCTCCTTTGTCACTAGGTGTTCCTTATGATAAACATCCACAAGAACTGGAAACAATGTCATCAAATGATACTGTAACCAAGTAGAGTATCAAATCACTTCATATGTACATAGAGAGAATAGGCAGACTTTGGAATACCAACAATCACACACGTCATAGTGCATCAAATTAAAATCTCCTGAATGGTATATATAGGCATTGTAGAGTATGAATGACTAGAAATATAATTGCAGCAATTGACCATAAGTATGTACCACGGGTATTTACATTAAACACACACACACACACACACACACACACACACACACACACACACACACACACACACACATGTAGGTATAATATACAAAACACTAACACACAAAATAATAACCTACAACCAAGCAGACATACTGCAGTACACAATCATACACACATGCACTGTACAATATTTATGTATCCACACATACACATGCTATTTGAAGCACATATTCACTACCACATTCACTTTATACTAATGATTCATGTACACACATACAGAGAGTACAAGATGCATGAATTCAGCATGATTCAAGACGGTCGTCTTTCCAAAGGAATCCTGTACAGTATATACACACAGACAACAGTACACATACTTACCTCTAATGTGTCGTGCAACATCATTGAAGCCATATTTATCCAAGATGTCAGCCATTCTTGTAGTAGTACTAACATGTTTGGTGACAGCAACGTTTCCCCACCTCCATTGCCACCTCCATTCATCAGAAGCAACATTTTTAGCTTCCTCTTTTGTCACGAGCTGTTCCTTATGATAAACATCCACAAGAACTGGAAACAATGTCATCAAATGATACTGTAACCAAGTAGAGTATCAAATCACTTCATATGTACATGGAGAGGATAGACAGACTTTGGAATACCAACACTCACACACATGTTATAGTGCATCAATTTACAATACAAAATCTCCTGAATGGTATGGGCATTGTTGAGTATAAAGGACTAGAAATGTAATCATAGAAATATATATGTAATGTGCCTTTACTTTCAAACATACATGCACACACATGCACGTATACACACACGCACACACGCACACACACACACACACACACACACACACACACACACACACACATACACACACATCAACAGTCTAAACATTAACACACAAACTAATAACCTATTACAGTGAATTCTTGTTAATCCGCCGCAATTGGTTCAGGCGAAATTTTGGCGGATTAATGATATGGCGGAATATACTGATCTTTTTCGAGATGTCTCCTACCATTTGTCGTGCAATTTGTATGTTCCGCATCTTGGAGAAACGGTCTGTGAGTATTTTTTTAAGTTGTCGTCGGATTTCTCTTTCTGCATTTGGAAATCTACTTCTTCTACTTCATTGTCAAGTCAGTTTTAGAACACTTTGCTGCTATTTTGCTCTACACTAAAGCAACTTCTTAAAAATCGGCAGATTATCTGGAACTGAAGTCCATACAAAAGTGCAAATTGGTACACAGAAGAATGGCGGATGGCGGAATTGCGAGATGGCGGATTACGTATATAGCGTAGACATACAAGTGTATTTGTTTTAAAATAATATGGCAGATAAAGTGGTTTGGCGGATTAAACCGGTGGCGGATTAATGAAAATTCACTGTATAATTATAACTAACACAGACATACTGTAGTACACAATTACTCACACAAGCACTGTATGATAATTAAGTACTAATCAATACCAACTTATAAATACACAAGCTACGTATGTGAAGTACATGATCACCAACACAAGTACTTCACTAAAATGATTGATGCACGCACACATACAGAGAGTATAGGAGATGCATGAATACAGCATACAGCTAATATTCAAGATAATTGTGCCTTTCCAAAGGAATCCTGTTCAGTATTTATACACACAGACCAGAGTACACACACTTACCTCTAATGTGTCGTGCAACATCATTGAAGCCATACTTATCCAAGATGTCAGCTATTCTTGTGGCAGAGCTAACATCTTTGATGGCAGCAACTTTTCCCCACTTCCATTTCCACCCCCGATCATCAGAAGGAGCCTTTTCAGCTTCCTCTTTTGTCACTAGGTGTTCCTTATGATAAACATCCACAAGAACTGGAAACAATGTCATCAAATGATACTGTAACCAAGTAGAGTATCAAATCACTTCATATGTACATGGAGAGGATAGATAGACTTTGGAATATCAACAATCACACACATGTCATAGTGCATCAATTTGAAATATTCTGAATTGCATGCACAGCAATTGTTAAACATAAATATCTAGATAATGTATAGGTGGTACACAATTATATGGCACACACTATAACATTTATACAACATATATACATACACACAGTCCAATGAATGAATACATAGTACAAACAAGCATATGCATAAATGCAAATCTAAAGTAAACATAATATATAAACTATGTTACATGGAAGTAGTTGGAAGTCATCTATTGGATCGATCACATTCGTTTCTGTTTCTTATTAGCAGGACACACCAAGTTTAGTTCAGTTATATTATGTATATATGTATGTATGTACACACAAGTGTACATACATAATATTTACATATATATATATGCAGTACCACAGCAAAATATTATACATGCGTACATGCACACAGATAAGAACTTGCATACATGTAATACATGATTCGTGAAAAATGCCTCTGAATACGAATTCACATACATAATATTATTATCTGTGTCAAATCAAATGGGAAAAGTATAACTACAGTGAAGTTTAGAAAATTGAGGGAAAAAGGGTTGGTATCAACAAGGCAAGTAGACTATCCAAATTCTTATTCAGATAATAATAATAAAAGTGAATTTGCACAAGTAAACTTGGAGGATAGAATATCACCATGGCATATAACATGGTACTAGATTAACAACAATTGACATAATTAACGCAGTATAATGCCATCAACAAATAATTCCATGAAAAAGTGAATTTTTGCAAAGAAACTTGGCGGATGAAATACAGTGAATTCTCGTTAATCCACCACCGCTTTATCCGTGAAACCATTTAATTTGGCACAATTTCCCAGTAACAATATAATGTACAAGTACCAATGAATATCCAGTTAGTCTGTCAAACTCATCGATCCACCATATTCTTTGAAAACAAATGAGTGGCTTATCGAGAATTCACCGTATCACCATGGCATAAACCATGGTATTGGATTAACAACAATGTCCAAAGTGATTGCAGTATACAATGTTATTAAGTATACAAATAAACAAACATACAATTATATTTACTACCATTTCATGGAAAACTGTACAAATTTGAAGTAGCTAGATTATGCACAGATCATACACAGACACACCTTTGATTTGCTTCATATCATCTCTGCTCAATAGTTGATATTGCTCGAAAATCTCACAGAATTTCAAACTTTCACTAATACCTTTAGCTAGAATTATTCGAGCCACCACTTCGTGTTTACCATAATAACGAATACCTCCAATTCTTCCACATTCTGTCTCAGTAATGAGACCTTTTTGATGAAGAATTTCAAGTCCTGAATGAACAGAGGACATACAGATCAGTATAACTAGAAATGGAGAATTAGAAGATTCATACGTGAGTGCGAGTGTGTAATGGATGGGGAAGCCACATCATTAGCTATTCAAATGAAGGAACAAGATGCGATACAAGACAGAAGATAATTCCAAGCCAAAGAGCTTTGGACACCAGCTAGGGTTAACAGTTGGACTGAGTGGAACGACATATCTGAATTGAGCGTGTGCGTAAACCTTCGTGAAACCGTCCGGAGGTGTACGATAAGATACCACTGCACTTCGAGGGCTACCATGACGTCATTGAATCAGTCTATTACTAGCTTGGCCCAATGGGATTCACTACGTAAATCCGGATAGTAATAGAAAGTTCTCTATACGTACAAGAGATATATATACGCACCTTGACGTTCCTTCGAGCTCAAATGTCCGAAAGCGTCTGGAGAAACACACGAACATTTTCCACATGTCGATGACTTTAACGCCATTTTAATCAACCACGCCTCATAATGGGTATTCCCCCTTCATCAAACCTGCAAGAACGTCCAGAACCTCGCTACGGATTAACGCGTGCACGAGATGACGTCACACACTACATTATTCGTTTAAACGACATGCGTACTTTGATTATATACAAAGATGAAACCATCACTGAACTATTTAACAATCACTTCTGTCCTTTCCTCCGTTTCTAGCTACCTAAAGAAGACAGGAAGATTAGATTGTTGTTATCAAATACTATCACCCACTCACTCACGACCATCACATCCACCCACTTACTCACAACCATCACCTCCACCCACACACAAACATCACAACTGCACACTCACTCACAACCATCACACCCACCCACTCACAACCATCACACCCACCCACTCACAACCATCACACCCACCCACTCACAACCATCACATCCACGTACTCACTCACAACCATCACATCCACCCACACACTCACAACCATCACACCCACCCACTCACTCAGAAACATCACATCCACCCACTCACTCACAACCATATCACATCCACCCACACACTCACAACCAGCACACATTACACAATATATCTGTACACCATAGTCAAGGAGTGTACACACATAACAGGTACATACAGCACATGAGTACAGGTGTTGACTCTCTGAACACAGAATCTATGCAGACCACACACATGAGTTGTGTTTACCTCTTGAGCTTTGTTCAGCTGAGTAGCACTTCTGCTCATATCAATATCCGGGCTCAGTTCCTTGACCTCTTTGATGCCAACTACTTTTCTCCTGACCACAAACACATTAACAGCTAAATTACAGGAATAATAGCAAGTATTACATGTATAAATGTACTATACTATTATAGTACACTAGGAGGAGAGAACTAACATGTAAGCATCGTTAGTGTGTGTTCAGTGACAGTATTGTGTATGTGCCTGTGTGTGTACAGGGGTGCGTGTGTACGTGTGTGTGTGTTTGTTTGGTGTGTGTGTTTGCATGTTTCCGTGTACTTGTATGAGTATAATATGTGTGTGCATGTGCGTGTGTGTATGAGTGTACATGTGCATGTTTATCGGAGCCTGATAGTTAGGTCCTGCCTCAACACAAGTTAATTTTCCACCTGTCTATTGGAATCCCATGTCTAGTAAGGATGGCAACATATACTGTATATCATACGTATGTTGTGTGCATTGGTGCTAGGATCCAGTGCAAATTAAAGTGTTGAAGATGTACAGTACAGTACATGTGTCCGTGGATGTGATGTATAAATACAGCACACACAGACAAACACAATAACAACATTCAACCACTCCAAAGAACAATTAGTTGATTTAGCATGTACACATATTATAGTAAACACATTGACAAGTAAATAATTACACAGTTTTACATTATGTACACATCACATTCACTCATATACACCACATACACACCCATACACTCATGTACATACATGCATCCCCCCACACATACACACATACACAAACACACACACACGTCAGAACACATACAAAATATTCTAAACATGTCATACATAAAATTTAATACACAAGTGTACACACACACTCAATAACTAACTTTTGATTCTCTGTGCTTCATCATCCAATCCATGATCTTCAAGAATGTCCACAATTCTCACTGTCTCTTCACTTCTTTTGTGGACAACAACTTTACACCAGTTTCCAAGTGTCTCATTGATGCTCACACACTCCTCTTTGGTCAACAGTTGGAGGTGGGAAATAGCTATAGACAGAAAAAAGGATCAAATTCACCTAATTATAAGCCTATATGTACAGTACAGATACGCAATATGTATATAGTATGTACAATAATAACACTTATCCAATTTTTATATATGTAATCTCGCAAACAATGTAGCAATAATTCAATCCAATCAATCCAACTCTACTGATCACATACCATTACTAACTTCACACACACTGGTATACAAAAAGGTACAGCAATATATAAGCAGCATGCACAGAGTCTAGAAGGTTCTACAACAGGAAGTTAGAAATCAATACACTTAATAATAAGTATTCACTTAAATAACAAGGGTCATGAACCTAAAGGTGATATTCTAGACAACACAATGAACTGAAGGTAATATTCTAGACTACACATTACATATACATACATACATAGATATTATAATATTGGTAATATTCATGGTACTGTATGTATTTATATAACCATAATTTTGGTTGGATACACATGTTGTATTTGTATGTACATACATCAGTTGTGACTGCATGCAAACATTTGCATGAGGTCTGCACCACCCCCAGTTAAGGGTACAGTGGAACCTGTATAATGCGGACACTTGGGGACCGGCAAGAAGTGTCCTGATTATAAAGGTGTCCTGATTTCCCAGGGTTGCCTATCATGTCGCTAGACTTTGGAGTTTACTTCAATTACTCAACACAACAGCAAATAACATACTGATATGCATGTTATATATGATAGGAAAAGTATGGTTTCAAAAGTAATCAGTGATTAGGGACCGTTTAGGTTGATGGTGGAGCTTGATATGGTCTAGAAGTCCCGTGCGTATAATATAATACTGTTCAAGTTAAAAATATCTCGTGGGGTTGCCTGTTGAAGTTATTAATTTTACGCTTGTCCGATATAATATGTATTCCCAAGCGTAACCGCAACAATGAATTTATATTGTAATTTAAATTATATTGCGCGAGAAAAGATGGTCGATTTCGAAACGCTGAGGATTGAAAATTGGGCTAGAATTCGAGCGCAACGGCTTTGCCAAATGTAATAATTTCAGCGAAGGTTCTTTTGAACCTAATGAAGACACCCAAGTAATTCGAGTGTGGGGAAGGCAGTTTTTAACTCGAATTACTTGTTTTCACGATCCTGAGAAGTAGCTAGCTATCTGAAAAGATTGAGAGAAGCTCTCGATAGAATTGAACAATAACCAAGCTTTGTATTTGACAGATATGTTGTTTTTTGCTTAACAATGGATTCTTGCCAGTTTTAAGAATTATATTATTTAGCACTGTCCGGAATATGCAGGTAATTGTACGAACTAATGATGTAACGGGACCGCAAATGGCTGTCCTGATTACGGAATACAGAGGTGTCCGGATTTTTCAGGTGCCTAAATACCAGTTTTAAATGGAGATAGGTTCGGGACAATAGTTTAATGTCCGTTATATGCAGGTGTCCGCTTTTTCGAGAGTCCGGATTAACAGGTTCCACTGTACATGGAAAAGTGAGCTTTATAGTAGTATGTTGCATGTTACATGTTGTGAGGGAGATCAAAGTGCAAAGTTCAAAGTGCACGGCTATCTGTATCTGCATTTTCCTCAATTTCCTTCCTTATTATCATTGGTTAATTAATTGCCTAGCAACTCATTGATCAGCTATAATGACAATTAATGCTATGTTAAAGTTAGTAGGCAATTATATTATTTTATAGGGGACATACCACATAATAACTAAAGTGCTTCTGGTAGGGCTCTTGACAGAGTTGAGAATTGACCCAAAGTACGTGTCTGTATATCTGCTACCGCCCTACCAGAGGTACTTCAGCTATTGAATATGGACACTGGGGAGGTTGTGGTGACTGGTGATATAACAGCTCTTGCTGGTCACCACAGGGTCTGTACACCTCCAGAGGTGTGTAGGAACATCAGTATTTGTGTTAGTACATTGTGTTATATGTAACATGGTGAGGCATGCAGAGTATGTAGAACTGATGTTCTGGGTTAGATACTAATACAGCAACTTGTACTGAACACATACCTCTCATTCTCTGTGCTATCCCACACAATCCACAGCCGTCAATCAGGTCAATCATTCTCAACACTTCATCCTTGTGCTTATCCACAGCAAGTGAGAAGGCATACAAGCGTCTCTCTCTGGAAAGTTTGCCAAATCTCCTACATTCGTCCTCTGTTATCAAATCTTCATCATGATGCAGTCTTTTCAATGCTGACATTGAAAACAATCTTACAGAATCACAACCAGTACTGATGGTGAGTACATTGTGATACACAATGTTCATATTATTGTACATATAAACTGAAATACATCACAGTATCTCCCTCTGATAATGTTACTATAGACCTCATGGTGACCAGGAATGGAATTTAAGTAGCTTGTCACCGCAGCCTCCAAGGAGCCCCCTTACATTCGTACTATAACATGTAACATTGGATCATTCCACAATATAATGTACTATTTTGCATATAAATTCATGTACTCTCGTGTCATATTTTAGTGTGAATGTAATGTTTCATTCAGGACAACCCATCGGAAGTGGTGAAGTTGTTACATAGCTCGCACTATTACAATACTGTGGTCCTTGGATTGCCTGCATAAAGTGGGACTGATGAGAACATGCAGGGAGAGATTAGAAGCTATCTCATCCGACCTACACGGTACAGTCAGGCTCACTTGGACAATACTATCTCACTCAGTTTCCCGTTAACACGGTGGCCTACAGGAAGATTGTACCATTGTACTCGCTACATTCACACTAACACCTATCATTTAGCGGATATCATCGATCTTGAGTTATAAGTTTTAATGTGAAGGGAACGTCGCGCCGAACAGGGCGTCGATCCCCATCAACAAGCTCACGCTTCGATCTGGATACAGTCTTCTAATCAACACATGGTATTGTCATTATTTCCACCTAATACTGTATAACGAATCATAATAATAGCTATCACTCTTTCATCACTTCTCTATAACCTATCGTGTTACAGCGCTATAATTCAAGAATATCATAGAAGAATAACCTACACGTACATGTACGTGGCTTGGCAGGTATATTATACGTAGACAGACACGTACCTGTTCGCTCCGCTTCGTCCAAATCGGAGAAAAGTACAGAATTTGGAGAGAAACAGGAACAAAATGGGCTAGAAGGCGCCATAATGATATTATTATTATAATTTCAATAGAAATAATACGACAGAGTACTGTAGTAATATTACATAACTTATACGTATTATAATAATACTATTTACACTATTTTATATAATATTATAGTATATACACATCATATCGCAATATAATCAAAATAATGAATAACACTAACTATAGAGTCACGACAGTAACCTATTATACTGAGATACACACACACGTACACATACAGTTTTTTAGTAACCCATACTCAAAGTATATCTGTGATTGTAATTGGTAATTGAAAAAAGGTTTGGATGAGTTACAATTGTCAATGATGGAATCCAACCTGAAGACTATTATTATGAATACTAATAAACAAGAGTGTTCTGTGAAGTTTGGATGAATTATAATTGATGGAATCCAACCTGAAGACTATAATATTATTATTATATATGAATACTAATAATATCATTGGCAATTATATATATTAATCAGTATATTCTGTGTATTTAGAATTTAGAATTTATGCATGGAATAATATATTATAATTATTTCATGCGTATAATAATATTATAACAGTTACTATATTATATAATATAAATCTTAAGATAATCACACAATATATATAAATATATATATACTATAAATTGTATATACTATATATATATATAATATTATTATATATATCAAGTAGAATAAATTTTTTTGATTATTATTATTATTATAACTATTATATAATAATATTATATATGTACTAAAGTATTGCGTGTTAAAATTATTATGAATTTTGTATGTACCTATGCTACAATATGATATAATACACAGATTCCAATGCATGTACTTTAAATAATATTATTAAAAATAAAATTAATGTTCATTTTAGAATAATAGTACACAGATAATTTGAAAAGTCAATCTCTTCTTAGAATAAGCTAGGGATCGGAAGCAAACTAGCGAATTAAAACTAATGTCTACAAACTACATGTACAATGTAACATACAATAGTCCATAATGTCCTGTCAAGAAGGTGGAGGGCCGATGTGCTCACTCATTGCTCTACCAAGAGCGTTCATGTTGGGATAGCCTCTCTCCTGGATCATGATGTCACACAGTGATCGGATGATGGAAGGTGCTCCGTGTTGATGGAGATGTCTGAAGAGCTTCAGATTGGCATCATCATCAGTTGTTTGCTGGTTTACAATATGACGGTAGACAGATTCCGGTATGACACCTTGTGTCCTTAGCTTTTCTGCTATGTCCTTAGCAGCTAGGACTCCAAGGAATCTCTCTTTGTAACTGTCCATGAACTGCCCAGAATTAAACAATGCACCTACACAAGTGGTATAATAAACAGATTTTGGCATACTTTTGTAAAAACCAGAATACACTATTTTGAAATTTGCAAACCAAAATTAGGACATTTTTACTAATGCTGCTTTGAAGAGTTTGAATACTTAGTAATTATTATGTTAGTATCCCTACACAAGTACAGCTCATGTAGTATGGACATGTACAATAAATAATATTATATATGTACACATGTTTCAAAATACATGCATATACACATGGCTCATTTATGGACATACCATGTACAAGGGAACACATGCAGGCCGTATCATGTACAAGTATACATGATACACACACATGTAAATACACATGTACCCATCTAGTACATACATGATAATGTGTGATATACGGACGTACAAGAAGTACATGTATGATACCACTTACTGTACAGGGAGGGTGGTGGGGGATCGGGTGATGAGGGACCTGAAAACAGAGAGTGGAGATACAATGATAGCACTGGGTCTGATGTATACACAAGTACACTCCATGTAGTATAATAATATGAGTATACATACATGTACACCAAATATGCCAATATGTCATGTAAGAAATCATGTAATATCAGATGTGTAACATGTACAAATGTACATGATACACATCATGTGCTGTAGGTACGAATACAAGACATACATTGTAGTGTACAGCATATACACACTACCAGTCTGGTACATGATAATGTGTGATACAGGAAGTACATGTATGATACCACTCACTGTACAATGAGGGTGGTGGGGGGTTTGGTGATGAGATACCTGAAAACAGAGAGTGCAGATACAATGATAGCACTGGATCTGATGTATATACAAGTACACTTCATGTAGTATATGAGTATACATACGTTTACACCAAATATGGAATTATGTCATGTAAAAATCATTTACACATCACAGAGGTACATATATATGTAATACAGTATGTAATAGCAATGATAATATTAAACACAATTTATTGCATTTTATTACTGTGTAAAATATGGACATTTGGCATGTACAGTAGTACATAGCGTAATGGTTATACTATGGGATAGGACTGGTACTGATAGTTTAATATTAATAATAAATGATGACAAAATAATCAGATGATACAAACGCATGTAGTGAATTCTCGTTAATTTGTTACAATTTGTTTTCCAAAAATATGGTGGATTAACAAGTTTGGCAAATTATCTAGACATTCACTAGCACTGTATATCGTATTGGTATTGGTACATTGTGTCGGATTAAAACACTTGGTGAATAAAGCAGTGGTGGATTAAGTACATATGTATACGTGACAAAGAATTTACACTGCAATGCATACATACTTGCATGTCATATATAGGAGCCACATTCATCTACACATGGTGACCTACTTCTGCTATCACTTGGAGATGATGGATGCCGTGTCCTCTGATCACTATCTACAGTTACTGTATGAAGGAAGAGTTTGTTTGGTTTCAATTATGCAGAAAACACAACCAATATAATGAAGTACACAACAACATTGTTTCTTGAGATGTATACCACATAGGGTGATGTATAGTATGATATATAGATATATATATATATATATATTATAGTGAATTCTCATTAATAAACCGTCACTGTTTTATCCATCAAATTATTTCATTTGCCACAATTTCTCAGTACCCATGCAATGTACAAATACCAATGAATATCCAGCTAGCTTGTCAAACTCGTTAATCCACCATATTCTTTGAGAGCAAATAGTGGCAGATTACCGAGTATTCACTGTACCCTGGAAGGAGAGTTTTACTTCATTTCATAAGACTCCACCGCACATGGTGAGAAAAGCTAACATACTAAGAATTCTTATTAATCAGCCATCACTTCCTCCACCAAATTTATTTATCTGCCTTCGTTCTAGATCTGTGCATGCATTAAATTCCTTTCAGTATACAAAATATTATTTTTTTAAAATCTAAACTTATGTATTTGACAATTTTTCTCCGCAGAAGTGTGGTGGATTATTAAGTTATCACTGTACGCACACACACACACACACACACACTCACTACACTCAATGTAGAGTACAAAATTACCGCTGATTCGTTCCTTAACACAGGCTGAGAACTGTAAGGGTCTGTCAGATCCTCGGATGGTAAAATTCACATACTTGGGAGTGGTCCGTTCACCTCTAATGATAGAGTTGGCTATGAAGAAGGTTAGCTTGGGCGGGTACTTCCCTCCCTTGACAGCACTTTCCAACTCTTTGGCTGTTGTAAAACCACATTGTTCATGAGAAACCTCAGTTTAATGCAGCTACAGCAATAACACCAACAGTAATACTGAAATGCCAACGTGCACTGCTTACACAAGTAAGCATTTGGTATGTATATAATGTATAATACATAGTTCATCACATAGTACGGTACATGGCACAAATTGTGTACGCATTGCTTCCAATTGCTGATTATCCGCGTTATTTGTCTGCATGTGTCTGAGGTAAAGTATGTGGACATATTTTCCGAAGATGATTCTCGTATATTATATGTACGTACGTACATACATATTAACACTACAAAAAGAGGTCGAGACGCTGATAGTACACGAGAACGAAAATCTACTACCTTCAGCAACAAACAGTGTACTACAGGATGTAGGAAATCTCCCTAATAATACTAGAGATACTGGAAATCAATCCAGAATTTATGATATTGCACATTATCATTAATTGAGCAATGTCAGGATGCAGATCACCCTGAATTTTACTGGCAGGTTAACTCAGGCCCTCTTCAGATGAAGAAAAAAATCTTCTAATGGCCAAGGAGTTAAATGCATTTTGAGTCTGTCATGTACCGTACATACATACATGACAGGTAATACCATATATGAACATATTGCTTAGAACAAGTTGGGTTAACTGAAGGCAACATACTGTCACACTGGTACACCATTGGAAAGGGGCACAAGTCATAGCATGACCATCCCGATATCAGCAGGATGTAGCAGGTAATTCCATGGAATGCACAAAGCTGTACTGCTTATATCGGGCTAGTGAACTCCAATATACGTAGCTACACAGTTTAAAGCATACTACTTATAACTGATATGCAATGTACAATGTACATATGTATACAATATAAAGAAGACTACATACATGCAGTACATAATATTTACATGCACATATACATACTACATGGATTTTTACATATGTACAATGTTATGTGACAGTGGATTAACCTCTGGACAGCCAGTGATAGCCACAGCCCAGCCATTTCCCTCAGTTTCCTCCACCTCACCAACCAGCTTGCCCGAGGGAGGATCTGAGGGAGGATCTGAGGGAGGGTTCTCAAATTTAAAATCCTGGTCCGCTTTGAATACAGCTTTTATATGGATGGCTTTGACAATCTGTTTTAATTGGAGACAAAGTTTAACCATGACAACATGATGTGAGCTGACTACTGAATAATCTTTGCTATACTGGAACAGCACATACTGTGCACCATCAAAGGTGTGATGTTATAGATTAATCTTAATAACTCCATTACAACCATAATGAGATTACTTACAATACATACCTACTATGTCACAATACATGTACGTACATACAAACATACTTAGCAAACACAAAATATTGTATAGTATGTGTACAGTACATGTGTATTACTGGTTACACACAATTAAATGCCAATAATGCAATTTACAAAATCAGAAGAAGGCAGTGCTAGACACACAAGACTATCATGCCATCTATGAGGTGTACTAAGAGTCAGTTGAAGTTCTTCAATATGCTGACTGATTTCTAGAAAGGTTATAAAGTAAATTGCACTCTGAAATACACATGATGTGGTGAAACTTCCCAAATTTGAATCAATATACGTATTACACATATGATATATGTACAAAATATCTCACCTTGCTCCAAGTCGGACTGGAATATGTTACATAGATCCTATGAGTGGTTTCATCGGCATTAATGTTCACCATCAGATGTGTGGCTTGGTATAAGCTCTTTGCACCTTCCTTACAAACAGCTGCGTAGAGGCTGGAGTGCCCATCGATGGACACATCATAAACTCTGCTTTCATGGAACTCTCCTCCATCAACCAGCTGGAATGTGTACTGGGTATCCCATAGTCCCGGTGTGTGAGGAGCTACTGCAAAGCTGAGACCATCTGGTGGAGGTTCTTCTGGTACAACATCTCCTCTGTACCAAGTGGGGAGGGAGAGATATAAATATATGTTACATTGATTCAGACCTCATTCATGATCACTCCCACACATACACGCTGTGTGTACATGCCTAATATACAGTTTAATACAGCTAAAAGTGCAACAGTCATACGCCAGGGCATGTACACAGTGCAGTCGTTAACAAATAAATTAATTAAATTATTAGAATACATTACTACTAACAAAAAGTTGCTAGTCTGTCAAAGTCTATCAACAAGATATGCATGGATATTAAACTCAATGTCATGAAAGGGAGAGACTAAAGTACGAGACCAAAAGTTACTCTGGACTTCTTCAATCACATTCAGTTTCCCCACATACTACGGAATTTAATGTATCAGTTATGAAAACCAGCAACTGTAAATTGTAAACTATTTTGCATCTGTGTGTGTGTGTGTGTGTGTGTGTGTGTGTGTGTGTGTGTGTGTGTATGTGTATATCTACAGTACATGTATGTACGTGTGTGTACGTGTGCTCATGTACACTCATGTGTGCATGTGCTTGTGTTTGTGTGTTAATAGTGTACTCATGTTTGTACGTGTACAAAAGTAATAATGCAAATATTGTCCAGATTTGTTTGCAGATCGGGCACACAAACTTACTATTTCTTCCTTAGATGTGGTATCCAATTCACTGGTAACATTCTAAAATGAATTTGAATGCAATTACCAATATTAAATAGCTATTTGACTTAAAAACAAACAAATACAGTGGAACCTCTATTGAAGGACTCTCCCAATAAAGGACACCATAGAAATTACCTACAATTACTTACACTGTAAGGCTCCAAAAATAGATTTTCCTATGGTGCTAATACTTTTTTACCTCTGAAGAGTGGACATCCTCTCTACAGTGGGCAAATTACTGGTCCCAATGTTTCCTTCATAGAGAGGTTCCACTGTACTATAATTGGCCAGTAATTAGGTCCAATTTAATAGTATATATACTCAGTGTCCGTACATAGTGTCTGTACATAGTGTCCTGTACATAATGTCCTGTACATAGCATCCTGTACATAGTGTTTGTAATAGTGTCCTGTACATAGTGTATGTATATAGTGTCTGTACACAGTGTCCGTACAAAGTGTTTGTACGTACATTCTGTACACAGTGTCTGTACATAGTGTCCTGTACATAATGTCCAATATCTAGTGTCTATACATAGTGTCTGTACATAGTGTCCTGTACATAGCGTCTGCCCAAGGTGTTTGTACATAGCGTCCTGTACATAGTGTCCTGTACACAGTGTCTGTACAAGTGTCCTGTACACAGTGTCTGTACATAGTGTCCAGTACACAGTGTCTGTACAGAGTGCCCTGTACATAGCGTCTGCACATACTGTATGTACATATTGTCCTGTACAGTGTCTGTACATAGTGTCCCGTAGGACCTGTACATAGTGTCCTGTACACAGTGTCTGTACATAGCGTCCTGTACAGTGTCCTGTACATAGTGTCTGTACATAGTGTCCTGTACATAGTGTCCTGTACATATTGTATGTACATAGTGTCCTGTACACAGTGTCTGTACATAGCGTCCTGTACAGTGTCCTGTACACAGTTTCTGTACATAGTGACCTGTACATAGTGTCTGTACACAGTGTCTGTACATAAACCTCACAGTTGCTTTCTCTTGTGACTTGGGTTCACTGGAGTCAATGTCAGGACTGGTCTTGCTGATTGAGGTGTCCAACTCACTGGTGTGGGACATAGTATACAGGCTATCTCTTGGTTCATTGTGTGCTGAGTATTCTAAAAAACACACGTGTTACAGAATTAGCAAGGTGAACATCAGCTCCAATAGGTACGCATATAACCATATTATGTAGATATCAAAACTACAAGTACATATTACATAGCACATACCAATGCCTCACAAGGGTATAGGGACACCAGGTATAATACATGCATACATACATTTCCATGTTTTAAGACATAAAACACTGTTTGAATATCCACATGCACACTAGCTCTAGTACACAATACATGTTAAAACTTTGTCCATTAGTGAAAGTGAAGTGTATGCTAGTCAGTACTGATCATACTCCAACAAGGCTTACTGTGTGAGAGTTTTGTAGGCCGAGGAGATTCTTTCTTAGATGTGGTATCCAATTCACTGGTAACCTTTTAAAATTAATTTGAGAGCAATTACCAATAAATAGCTGTTGGACTTGCAAACAAACAAATACTATGTAATTGGCCAGTATAATTAGGTCCAATTAAAATTTAATAGTGTCTGTACATAGTGTCTGTACATAGTGTCCTGTACATAGTGTCCTGTACATAGTGTCATGTACATAGTGTCTGTACATAGTGTCACGTACATAGTGCCCTGTACATAGTGTCCTGTACATAGTGTCTGTGCATAGTGTCCTGTACATAGTGTCATGTACATAGTGTCCTGTACATAGTGTTCTGTACATAGTGTCCTGTACATAGTGTCTGTACATAGTGTCCTGTACATAGTGTCTGTACACAGTATCTGTACATAAACCTCACAGTTACTTTCTCTTGTGACTTGGGTTCACTTGAGTCAATGTCAGGACTGGTCTTGCTGACTGAGGTTTCCAACTCACTGGTGTCTGAAGTAGCATACTGCTCACTGCTTTGTGTATGGGTACTAGTTGGTTCTAGTGATTGACTGTGTACTGAGAATTCAAAAATGCACACGTCACAGGCTCAGCAAATAAAACATCAAAGTATATGTATATGTACACACATAACCGTTGCTCCAATAGATACATACATCGCCATATTCATATGTAGATATCAAAACTACAAGTACATACCACAGACAAATGCCTCACAAGGTTATAGGAACACCAGGTATAATACATGCATACATTTCCATGTATTAAGATATAAAACACTATTTAAACATTAACATGCACACTAGCTCTAGTACACAATACATGTTAAAACTTTGTTCATTGGTGAAAGTGAAGTGTATGCTAGTCAGTGCTGATCATACTCGGACAAGGCTTACTGTGTGAGAGTTTTGTAAACCAAGGAGATTCGTTCTTAGATGTAGTATCCAATTCACTGGTAACCTTTTAAAATTAAATTGAAAGCAATTATTAATATATAGCTGTTGGACTTATAAACAAACAAATACTGTAATTGGCCAGTATAATTAGGTCCAATTAAAATTTAATAGTGTCTGTACATAGTGTCCTGTACGTAGTGTCTGTACATAGTGTCCTCTACATAGTGCCTGTAAATAGTGTTTTGTACATAGTGTCCTGCACATAGTGTCCTGTACATATTGTCCTGTACATAGTGTCTTTTACAGTGTCTGTACATAGTGTCTGTACATAGTTTCCCGTACACAGTGTCTGTACATAGTTTCCTGTACACAGTGTCTGTACATAGTTTCCTGTACACAGTGTCTGTACATAGTGTCTGTACATAGTTTCCTGTACACAGTGTCTGTACATAAACCTCACACTTGCTTTCTCTTGTGATTTGGGTTCACTTGAGCCAATGGTCTTGCTGGCTGAGGTGTCCAACTCACTGGTGTCTGAAGTATCACACTGATCACTGCTTTGTGTATGGGTACTAGTTGGTTCTAGTGATTGACTGTGTGCTGAGTATTCAAAAATGCACACGTGACAGGCTTAGCAAATAAAACATCAAAGTATATGTATAACATGTGTACGCCTAACTGTCGCTCCACTAGATACATACATCACCATATTATGTAGATATCAAAACTACGAGTACATATACACACAAATCCCTCACATGTTTATAGGAACACCGGGTATAATACATGCATACATACATTTTCATATATTAAGATATAAAACACTGTTTAAATATCCACATGCACACTCTAGTACACAATACATGTTAAAACTTTGTCCATTGGTGAAAGTGAAGTGTATGCTAGTCAGTACTGATCATACTCCAACAGGGCTTACTGTGTGAGAGTTTTGTAGGCCGGCGAAATCCAGTACCTGTTGCATGCCTCTCAAACCTTTCAGTTTTATAACCTCGTGTGGTCCTCCCTGAAACAATATATGGCTGTTTTGACACTAACAAGAAACAGTACTTTACAGTAGATTGATTACTTGGATTGTCAAAAAAACACAACAATTCTATGTGGTGTGTTACATGGGCAGATCAAAGTGTACAATGTGCAAATATACAGTTCTTTTCACACACTTTCCTTTGCTATTGCTAACTGGTAATTTTTGACATAATTTGTCAATTAATTGCCTAGCAACTCATTGCTCAGTTAAAATAACAAAGCTGTGTGAGGTTAGTACCCTATTATATTATTTTATACAGAACATATCACATAGTAACTAAATTCTGGTAGAGCTGTATGCAGATATCAAAACTAAGTATGACATATGTACGTAGCTACCCACAAAAAATAACACAAACAAAGTTAGTATACGTATGTTATATTATACGAACATCATGACATTGTGTATTATACACACACACACACACAAACACTGAAATTATCACAACAGTATAAACTTATAGTGTATATTTACTTGTACATATCTCTTAAGGCACTACTGTGAGAGCAAATCCAGTATACCATTACAGGCAGACGATTTGTAAGAGATATACTGGCAAGAAATGATAACAAATTACATAAGCAATGATTCAAACATCTTAAAACACTAACAAACATAATACGTAGGTTTGGAGCATATTTGACTAACACTGTCACACAGATATGTATGTACACTTACATTATAATGAGATGAACAGTTACATGCTAACAAAAGCATTCGTATGCATCTAATTACTAACACACGTACTGTAAGTACACACACACAGAGTGAGAGCACAAGAGATGCATGAAGTCAGCCTACAGCTAATATTTAAGATACTTGTGCCTTTCAAGGAATCCTGTATAGTATTTATACACACAGGCGAGAGTACATACAATTACCATTAATGCGTTGTGCAACATCATTGAAGCCATACTTATCCAAAATGTCTGCTATTCTGGTAGCCATTACACTATCTTTGGTGTGAGCAATTCTTTTCCACCTCGACCCCCATATACTAGAAGCAACCTCTTCAGCTTCCTCTTTTGTCACTAGCTGTTCCTTATGATAAATATCCACAAGAACTGGAAACAATGTCATCAAATGTATGCACACATAATATTATACATACATTACCATAGCAAATTATACATACATGAATGCACATAAAAAAGAACTTGTATATATACATGTATTACATATAATATGCCAAAAAAGCCTTTAAATAGGACTTTTAAGGGGGGTCCGGAGGCAGCCCCTATATTGTTTTCATTTCGACTTCCGGTATGTAACGCTAGTCCGATTATATATAATAATATTATATATATATATATATATATATATATATAATACATGTTCCTACGCGTAACCGCAACAATGAATTTATATCATAATTTATATTGCGCGAAATAAAGATGGCCGATTTCGAATGCCGACAATTAGAAATTGGGCTAGAATTCGTGCGCTGAAGCTTCGCCGAACGTAATAACCTCAGCGAAGGTTCTTCTAAACCTAAGAAAGATCTCCAAGTAATTCGAGTGCGAGGGCGGCAGCCCCACGAGTTTTTTAAACTCGAATTACTTGTTTGTGCACAGAGAATTTACATGTAATTTTACAATAATGATCGATGTACACACACATACAGAGAGTACAAGAGATGCATGAATGCAGCATACAGCTAATATTCAAGATAATTGTGCCTTTTCAATAGGGATCCTGTACAGTGTTTATACACACAGACGAGAGTATACACACCTCTAATGTGTTGTGTAACATCATTGAAGCCATAATTATCCAAGATATCACCTATTCTTGCAGCGGTAACAACATCTTTGGTGACAGTAACGTTTTCCCACCTCCATTTATTAGAAGCAATCTTTTCAGCTTCCTCTTTTGTCACTAGTTGTTCCTTATGATAAACATCCACAAGAGCTGGAAACAATGTCATCAAATGATACTGTAACCAAGTAGAGTATCAAATCACTTCATATGTACATGGAGAGGATAGACAGACTTTGGAATGCCAACAATCACACACATGTCATAGTGCATCAAATTAAAATGTCATGAATTGCGAATGCATGGAAATTGTTAATTGTACAACTATAACAAAATTTAATGTATACTTTGTACACAATTATATGGCACACAATCACACACATACAACATACAATTATGCATGTACATACACCACACATACACTTGTATGTACAAATATCATATTATTATACACATTGTCAAAGTCTCATGAACAAATACATAGCAAACACAAACAAATGTATACATGCACAAGTATATGTACATACATGTAATAGCTAAAGTACCTTTGGGTGGGCTGTAGCCGAATGCAGACACTTTTGTTTAATTGTTTATGAGAGTGAAGCCCGAGTTAACAAATATAAGTGTATGTCTCCCTAGTCTGAAGTAGCCTAGACCCTTCCGGCCTCCATTTTTATTACGGTGCGGAAAGGGCCTGGTACATTTCACAGGTGACGATGTTCAATACCCCTGGAACCTTGGGGGAGTGAATTATTTATGTGACACTTTGATATTCACCGCTTGTTGTTATAATCAATGACGACGAAGGCAGCTGCTCTAGTGGTTGTAACTAGAGATTTAGTCGGCGAAGTAGCGAATGATCACGGATACCAGTGCTTGATAGAAGAACTGTTTTCAGCCATTGAACATTTTGTCTCTGGAAATGTCCTTGTATCATTGTGGAATGGTTTTGGGAAGTCGCTTATTTATGGACTGTTAGTGTGCTCGATCGCCTTAGAGGATAAACAAAAGCAAAGTCGATTTCGTCGATTTGTAAAGCCATTAGCCTCTCATGATTGACCAGAAGACACAATTTCTTCCACGGGCCAACTTTCTAGGCAATATTCAGCATGATGTCCATGACTTGCAATGCGTTAAGGAAGATGTTGAGCAAAAACTGGTATTTTGACCTCAGAAAACCCGCAATATTGAACGGGAATTCGAATATTAAATGGGAATTCGGAAAACTCTAGTTCTAGATCTACGTCAAAATTGTCAAAATCGCAAAATAAACATCACACGTTTGATAGTAACACTGTGGGTGTTAAGTTATGATCTTCACACCTTGCAGAGAACGTGGGCGGAACGAGCCAGGTATAGGACATGTACCAGACCCTTTCCGCGCCGTTATAAAATGGAGGCCGGAAGGGTCTGGGCTACGTCAGACTAATGTCTCCCCTACAGCCAACCGAAAGGTACTTTAGCTATTATGTAGTATGTTTAATTAATCAAGAGTGTCTGTATGTTGCTGTGGTAATTGATTATTCCAGGTGTGAAATATCAATAACAATTACGAAGTGTGCAATAGCAAAGGGAAGTGTGCAATTTCATTTAAAATAAATTTCCTGAATGTTGTCGAGAAAAGGCATTGTCAAGTATAAATGACTAGAAATGTAATTGTAGTAATTGACCATACATATATGTGTCCGTACATTCAAAATTACACACACACACAACACACACACACACACACACACACACACACACACACACAAACACACACACACACACAACACACACACACACACACACACACACACACACACACACACACACACACACACACACACACACACACACACATAGGCGTGTACATACATGTAAACAGCAACACATAAACTAATAACCTACAACCAACGCAGATATACTATAATTGTATACTAATTGTTAACACATATTTACAAATACACCTGCTATTTGGAGCACACATTCACTACCACATGTAATTTACTATAATGATCAATGTACACACAAATACAGAGAGTACAAGAAATTCATGAATGCAGCATACAGCAAGTATTCAAGATAATTTTTGCTTTTTCAAAGGGATCCTGTACAGTATATATACACACAGACTAGAGTACACACATTTACCTCTAATGTATTTTGCAGCATCGTTGAAACCATACTTATCCAAGATGTCACCTATTCTTGCAGTAGTTCTAGCATCCTTGGTGACAGCAACTTGTGCCCACCTCCTTTTTTCCAACCTCCTTTCCCACCTCCTCAGAATATACGCCAGAAACAACCTCTTCAGCTTCCTCTTTTGTCACTAGCTGTTCCTTATGATAAACATCCATAATAACTGGAAACAATGTCATCAAATGATACTGTAACCAAGTAGAGTATCAAATCACTTCATATGTACATGGAGAGGATAGACAGACTTTGGAATACCAACAACCACACACGTCATAGTGCATCAAATTAAAATGTGATGGATTGCGAATGAACGGCAATTGTTAATTTAATAACTAGAAAATGTATACTTTGTACACAATTATATGGCACACACTCACACACATACAACATACAATTACTCAAGGGATCCCGTACAGTATTTATACACACGACGTGAGTACACACATTTACCTCTAATGTGTTTTGCAACATCATTGTACTCATATTTGTCCAAGATGTCACCTATTCTTGCAGCGGTAACAACATCTTTGGTGACAGCAACTTCTACCCACCTCCATTCCCACCTCCGTACATCTGAAGCAATCTTTTCAGCTTCCTCTTTTGCCACTAGCTGTTCCTTATGATAAACATCCACAAAAACTGGAAACAATGTCATCAAATGATACTGTAACCAAGTGGAATATCAAATCACTTCATATGTACATGGAGAGGATAGACAGACTTTGGAATACCAACAATCACACACATGTCATAGTGCATCAAATTAAAATACCAAATCTCCTGAATGGTATGGGCAGTGTCAAGGACTACACACGTAATTGTAGCAATGAACGATATGTATGTATCATATGTATGTATATTCAAAAATACACACACACGCCATATACGGTATATGTACACACACACACATACAGTGAGTACAAGAGATGAATGAATGCAGCATACAGCTAATATTCAAGATAATCATGCCTTTTAAAGGATCCTGTACAGTATTTATAAAGAAGGCAAAAATCTTCACATTTACTGTACCTCTAATGTGTTGTGCAACATCATTGAAGCCAGACTTATCCAAAACGTTAGCTATTCTTGTAGCCATTACACTATCTTTGGTGACGGCCAATTTTTCCCACCACCATGCACTAGAAGGAGCCTTCAAAGCTTCCTCTTTTGTCACCAGCTGTTCCTTAAGATATACATCCACAATAACTGGAGACAATGTCATCAAATGATACTGTAACCAACTCACAAAATCACTTCATATGTATATGGAGAGAATAGACAGACATTGGCATACCAACAATCACACACATGTCGTAGTGCATCATTTTAAAATGTCATGAATTGCAAATGCATGGCAACTGTTATTTTTTTTAACTAGAAATGGATACTTTGTACACAATTATATGGCACACACTCATACACATACAATATACAATTATGCATGTACATGCACCACACACATACACTTGTGTGTACAAATATCATGCCCATCATGCCTTTTCAAAGGGATCCTGTACAGTATGTATACACACAGATGAGAGTAACACACTTACCTCTAATGTGTCGTGCAACATCATTGAAGCCATATTTATCCAGGATTTCACCTATTCTTGCAGCAGTAACAACATCTTTGGTGACAGCAACATCATACCACATCCTATCCCACCTCCATACAACAGTAGCAGTCTTTTCAGCTTCCTCTTTTGTCACTAGCTGTTCCTTATGATAAACATCCACAACAACTGGAAACAATGTCATCAAAAATGATACTGTAACCAAGTAGAGTATCAAATCATTTCATATGTACATGGAGAGGATAGACAAACTTTGGAATATTAACAATCACATACGTCATAGTGCATAAATTAAAATGTCATGAATTGCAAAGGCCAAAAATTGTTAATTTTTTCAACTAGAAAATGTATACTTTGTACACAATTATATGGCACACACTCACACATACAACATACAATTATGCATGTACATGCACCACACACATACACTTGTATGTACAAATATCATATTATACACACAGTCTCATGTATAAATACATAGCAAACACAAACAAATGTATACATACAAAAGTATATAATACATACATGTAAAAGCTAAAGTACCTTTGGGTGGGCTGTAGCAGATATGCAGACACTTTTGTTTAATTGTTTTCATGAGTGAAGCCCGAGTTAACAAATAAAGTGCATGTACATGTCTCCACCCAATGTACTTTAGCTATTATGTAGTATGTTTAATGAATCAAAGTTTCTGTATGTTGCTATGTTAATTGATTGATCAAGGTGTGAAATATCAATAACAGTCACAAAGTGTGCAATAGCAAAGGAAGTGTGCAATTTCATGGAAACTGTGCAAATAGCATGGATATGAGCACACTTTGCACTTTGATCTGCCCACGCAACATACCACATGTGTATGTAGACACAAGTGCACATGTATATTTACACGTATACGTACATACAATAGCAAAATATACATACGTACATACTCAAAGAAAAGAACTTGTATATATACATGTACTACATATTATAATAATAATTATGTCAAAAATGCATTTAAATAGAAATTTACATGCACAATGAATTTACATGTAATTTACAATAATGATCAATGTACATACACATACAGAGAGTACAAGAGATGCATGAATGCATCATACAGCTAATATTTAAGATAATTGAAAGAGATCATGTTCAGTATTTATACACACAGACGAGAGTACAGACACTTACCTCTAATGTGTTTTGCAACATTATTGTTCCCATGTTTATCCAAGATGTCACCTATTCTTGCAGCGATAACAACATCTTTGGTGACAGCAACTTCTACCCACCTCCATTCCCACATCCATACATCAGAAGCAACTTCTTCAGCTTCCTCTTTTGTCACTAGTTGTTCCTTATGATAAACATCCACAAGAACTGGAAACAATGTCATCAAATGATACTGTAACCAAGTAGAGTATCAAATCACTTCATATGTACATGGAGAGGATAGACAAACTTTGGAATACCACATAAAATACAATACAATAGACACACATACAACATAAAATTATGCATGTAAATGGACCACACACACACATAATATATGTACGTACCTGTATGTGCAAATATCATATACACACATCTCATGTGCAAATACATAGTACACATATGTATACATGCAAAAGAATACGTACATACGTATGTATGTACACACAAGTGCACATGCATATGTACACATATAAATACATTACCATAGCGAAATACACATACAGTGCATACACTGGTTAATCCGCCCCAATTCGTTTTCAACGAATATGGTGGATTAATGAGTTTGGTGGATTAACTGGAAATTCATTAGTACTTGTACATTACATTGGTAATGGGAAATTGTAACGGATTAAAGGTTGGGCAGATAAAGCAGTGGCGGATTAACAAGAAATCACTGTACGTACATATTATACGTACATATGGACATACACACCGAAAGAACTTGCATACATGTACTACATATAATATGCCAAAGTGCCTTTTTTTAGGAATTTACATGCATAATATTATTCTCTGTGTCAAATGAAATGGGAAAAGTATAACTACAGTGAAGTTTAGGAAATTGAGGGGAAAATGGGTTGGATCAGCAAGGAAAGTAGACTATCCAAATTCTTATTTAGATAATAATAAAAGTGAATTTGCACAAATAAATTTGGTGGCTAGAATATCACCATGGCATATAACATGGTCCTGGAAGAACAACAATTCACAAAATTAACACAGTATAATGTTATCACGTAATGCATTTGGAAATTACTACTACCATTTCATGGAAAATAGACTGATTGCGCATTGACATCATCCTTTCCGGTCATGAAGACCGGAAATGGTCGCGAAGGGTGTTCGTCGTATAGATTCTCATAGTAAGACGTGTTAATAGGTTATATTTTGTCTTTGTGAAAGGAGATTTTGGAACTGTACGTATTTATTTCTCGACTGATTGTAAATATACCACACCGCTGTGCTGTTCCCGGTTGTACATCCAACAGCAAGACTTCTCCACAGGTATTTTTCTTTCCACAAGTTTCCATCTGATGCAGCTCTTCGTTGTAATCGGGCTAAAAACATACGTGGAGTTGAAAGTAAGGGAGTTTGGACTATTAACAGTTCCACACGTGTGTGTACTAAGCATTTTACTGCCGAATCGTACCACGTAAATTCGGTATCAGGTAGAAAAAGAATGCACAAGACAACGTGGACAAACAGAATCTTAAAATCCAAGTCCAAGTTGTTTTCAATTGTTTTCCCCAACGATTGCAACCCACTTCCAGCAAGAGGAAAGCACCAGCCAATGCCCCAGATGGAAACTTGTGAAAGGACGTGTGGAGAAGTCTTGCTGTTGGATGTACAGCTGGGAACATGCAGCACAGTGGTGTGGCATATTTACAATCAGTCGAGAAATGTATAGAATAAGTATGTACAGTTTGGAGAATCTCCTTTCACGCAGGCAAAATACAAGATCAGAAGAAATAACAATCATATCTAAGCACATGTGGACTATTCTTTGACTCTACACGAGACAGCAAAATATATCAATCGTTTACACGTACAACTTTGCATACACTTATTAAGACGTGCATCTACTACCACAGCTATACGGCGATCACGAGAGAATTTAACACCGGTATATCTCATACCGCTGAACTAATTCAGCTTTTTTTTCAAATCTACAAGCACTTCGATAGGCCAACCATCATTTCAGCTGTTCAACGTTCAAATCGTCGGGAGATTTTCAACCCAGGCTAGAGCCAGGAATGTCCTTTTTCGACAATCGGTACGTGGTCCCCATAGTAAATCCTACCCATAACACCCTTCGCGACCATTTCCGCTCTTCATGACGTCAATGCGCAATCGGTCTATTGTACAAATATAGAGTAAATTATACACAGATCACACACAGACACACCTTTGATTCGGTTCATGTCATCTCTGTCTAATAATTGATATTGCTTACAAATCTCACAAAGTTTCAAACTTTCACTAACACTTTTAGCTAGAATTGTTTGAGCCACCACTCCATAACGAACAAACTGACTATACAAAGAACTAGAACTTCCAACCTTCCACATTCTGCCGTTGTAATGAGACCTTCTCTTTGATGTAGAATTTCAAGTCCTGAATAAAGAGAAGACACACAGATCAAGATAACTAGCACTGGAGCTCCTGACATCATTAGAAGGTATACGTGCAGTGCGAGTTTGTGAGGGGTAAGGAGTGGAGAAACTACCACATTATGATCCAAATAAAGGAACAAGGTGCGATACAAGACCGAAGATAATCCAAAACCAAAGAGCCTTGTACCTTGTACACCAGCCAGGGTTAACCATTGGACTAAGCGGGACCATATATCTGAACTAAGAGTGAAACCGTAAAGAGTCGTTCAATAGGATTTTACTCCATTTCTAGGGCTTCCAGAACGTCATAAACGTAATCAGATCATAACTTGCTTGGGATTCACTACGCAAATACGAATACTGACAGAAAGTTCTGTGTGCGTACAAATATTATGCGCACCTTTACGTTCCTTAGAGTTCAAATGCCAGAAAGCGTCTGGAGATAAACACGAACAATGTTCCTGTACATGTTTCGATGATGGTAACGCCATTTTGATCACATCAGCCTCATAATGGGTATTCCCCTTTATTAAACCTACACGAACGTCCAGAAACTTCGCAACGAACGCTTTCACGAGAATAGAGTATCTGGTTTATACGACATGCATTCTATAATGATATACAAAGGCGAAGCCATCAAGTCAGCCTAACAAAGGCAGTCCTGATCTTTCCTTCATTTCCACCTGAAGAAGATAAGAAGATTAGATTGTTGTTATCAAAATTAATACTATCACCCACTCACTCACAACCATCACATCCACCCACACACTCACAACCAGCACATCCACCCACCCACTCACAGCCAGCACACATTATACAATATCTGTACATTATATAATTCTATCCATGTACATACATGTGTGCTACTGTATATGCTTCAACTTTTGCAGTTTAAACTTTTGCGGGTTTCTCAGATCAGCAACCATCCATAAAAGTTCTATACCGTGAAAATGTACACCAAACTGGCAACTCGTCTACAGTTTTATTGGGCACCTTAATAGTAGTGGCCCAGGTATATATAAGATTTCTGATTTGGATTCTGAGTTACGTCTGTATGTGAAAATAGAAATGCTTAATGCTTTGTTTAACCCTGTGAAAATTAAAGCATATAAGTACATGTCTGTCTATACCACGTTGAACTACCATATACCGATTAAATTCATGCCTGTGTACACCTGGTGCTTACACATAGCAAATTTTGAATACAGTATGTAGCACACTGCCAGTCACTTTCACCTGTACATCACCACTTATGAGGACAACTATGTATGATTTGCTGTCCTAACTTGTGGCAATGTATTATCACTTATTCTGGCTGGTGAGCTTCGAAATAAGACGATTACATCCATACCCTTAGCTTCGCCACAAAGGTTTTTTTTTCATTCTCACTCATATGTGTCTTATGGCAACATGCAATGTGCATGTGCATGAGTGACTCTGCCGTATCAATGTTGTTCACAACTTGAGGGTGAAAGTGAGATGTGTGTGGAGGTGAGGGTGTGATGTGTGTTGCAATCACATTATTGTTAATATTAACCGGAACCATTACAATTCAAATTTGATGAACGAAATTCAATGCCAAAGTGGGAAAGGTAGTCAAAGTCTGATCCCTGAACTGATATATATGATTGTAGTGAAAACCTATTTACTATATGGAATCACTAGATCTGAACAATGATCATAAATAATTGTTAAAATTATAGCTCAATCTAACTTCTGTGGACAACGAGGCCATTGACTCACCATCCTGCTGGGTAACCTCTAACTTTGTCTTTTTACCCTTTCCTTTACCACCACTCTGGGGGGTCCTCTTAAGTCCAGATGACATTCTCAGTGACCAATAACTGTGGGAAGACAAGGTGCAGCAGGTGACATGATGGACAACCTGTGTGGACAGGATAAACACAGACGTTAATTATGAGTCCTTCCGTTGGGTGGAAACGAATTAAAGTGAGCTTGAGTAATCCGGGACACAGGGGGTGGGATGTGGGAAGTGCTCCTTTGAATTGTGATAATGTAGGGTTATGGTTGAGTGTCTACCACTGGTCAATACCCTGTGTATGGAGGTATCTTTGGTAAAAATTCGAATCAACAGCTGTGTAATGCGGTAGTTAAAATCGGTGTCCAAAAACACCCTGTATTACCCTATGTCTTGGCCCGAGGCCCATCTCCCCAATCCTCATGAAAAGATTGAGAATAAAAGTTGCTTCGCTTTAGAGAATGGTAGACGGTCTGTACCTATAAATTTGTCCTTTCAATACCACACGATATGACAAACTGTTGCAGATATTCACTTCAGACTGCTCAGTGCTGGTTGAACCTGAAGCTGGCTACAGCGTATGAGGACTACAGTCAGTGTGCAGAACGTCATACTGTCATGATAGCT